>JAAXCT010000185.1:600000-933780 GCA_012490785.1 Eragrostis nindensis
TTCCTCAGTTCATTAGAAAATCGAAGTAATGGCATATATTACACGTGGTAAGCAGCTTTGCCTGTGTATTTGGACCGATGATCGGAAGAAGTTGGTGTAAGTTTCTAGATCAGATAGCCTAAGAATCTAGAACGAGGAGGCAATGCAAGCGAAGCAAGAAAAAGTACCATGGCAAGTACACACGTACACGATTTGAGGAGTACAAACTACAAACTCTGATTCATTCCTATAACTGAAATTGCGGCTACTTTTGGCTCATCCCATGTTCATACATGGAAGCAGGGCAACGACAGGAAAAACTTTTTATTTTTTTATAGCAATAATAAAAGAATAAAGTTGAGCTATGTAATCTACGGGGCACACCTAGTGCAGACCAATGCATAATTTTATTGGATTGGTCAAAGGGATTGCTTCTGATTGGGACTAGAATACATGGTGGTGACAAGTAGAGCTGGAGAAAGTTCAGTTATCTTTTCAGCCAGGCCTTTTCAAGCTCTTTCTCCTGGCCAGTTGCCACATTCTTTGCCCTGCTCTTGAGTCTATGACCTGTTAAATCTTCTATTTATCTCACTGCACTTTTTTATCGTTTTGTTAAACAATTAGAGACTGCACTTCTTTCTTTTTTTCCCCTCCTTTTTTTGAGGTGAAGAGACCTACTTCTATAGTTCTATATATATGCAAGCAGAATATATGCTATGTCTTGAAGATCCTAGGAGGCTAACTTATCAGTCTGGTTTTGTAGTACATTAATAGATTATGTCACAGTTCAGGACAAAGTCTCGGACAGTTGGAAAGCGCAATTGAGATTCCTCCTGCTGAGTGCTGTGTGTGATTCTCATGGCCTTACAAAATAGACCAAGATGACCAAGGTTTCTTCTGCTAACACGGTGTATGCAGAAAATTGGAGATCTTCTCTAACTAACCAATCACCCCTGTAGAATTATTTGGCTCTCCAAGTCTTCAACATTGTGCCAGAGTCAATTGTGCAACTCCAGAAGCTATTACTTTGCTTGATGCGGCATAAAGTAAGCTAGTCCTATGTTCTATCTGCGTGTTTGCAGATGTAAAGGACACAGTTCAGTGCGTAATAAATCCACTTATCTTAGTGCTCTACAAACAAAGTTACCTCATCTTAGCAGTTAGGACTAATGGAAAAAAGTCCTTCTAAAAGAAGAGAAAAAATATATGAAAACAATTATTTCTTCACTAAACATAGAGCCTAGCTTTTCAGGAATCAAGGTTTGGCAAGGCAGCCTTTTCCTTCACGCAGGAGATGAACTCCTGAACCTGTCCCTGACAAATATGTCACAATTTGATCTCAGCATACCGTTGAAAACACGAGTCAAATGTTTTAAAATGGTCTTCACCTTTTATATACCTAAAAAGATACTTTGTAATTAGGCCACATCCTTAAAATATCCTTGAGATACCGTAAGCCTTCTTACCCACCTTATCTGAAATGTAAAGAACAATTTTCCTGCGGTCAACTTTTTTTTTTTATAACGTGCGGAGCACGATTTTCATTAAGAAGAAGAGAAGTTTGTTACAACGTAGTCGGGGCTAAATCCCCTAAGGGACTTAGCAAAAGCCGACCAAACGAAGTAGTGATGAATTAACAATACAAAAGCAACGGGTATAACAGACCCTGACAAACCGAAAGAAACAAAGAAAGGCGGAAACAGGCTCCAAAACAAAGAACTAAACGTCTAAGCCCGCATTGGCGCAAGTAGCTTCCGTAGTGTAGAGAATCCCGTAGCCGTCCAGCTTGGTGAAGCCTGCTGCCGCTCAAAAGGAAGCTTCATCGATGATTTTCTAGGCTAGAGCGACCAGTTGGAGGGCTTGAATTTCGAAGACCCTCTTGTTGCGCTCTTTCCAAAGCCTCCTGCGGTTAACTAGACAATACATAAGGCTTCATACCATGTTTATCATCTCATCTCTGTTTAAGAAGCACACAAGTGGATTTTCTTTTGGTATATCTTAACAAGACACAATCTAAAATTTGATTTCAGAAAATAATTTTGTTTAGGTACTGTACACAAATGTGAGCATCTGATCATATTTCAGCTCAAAACTGGGGACAGGGTTAGGCAGAAATTGGACTGGCCAAGCACCATGTCACCTTCAGACACTATTGTTGACAGAACCAATACGTTGACCATGGTTGACAACATATGGCAGGTGGCCATCAAGTTTACAAATCTTTGATTTGTTGCCACCGATATTGGCTCAACAATACGCGACCTCATGTCCAGATTTTCATTTGGCATGTTTCAGATTCCTTGAAGGTTGGACCAGTGAGAACATCTGGATATGAGATCTCGTAGGCCTAATGAATTAGGAGGGGTCGTTTCATTAGTTCCAATCAGAATTAGTGTGACGTGATGTCACTTTTTTCTTAAACAAAAAGCAAAACTTCAAATCATGCACAAAACAAGGAAGCAAGCAAGCTACCTATCAGCAGTTAGGTAAAGATCAAACTTATGGAGAATAGCTGGAAATGTGCAGCATTCCCCCAATGGGAAGCCACCTCCAATTACCATTGCCTCGCTTGCAATGTGACGTGGCGTGTCGACAATTCAGCATCACAACTTCACAATAAGTTTACCATCGACACCACTGCAATGTGAACATCAGAATCGAGCAACCCCATTAGTGAAAGCTAAAGCATAGAAATACCCTTTTCTTCAAAGCATGATGCATCATCACATTTGCACTACACCATGACAGATCCCTTTTCAGGTTGCTTTCTCAGCTCCCACGGAGTGTGAAGCCCACTGTCAATGCCTTTGGAGTGGGGATGCATGCCTATTGACTAATCTGCGGTGTGGTGCGGTGACCTTGCCCATGAAGCAACTTCTCACTAGCCACCTCCACCTATGATCCATCTATCTATGATCCACCTACAACTGGGCAACCAGCTGCTCAAAGCCAGTGCATTATTGAGAGCTCAAAGGAGCCAAAGACCACAAGAAGACAAGGATCCAGCCATTTGACCGTCAAAAAAAAAGGATCCAGCCATTTCGGCAATGTTGGTTCAGACAAATTAGGCTGTTGCCTTTGTCTCGAGGGAAACCACAAGCGACCAGGGACGAACTGGGCGATGATCTGATCCTCTCCTCCATTTTCTTCCCTGACATCTGCCAATAAGCGCTATTCGGGCACCGACATTGCAGTCACAAATTACGACTGCTCTGTAGAGATCAAGCGAACCAGGTAGGACAGACAGACAGTGATGGGTCATTTGCTCTTGTAGCCGTTGTTGAGACTTGTCAGGCTGCTCAAGATCTTTCCTTTGCTTAACTGGTCAGAGGGAGATGAGAACTGATAGTGCAGCATTTGCTTTCCTTTTTCTGCTGACCCAGCATGCATGTGAAGTGAGCCACCTGCATATAACTTTCTTGTCCTGTGATGGTCAGATGGGCCACACGAAAGCACCGAGATGAATTGGTGGTGCGTCAGTGCTTCCAGTCAGGTTGGATGCGGAATTCAGAGTTCATGATTATCGACTCAAATGTATTTTATACAGAGCTAATTCATGAGAAAGCTTTGAAATGAGCATGTAAATAATATATGAAAACTACTCTTAATTAAAAACCTATTAAAAGAAAGAACATTCTTCTAATCTCCTTTCTGGGCAGGAACTTTCATATTCTTCTTTTCTTCTCAATTTTGAAACCTGGAAGTACGTAAAAACAGTAATGTACATTTCAAATTGTGGAAGACAGTTCACGAAATTGGTCCAAGCCTTTGAAACAATCAAATATTTACACCTGATATGCTACCAGCTATTATGGCACCAAATCTCCACTGGTACAACATAGTATTTTTTTAAGTGGTACTCAAACTCCTTTTACTCATGATGAAAATCAGGCGCACCGAAGCAAGCAACATGAATTTCATAAGAAAATGGGCTATAGCCCAATACACAAACAGTGTCTTACAAGTTAAGGTTTGACGATACAACTACAAGCCTCATGAGATGATAGGTTTAGCAAGACAATTCATGCCCACTACCGAGAACTGGCACAAGCAATACAACACGACTAGCAGTAACAGCATGACAGAAATACAACACACCCAAAAAGGGTTAGCTTTGACAAGTTCTGTCTGACAAAGGTGATAGAAGGTAAACTGATGAGATGCAGCTAAGTGCATAGCATACATCTGTCAGTCGCTTCGGGCAGGAGACTCATCGGCAGACCTAGAGCGGGATCCTGGAGGAGATCCTGAGTCTCTGGGAGACCCCCGGTGTGGAGGGGATCCATCGCTGTCAGGTGGGGGTGACCTCCTGTGGGCACAAAACCATTTTTAGAGCTTTGATATGTGTGGGACTAAGTTACTGAACCAGAAGCAATATGCAAGATTAGTGACTAAGCACAAGACATGAACCCTGCAACCCACTGGCACTGGTGCAGCAGTGACAGACCAGCAACCATTCTTCTCTTGTTACAATACAGTTTGATCAAGTCTACAGGGCGTGGTTGTGGTTTATGACATAAGAATTTGCCGTGTGATAACCATTACCCTAAGAAATCTAATACACTCTAGTAACCCAACCCCACAGATGAGATTTTGAATAACAGGTTGCCTACTGCAGTGATCAATTGTTAGTACCAAACTGGAATCTATGTGAACAGTAGAAAGGCATGAAATGTTCAAGGGATGCATGATGAGATAAAAAAAAAAGACACTAAAATTTCTATTAGATGTACCCAGAAGCATTTATCATGTCAAAGACAAGCAATGAAAATATATTTCCACCTATTGCTAGTACTGAAGATGTGGTATAACTTACTTCTCATGAGCATCATCTCCACTGGCTGGAGAACAGGATCTCCGCTTTTTATCTTCATCAAGCTCTTTTGGCTGACGCCGGGGAGGAGATGCCCGATGCGATTCCTTTCTTCGTGGGGAAGCAGAATAATCATCTCGGCGTCTTGGTGCAGGAGAGTATGACCTTGACCGGGGCCGTCCACGGTAACGAGGAGAGAGGGAACGGGAACGAGACCGCCCTGTATGAAACATGAGGTCATCATTCATTCAAGAAGTTGAGCTTCAACAAAAGGAATCTAAAAGCAGCTTGAAAGTTTCAAAAGCGAAAGTCTATACTCTATAGAAACTAAAGATGTCATCTTAGATGCTGTTGTCAAATCTGAATTGGTACACATGCGGGTTTAAAAAATAAAAAATGAACTAAAGGTGGCCCTATCCAGTCTCAATATTAGCCATCAGACGTAGCAACGATTAATAATTTTGTATTAAAGGTGGAAATATATTATTGGCTTGTCTTGGCGATTGATAGCCTATATTACGTTAATTTTCGAAGGGACATGGACTCGTGCAATTAATCATACAAGAACTGTCACAAAAAAAAATGTCGGGATAACAGACCCTGTGCACTTTTCATAACATGAGCACAAAAAGGTGAGGTGCATTTAGGCTAAGTGGAAACTCATACTTGTCAACCAATCGCACCCCGCCATGAGATCTGATTCATTTATCATGTCATGAAGTGGGCAATAGGCATGGCAGAATAATAATGAATAAAAAAAATAGATGAATTACACAGTCCTCAAGATCCATTTGTTGGTGATTATAAGTAGGGGCTTCCCCTACTGTATATTCCTCAAAAAAAAGGTTGAGGCAAGCAACCCAACTGTCAGGGTACATCAGCAATTTTCAAATTTCTAGCGGTGGTTTCCTACCTACTAACTAGGCAACCTCTATGTTCCTCAGTAAGCAGAAATGGCAAAGCGCTAGTGTGCACTTTCTCCGAGTATAAGCAAATATAATCAGATCATCTAGGATTTCAGATGACGATGGGGAAACAAAAGAAATTACCATAATAAGAAGAACGACGCCCGTCATGACCAGAATAACCCCTGAAAATAAATAACAATCATTTGCAGTAAGCACACATTAGTAAATCAAGAAGAAAATTTACAACTGCAATGGGAATGGCAAACCTGACTCTAGCTCTACTGCGCATTTCCTCTGGCCGTTTTCGTGACTCTGCAGCAAGGACAACAGTTATTTCACGACCAAAAAATACCTGGCGGTTCATATGATACTGGGCCTCAGAAGCATCATAAGGCTCAACAAATTCCACGAATGCAAATCCCCGAGGCTTCCTGCATATGTTGCTTTGATTAGAAAAAGGAGGATAAAGAAAATTGGTGAAATGGCAAACAAATAAGAGAGTACAAAGTGATCACAGATACTGTGTGCCCATCATGTTACCATCGCCGTTCAAAATTCAGTGTGCCGTTTATGTTTCTCGATGAAGCACCGTCGACAACTCACTAACATTTCCATCAAAGGTGAAGCAAGTGCCGCAAAAAGCATTTACATGTCCAGGCTCTATTATCTGGTTTTCTTGTACGATTTTCTTGTATAATAATGACTAAGCATAGTGACCTTCATAAAGAACATCTTCATAAAATCACTCGCTTCAAGTTCCTCAATGTATGAAAAGTCACAAAAGTACTTGAAATCAACTTCACTTCATTTTATCTTCTCATATACCAGCAGTACATGTCTCATATCTTCTCTTCGTGAAATTAATTTTCTCAAATGTATCAAATCTTGTCTTCATAGAAGAACTTCATTCAGACAAGACTCTATCTTGCCAAACAAATGAATTGTTAGTAGTGCTAAAAGCATTCTCGATAACTCAAGAGTTTTTCAAACCAACACAGCCTTTGGAATCAGTTCAGAAAGAAAAATAAAACGGACAAGGAGAGCAAAGTACAGATAAACACAATGTACTGATATGATCTGATCACTTTATTATACTAAAAACAACCAAAGTATTTGACAAAGCTTAAAATACATTACACACGTTGCAGAAAATTGACCTGGCACTGAAGCTTAGGGTGCCTCTTTAGTGAAACACTGGTTATATTTCTGATTTAGTTCACATTTTGAAAAGCTGGATGTAACAAAGCTTACAAAAGCATCTGGGTCATCCACAGTTCTCATAATATAGTTTTTTTCCCCTTAAAAAAGGTAAAATTGTTTGGTATTCAAGGCACCAGAGTAGGCAATTTGGTAATACTTACCCACTGTAATAGTCCTTTGGAATGTAAACATCCCGGACAGGACCAAACCTTTCAAAAGGAACCCGAAGATCCTCCGATCTTCAAAAGTTAAGAAAACCGAGGTCAATAACTTGTGGAAAAAACATTTGCTTATTTGTTGACAGCAATATTGTCATAAGGATAAAAATCAAGACATACTAATCAGGCCAGAGTTATGTACCTGACGCTTTGTGGGATGTTGCGGACCAAAAGACTACAAGAACCCTGCTCTTTCCGTCCCCCATAGCCCCTCCTAGGTGGAGGGCTTCTTCCTCTGCCACCATAGCCCCTCCTTGGGGGACTATGATATGGAGGGCTGTACCTCCTCATAGTTCTATGTAATCACACAAAAGATAGAACAAATGTTAGCAGCAAGAAAACAGACACAATCAATAAAGATTAGCCACTTATCAGAGCAGAGGTTTATTTGAAGAAATAGGTGCTATAAAGCATATCACCCTGCAGTTTGTAGACTACAGACATGTGAAATAATTCCCTATCATTCAAACTTTGTGAAATAGGTGAGGCATACCATTTGATGCATAAGTTCATCAGACAAGTTGGAAAGTGGGAAGAGTTCAACTATTTCAATGGGTGGCATTGAATAAGATAGACGAGGCTAATCATGAATAACAGGACGAAGCATTTAAGCTAGCGAAGTTTTAAGTTGTACAGAATTTCCCCTGAAATGAGTTTACATGCATGCTTCCTGTTTCTTTTGGCACAAAATTAAACTGAAGCAGACAATGTCAAATGAAGTGGCCTCTTCATAGATTAAGTACTGGTTTCGATTAACACGGCCTGGATCAAGAATAACGCACGGAATTACAGATCCAACGCATAATCCAACAAAGGGCTCGCGCGCTATGCACATGCCCAAGTCAACACGATCGATGTGCACACAGTGAACTCTCATAACCTCTAACCACGGCGTTACGGCACATAAAAGGCTCGTCACGGCAGAATAGCGCAAGCACAACAGACCAAGGCGCGCGACAGCGACATCTAGTGGATGGCTCATCGCACCGGAGCTGGCGAACCAAGCCGCCGAGCGCCGAGCGGATCTAAGCGGGATGATCAGGTCTACGCCGCGCACCTTGGGTCTGCTGCGCAGAGCCGCACGAGTGCACGGCACGCACGCACGAATATGCAGCAAGTGCGCGGCGAGAACCTGACCAAACAGCGGGCTAGGCTACGCTAGGGATAGGGTTCCTTACCAATACGGGAGGTGGGGTGATCTCCGCTCCGCAGGCGGGAGGCCGAATTGAGGAGGTAGAGCGGCAAGGAGGCCGGCGACCTGGATCTGGTGGGGGAGCCGCTCGCAGGTTCTCTCTCTCTCTTTCCGGAAAGAAAAGCAGAGGCGAGGAAGAGGAAGAAGACGTTGACGACGGCGAGGTCTCGCCTCGAATCGGTGCGCGAGGGGTCGGTCATCATAGGCCCGTACAGACAATTCCATATTGGGCTGGAGACGCGGTAAAAGGCCCAACGAATTTGAACCTTGCCTCGGCCGTGGGCTAAAATGGATGTGCAATACTAGCCTCTTCCAGTGAAGTCGTCGATTTGGACGCCGCCGCCGGCGAGCCTTCGCGCCAATGCCTCGGCGGCGGCGGCGGCACATTTAGGTTAGTCTTTCGCGCGAGTAGACATGAAGAATGATGCGGGTGCAAACGAAACGCCACGAACCAGAGGATAGGCCATCGCTAGCTTTGCTCATGTCCTGTATAAAATGCTTGAAAACAGGAACAATAATTCTCACCATACTTTGAACCTGTGTACTTTGATTTTCTGACAGAATTTTCGGAGTTACACACAAGTGCGACAAATTACAATCTGGTTGGCTTCCACCAGTAACATTGCTGTTAGTGTAGCTGACAAATGTTATGAATCTATATCTGGCAACAAAACTATGACCCAAGGTCGTCGGCAGTACATGAAATGGGTTTTGACTATACGGATTGTCTATACATACACACCCTCAAGACACAATGCTCGAGTACAGAACCTGCGTATACAGTATGATACCACCTAACCTGTCGAATTGATGCTGAATCAATTCATCTTTCTGAAAGCCTGACATACACGCTTGGAGGGTCAAAAAGAGATGCCCCTGGCATATACGCTTGAAGAGTCTTTCAGTGTGGCTGATCAATCAATTTAGGTATAAGCCGGAGCAAGAACCCCAGCTGCTGCTGCGAGAAGGCCTCATGCTTTGATCCGTCCATGCAGCTAACAACGCTACCTAACAAGCTCTGACTCAGGGGTTGTTTACTGAAATCTGCCACGGCGTTCGATATCTCCTCCACCAAATCAACAATGACGCCATTTATGCCCATCAGGTACTGGACATAAACGGCCTCTGACACGTTGCTGCATACCAACCAAGAAACACAGGAAGGCTGTAAGACGGTTGCGGGAGCAGGACAGAGACAGTGGTACACTAGCACAACAAACATTATACATATGTGTTGCTTACTTGAGCTGCCCATATGTGAGAAGTGCAAGGTTCGATTCTCGTGCTCTGAAGACTGCAGAGGGGTTCTTGAAAATCCCTCTCGCTTCTGACACAATCCCGTGCAAGCCATATTCTTGGCATACCCGGATGGCCTCATCAAGCGAGTTCCTTCTTGAATCACTGTGTTTCGCTGTCCCTCCTTCAGTCAAGAAAAGTACCTGATGCAAAATGGACAAGGGATTGATCTGGTAACTCCGAGGTTGCGTAGAAACATTTTTTTTTCTAGCCAGTAATTCTATTGCACATATAAGTGGATGTAAAACTATATATCCTACACCAAAAGGTGAAGTACTAAGACTGAATTTGGAAGTACAACAATCAATGTTTACAAGGATCGTTCCTAGTAGTAGTGTCACAGGTAACCAGTCCTATTCATTTATTCAAGGTACCTGCATACTAAGAAAAGTCGCCGAATGGTTCAGGCAAAAGACACAGGATAGATTTCAAAGAATGCTTACAGGGTATAAGCTTTGGAGCTCCCGCATCACCCGAGCTGCAACAGGATGGAAAGTTGAGAAAAAGACTGGCCTGTTGCTTGCATATTGAACAACAACCTGCCAAAATCATCCGACAGCATTATGGAGATCAGCCACAATCTTTTTGTGCCAAAATGACTGTGAATTGCCATGTAGAAAATTAACTGGTATTGTACTTAGTTTATGTTAATAAGGTCAACAAGTCGTACTTTCAATATAGCATGAAGCGCAAACTCAAGGTCTTTCCTGTGATAAATAATGTAGTCATCAAACTTCAGCTCAATGTTGAATCCCAGACGTGGACTGACACATTCAAAAACCTCTTGCAATGTGCAAAGAGAATCATCTTCTTCTGCACTCCAGTCAAGGACTCTACCATCTCCCGTCCGTCTTAGTAAAGGCTTGGAGATCTGAAAGGCAGTACAAATGATGCTGAATCTACTAGAATTTTCACCATGTATCGATGAGCTTGGATAGAAACTAACCAGTACAAAGATGGTGAAAGTACCTTGCGTGAATCCTTTTGTGGACCATATGAAAGGAATTCTTCCAAGACAAGATCAGTTACACGCCTTTCATATACGGCGTCCTACACACCTTGCAAGTTATCATTTTCAGTAAGAGTTTTTTTCCAACAAGAGGTGAATAGGGTAGTACATAATCAGAACAAAACGAACAGAATGGATCAAAATAACGTACTGTTCCTTGTGTTAGGATGAAGTCATCATGGAATACTATTGGGAAACCATCTTTTGTAACCTGTAACCAAAGGCGATATTAATGGTTTGTTTGATGTATATGCTCATACTTACGGCGAACATAGATAAAATTATAGAGTTACAGAGTGGGTAAAATTAATCAATCAGCTTTCAGCTGTACTAAACTTGAGACCTTTGAAAACATATCCAACAATAATAAGACATACGGTACCTCCTACTGTCCAATATGTATTAGACAGATTCAGTCTATTCGACAAAAGATTAGTGACAAAGCCAAGTATTAAACTGAAACACTTCTATTGAATGGCAATGACAATGAATTTGCGCTATGCAGACTTTAGCACTGAAAAACATTCACTATAAGCTCATCAGTCAACACGATCGTTGTATAATGGCAGATTGAGGAACAATCAATCAACTTCACATCACACCTCACGCAAACAATTGCCTACATTTATATGGTTAGCCAAAATGAATTGCGTATGTGAGTAGCACGCTGCAACCATACAACTGGGACAAGTTAAAGGCTAGCAGCTACTTGCAACCACTAGAGCCCACATTTCCTGATCAACCACATTACCTTCCAATCTCAGATATCAATGCCACGGTGTACCACTGGTTCACAGCCCCAATTCCGATTTCCAATTTTCCAAACTAGTAGCTCCGAAGCGAGACAGAGACACGAACCTGAACGTCGAACTCGACGAAGGCGACGGCGGCGTGCGCGGCCGCGCGGCCGAAGGACAGCAGCGTGTTCTCCCGCTCCCTCGCCGCCCCGACCCGCGCCCCGGGCGGCGTCCCCACCGCGTTCATCCCCATCCCACGGTGACCACCCACCACCATCCCCCGCTCTGCCAGCGCTAACGCCGCCAGTTCCGGCTTCCGCCCCAGCTCAAGCCTACGGCCGGCCGGCGCCGGAGAGGAAGCGCACGCCGCGATCCGGCAGAGCGCCGCCGCGCGGATCGCAGCCGGGGGCGCCATCCCGCTCTGACTTTCCGCGGCCCGCTTCGCTGGCTCCTCCCCTCTTCTTTTCCTGCCTTCCTGATTTGGCACGGCCGGTGTCCGAATACTTTTGAATATTTTTAGACCCGCAACCGTCGCCACCGGAATGTGCAGCCGTGGCGGGAGTTTATTCGGGAGCATGTTCCGTGTGGCAAAACGAATATTCTGTCTGGTGACTGTTCTCAGGTTGGATTGCTCCGTTGCGGCCCAGTTTGATAACGGGCTGGAAGATTCTAATCCACATTAGCACGGATAATTAATGGGTTGGGCCAACTGGGTGAGTCCAGCCCAACGAGGAGCCTAACCCGCAGCTTCAACACAGGACTATTAGCCGGTGGCGCCGCGACGCTGTCTCCCCTTCCTCCACGATTCCCCATCCCCTTCCGCAAGCCAAAAACGGCGCTAGGGTTTTAGGTTGCAAGCGAGACCGAGACAGGGAGCGCGCGCCATGGAGAACTCCCCCGAGATGCAGCGATTCCTCCAGGTGAGAACTTCTAACTTTTTCTTGTGACGCGGTGTTGGCTGTGTTCTGTGTTACGAAAGGCCCTTGTTCTGCTAGTTGGCCGTGCTGATATTGATTTCGCGGGAACCACTTCATTGGATTGCGGTGTAGTGGCCGGACACCGATTCACTACATGTTGATGCGATGGCATAAATTTTATGCTACGGCGTCGTGTCTATGTGGGATGCAGAATTTTGTTTGCCAGAACATAACACTGTCTCTTCGTCGATGCTCCTCTTAAGAGGCACTATGAGGAGGCGATGTGGACTTTGTGATTTGACTTGTGATGAGTCTCAATCGTTTAGCGATGCTTGTTTAGTTTCTGGAATTGTTTGCTGTGTTATGTTGTGAATGCTGTGTCCTGGGTCCCTCAAGCTGTGCTGGTGATGACTCGAGTAGATTTGGTTAAGTGTCCTTTAGCTTGTAATACTGTACTAGGTCTCCTGCACGCATGCTTCATAAATATACTATGCTGAATCATAGTCTCGGTAGAGTCTAGGATGTCTAAATTGCTTGCGTGATATTCAATCGGGAAGAAGTGGAGATACAGTAGTTAAGCTAATGGTTAATATCTCGATTTGTTTACTGTGTGATGTTGTGAATGTTGAGTCCAGGGTCTCTCGAACTGTGCTGGTGATGACTCAAGTAGATTTGGTTCAAGTGATCCTTTACCTTGTACTGCCTGGCTGTCACATAAATATGCTCAATCGTAGTCTCACTGATGTCAAAATTACCATTGTGGCGTTCAATCAGTAAGAAGTCCAGATCTAGTAATTAAGCTAGAATCTTTTGTGGGATCCTTACTCAGCAATACCATTGTATGTTCTTGGGTTGACCATTCTGCATCATATGGTCAGGGACCTTTAAAGCAGTTCAATAAAGCCATATCTACCGTGAGTATTATCTCATCACGTCATGCTAACTAGACCTCACATTAGATAATTTTGTTATTTATTAAAATGAAATATTGAGCATGCCTTTAGATACTTGAGATGCCTTCGCCAAAAGGATGGTTTTGCGGGTAACACTTTTCAAAGGATGCCATAATTTAGTCACTGCAGCTATTATAAGACTGTATTTTAATCCAAGTCCTGCCTCATTCTATGAAGCTACTGTTGCAGAGCTTCCACCTATCTGAGATGCTTGATGCTTGCTTAAGTCTATTGTTGCTAGATCTGTTTCTGAATTTTGATTTCTAATACTAATAAATTATGAGAACAATACCACAGCATGCAGTGTCGTTTCCTACTGCTAGCTCCATCACGAGCATGGAATTTATATTCCTGGCTTCGTTCTGCCTGTTGTTGTGTTGGAGCATCCGTTACTGGTTTGCACTATTCACACTTGGTTTGCTGCTCAAGATTGTCAAATTCTTACTTTTAGTTACCGATCATTTGTATTTCAAAGGGATGTTTGTTTATGCACATGTGGTTGACCTGGTTTCATTTAAAGATGTATGAGCATCATATTTCGTAACAATGCAAACATGTTTGATGTGTCTCTGGAATTGCAAGAGTCATAAATCAGAGGTTAAAAGACCCAGTTGTCCGCATCTGATTATGCTCTTAATATGCATAAAATGAGAAATTATTATGGGTTCCTATTTCATATTTTTTAATCCATGTTTCTGTGTATGCAATGACACTGCAGAGCAAGGTCAAAGACCATTATTTGATGATTATTCCCCTTTTTTCTCTTTTCCTTTTGGCCTATATTCTTTCAATCATTTTTTTGCGAGGATCTTTTTTGCGAGGATATATTCTTTCAATCTATCTGACTTCGGTCCCCCATATCATGATTACCATATACATATGGCTGTTATCTTCTGCAAATGGGTAAAAAGTTCTTACCTTGAGTTCTCTAACGTTTCAGGAAGAGCAGCAGAGGGCGCTGATGGGTGAGATGGTAGGCAAGCTAACAAGCGTGTGCTGGGATAAATGCATCACGAGCACTCCAGGAAGCAAGTTCAGCTCTGGAGAAGCAACCTGCCTTACCAACTGTGCCCAGAGGTTTCTTGACATGAGCGTGATAATTGCCAAGCGGTTTGAGATGCAGTGAAGCGTTGGCGCCCAAAGACTTTGCTTCTTCAGATGTCGTAGTTTTTCTCTGAGCGTCCTTTGAACAATTCAATGCTGAATTTTAGAGAGAAAATAATGTACTTTCAACACCTAATCCAGTGGTTATCATGATATATTGTTGTCCCTGTCAGAATTCTGGTGATCATTCATCTGCTCTTCGCACAAATTCAATATGGAGCCTTGTGAGTTATGATGAACCTGATCGATCATACTCGTATTCTCTTTGGTTATGATGATATTCTCTTTGGTTTGCTTGTTTGGAACTCGACTGCTACATCCCCTTTGAAATTAATTATGATGATGATTTAAAGCATATATGAAAAGCAATGCGTTTTGAGTAGCTGTTGATCCTACGGATGCAGCTTATCAACGGATGTCCCAGGAGCAACTTAACAGAAGTTTAGGAGGCCGAGTAGGCCGATATTCGCATCATGTCATTCGAAAGCCCAAAAGGGCCCAGATCCTGCCGCCATTCTCCAGATATTTCGGCCACAACCAACCAACCCCATTCGCCGCTATAATAACAACCTCATCACTAACGCAAGTTACGGCTTAAACCCTTATCCCCACCTCCGCGGCCGCATCTCCTCCCCGTCTCGTCCCCGAGCTAGGGTTTTGCCCCACCATGGCGGCGGCGTCGCGAGCGCTCCTCCTCTCGCGGGCGGCGCTCTCCCCGCTCCCGGCGTCGGCTTCCCGTCGCATCCCCGCCCTCCTCCGTCCCCTGGCCGCGGCCGCGTCCCTTCTCCCGGCGGCGGCCGGGGCGGCTCGCGGGGCGACGCGGTGCTACGCGACGCAGCCGGCGACCTCCTCGCTGCGAGACTCGTCCCCCAACTGGAGCAACCGGCCGCCCAAGGAGACTATCCTCCTCGACGGGTGCGACTTCGAGCACTGGCTCGTCGTCATGGAGCCGCCGCCCGGCGATCCCGCCAACCCTGATCCGACGCGCGACGAGATCATCCGCAGCTACATCGAGACCCTTGCTCAGGTCGTCGGCAGGTATATATCGCCGGATCCATTTCCTCCCAGCTTCCTCCTGTTTAGTTATCGTTCGATGTGATTCATCTGTGATTGTGGTGCTTTGATGTGCAAAATAAATGTTTAGTTGAGTGTAATTTGAGGCTCGCTGGATCTGTTATCATTTTGATCTGAATTAATCTGGAATTAGTGGTGTTATAGAATGGTAAATGGGAAAGGGCCTTTTTATTAGGTTCCTGTTGCATGTAATTTCTGTTGAAAATTGTTTGTATATTCGATTATTCACGCAAAGTAGCTGTTTCTGTCTGGTCTGAGCTTGTGTGGTTATGTAAATATCCGCTCTGCTAATTTTCGATAGGTGGGTGATTAAGTTATTGAAGTGGGGATGTGGTCTTAGTTTTGTCCATTTCTTTGTGTGATTAGGACATTGGGATCTTTTACATGGTACATAGGGGAAATATCTGTTTAGTTATCAGTTGATACTTGATAGAAACGCAGTGCTTCTTTCCCATTTTGTATCTGCACCTCTGCAGTATCTGTATCTGAAACCATTTCTATGTTTCAGTGAGGAAGAGGCAAGGATGAAAATATACTCAGTGTCAACACGTCATTACTTTGCTTTTGGTGCTCTTGTATCTGAGGAACTTTCTTACAAACTGAAAGGTATGATGTCATGATGTGATCAAGATGAACTTTCACTTTGAAATGTCTTTTAATATTTCTGCTTGGATCTTATGCCTCATTCATTCGCAGAGCTGCCCAAGGTCCGCTGGGTTCTTCCTGATTCATACTTGGATGTGAAAAATAAGGACTACGGAGGTAATGATAACATGTGAATATAGATCATTTCATATGGTCTGCTCATGCTATTGTTTAGATTCATTCATGGATTGTTCATATTGACATTATTGAAGTAGATTTCTAAGACTGAGCTGTTTGACTCATCATGTTTTAGATCAGAAGTAAATGACAGTAACATCAGTGTTGTGAAATTTTGCTTTCCTTTATTTATTGACATGCCACTTATGTGTCCGTTATGTTCTTCTGTGGCCTTATGAAGTTTGAAGCTGCAGTTGTGGAATTGATAAGCTGATGTCATGACTTGCTGTAACTTTGTCCAGTTATTTAAAATGATTTAATGTGTTTGGCATCTTTTATGTATTCATTCCTGTTTTTCTGAAAAACACCCATACAGATTCAGCATCCTATTTTGTGTAGCAGTTTATTAAATCTTTGTGATGGCTTATTATATTATTGACTTTATTTTGAGAGGAATCAGGTGTTTATTGTCTAACTGTGTAGGGCTACTAATTGTATGAGTTTCAGAATTTTTATGGTTTTTTAAAGCATTTTTGTTTGTGTGATGGCAAGCAATGAACCAAGCTCTATGAAAATTTGTATTTTTTACTCTGTTTCAGGTGAACCTTTCATAAATGGGGAAGCTGTTCCTTATGATGCGAAATACCATGAGGAGTGGGTCAGAAACAATGCCCGTGCCAATGACAGGTCTCGGCGCAACGACAGGCCCCGCAACTTCGACAGGTCAAGGAACTTTGAGAGAAGAAGGGAGAACATGCAGAATTTCCAGAACAGGGATGCACCTCCGGGGCAGGGTTTCAATGGCCCGCCTCCACCTGGCCAGAACCAGATGCCGCCCCGTGAAGGTCCTCCAATGCACCATGCTCAAGGCATGCCTCCGCCGCCGCCTCATGCTGCTGGTGGCCCACCAAATTTCCAGCCCCAAATGCCGAACCCGCAGGCGGGCTACAACCCTGGTGCTAACTACCAGCAAGGTGGTCCTGCCTACCAGGGTGGACCTCCACCTCCTGGGTACCAAGGTAACCAAGGTTACCAAGGGAACCAAGGTTACCAAGGGAACCAAGGCCCAGCTTACCCTGGCGCCAACCCTGGATATCAAGGTGGCGCGCCTGGTTACCAAGGCCCCCCTTACCAAGGAGGCAACCCGAACGCACCCCCCTACCAAGGTAGTGGCAATCCTGGCTACAATGGCGGTGCTCCAGGCTACCCAGGTCAGGGAGGCAACCCGAACTATCAATGAGTGGTAGTGAGCACGAGTATGTGCTTGTGCACTGCTCCAGTAGACTTTAAAAAATGATGGAGATGGTGTGCAGTAGTATAAATGGAACCTTTGTTCCTGCCTGATATTTATGCACTGTTGCTGTATTCACTTAATTACTATATAACGCTCGAACTTTAGTTTTGATGCTTGGGTGCTGGATGATCTTGCTTGCTGCTTGATGGATTTGTACTTGTGATCATGTGTATTCATAGTCTGTCTGGAGTTGCCACGTTACTATTTACCTTATATAAACCATTCTGTGCATGCGAAAATATTGACCCCATTTGTGAAGAGATTGTTCAGACTCCCTCATCCTTCCGTCCCTGGTATATAAATGATCACTTGCCAGTAATATGCTGGGGAGTTGGCCGATGTGATCTTGTGTATCTGCCGTGAGCAGCTGCCAGTAGTACTAGTACCCGATGCATAGCATGAGCTGGTATAGCATACTTGCATTCCACATCGCCGCTGTTCATGCATTTCCTAAGTTTTAATCTGCCTCTTCTTTAAACCAGATTGAACCGATCAGCAATCCTGCGTTTCGGATTTGGTATCGCGCCTGGTAGAGTAGAACTGCCGACCCTCAGATTGTTGCGAGCCCTAGTGCTAAAACCGACGTTGTATGCTGTGACATTTTCTGTATGCTGCTACGGGGGGGTCTATAATGTATAAGCAAATTATCACAAGATACAAACGAAGTTTTTCACCTGATAATTTTGCTGTTTGGTATTACATCTTTTGAACCTTTTTTGGGTTCTCTCCTTTTCCCTTCTCTTTCTTCTTCATAAAGAAAATATTTAGTTTCTTTTTTCTTGCTCCATACTTTGTTCAGGACAAAAAAGATCATGTATCAAGCAAAATAAGTAATAGGATACTCGCACGATAATATGATATGTTAAGTTTGGATAGATGCCCTGATGCAGCCTTCAGACCCCATTCAGTTTTTAACATTTCTCATCTCAATTTGGTCGTTACCATTAGTATTCCACTATTTATTACAGATGATACCTATCAGGATCGCTCTGTTAGCAACAGCCAAACTACTAGTCCTCCACTACACTTCGTTAGAGCGGCACTCGCGCTGAAGTGTAACTAATCACACCAACAATCCGATAATTAACTAACTAGTCGATCGATTTATCATAACGACGAAAGCATCCATGGATCTGTGTCTGTGGCCTGTGGGTGCAGAGTGTTACGCGGCCGCTTGTCGGTCAGTTGTCCATGCTAGGCCGCGCGGAGACACTCTCGATGATCTCCGGCTTCTTGGTGTGCCATCGGCTGTAGCGGCGGGCGTCCTGCATGACTCGGCTGCGGGCAGCTCGATGAGCTCCACCGGCGGCGCCGGGACGGTCTTCGTCGGCAGCGTTTCGTCAACGACGTTCGTCCTGGGCTTGCGGTACCAGAAGTAGAGCCCTATCTGGATGCAACTGAAGAAAATGCCACCGACGTTCGGGTACTGAAAATGAAGAATACGTGCACGGTTTCGTCAGAACAAGTCGATTGTAATGTCAGACTACACTCAGAGTCTATGTGTGTTTGATGCTGAAATCAATCAGTTGGTGATCGAATTACTTACCATGACGTAGGGGTCCTTGGTGAAGAGCCCGTAGCAGAACCATGCGACGGCGCTGAGGGCGAGGCAGAAGGACAGGCCGATGGGCAGGAACTCGACGCTCTTGGTCTTGACCACCTTGACGATGATGCTGAGCGGCGCGACGAAGACGGCCATGGAGAAGGCGAGGCAGACGCTGCCGAGGAACTTGACGCGGTGCGCCGGGGCCACGAGCTTCAGCGTGGCGAAGACGATGAGCGCGAACGCCGCCACGTCCACGAGGAGGAAGCAGGCGATGGTGCGGAGCCTGGCCTTGCGCGGCGCGTACACGAGGTAGAAGACGATGTAGGCGGCCTCCACGCCGCAGCCGAAGGCGTTGATGGTCAGCAGCGGCCGGGAGTTGGTCTTCACCAGCGCGTAGAAGATCCACAGCACCGAGCTGAAGAGCGCCATCACGTACGGCACCGAGCTGAACCCGCCCGTCGATTTCTTGCGGTACACCTGCACGAACGTCGTCCTGCACCAACAGGAACATTCAGTAGTCAGTCAGGCAGCGATCGCATGAAAATAATGAAGTCTGAAACGATGGATCACGATTCTTACACGGGTGCGAGGAACACCAGGAAGGAGAGAATGTTTCCTGCAGAGAAGGGAAAAAGAAAAACACTTGTCAGGGACAGACACATCATGCCAGTTTCTGTTTATTCGCGTTAGAAAGTGCGCCAGTCATGTTACGAAAACAGAGCAATCACAAATGAGTCTGATTAGAAGTGCGTCAGGACTCAGAAAACAGAGCAATTTCTGTACCGGTAGTCAATGCTATCTCAACAAGAAAAGAGTAGAGCAACGGGACGAGAAAAGTGTTAGAAGAAACAAGGGACTATAACAATAAAACATGAAGTTAATCTGTTCATTGTCCTGTTGTCCTGCGTGAGTTGCATGGCTAGGGACACGAGACATCACTATGGTGCAAAATTCAGGCAGCACAACAACAAAAAGAGCTAACGAACTAAAGTGATTAGTATTTATAGGGTGTGTACAAGCTACATGCACGAGCATGACTATGCATGCCTATCCAAAGACACTATTGGAATCTGGGGGCGAGCCAGCTGATTGCTGCCCTTGAACCGTCTGTCACTCTCCATGAATGGCATCTTTACCTGCAATACCGGCGATGGTGATTGCCGGATGAGCCATGGACAAGAGCCCTCCTGCCATTGCTACCTGATGGTTGACTGAAGGTGTTGGCGGCAAAGGATAGGAAGAGGAGAGACTAGCTCAAGAAATCTCTGGTCAGAGAAGAGCGCCAAAACTCGAAAAACTCACAAGAAGCTAGAGGCAGCTCTGTGTGTGGTTTGCCCTTGCGGCGATGTGCTCAGCTTTATACAGCTGGGCGGTGCTAATTAGGTATAACCTTTGGTATATTGGTGATTCATCAACCACATTGGTGAAAAACATGGTGTACACGCACCAGCAGATCATGGCCCTACAAACGGTGCATCTAATGTGTGCTTTCTTTCATAGTCACATATTCACGTATCGGTTCTGCCTAGATAACCAAGGAGCAACCTCTACGTGCTTCCCAGCCATACATGTGTCCCTCTCCTCTCAACTCGTGCGTGTGATAAAGGTAAGATCAGATACGTACAGCACCCAGCATTATTTGCATACGGAACGTGCGAAAATGATTTGAATGAAGGGCTTATCTCTTGCCTCAGGAAGGACATATATATAGAAAATTTTACCACAACTTTACTTAGCTAGCTGTAGCATCTGAGAAAGGAAGCCGGCGTGTAATCGTGGAGAAAGACGCACTTGCAGTAGTCTGACGCCTACGTGGTGCGATGTGATTGATCTTGTGATGAAAATGCTGAACCCAACTCTCGCTTTACGCGTAGGTGATAGGTCGTGCGTACTCTAGCCAGGATGGAATCCACATTTTGTTTTTGAGGGGAGGAGGATGAAATCCACGTGAGGAATTAGCAACGTAACACGTGTGCATGAAAGTGCTGGAGTTTTTTTTTTTTTTTGTGAGGAGAATGCTGGAGATCATCATCATCATCGTGACGCAGCGAATGTTCGTTTTGACGGCCCAATATGAACAACCTTACTTTCTGGGCCCAGACAGGCCTAACCTGGGAGCTCGGTCCACGAAACGAGAAAACACGCGGGCCCACTACCGAGCAGCGCCCGCCGCCGCCGCTGCTACGCGCACCCCGAGACGTCCCCATGCGCGCGAACGAACGCGCGCTGGTCGAGTCAGACGAGACGAGACGACACGACACGCGCGCACGTCCCAACGCCGAGCCCACCCCGCGACCTAACCCGAAGACCTCCTCGTCCTCCGCCCACCTTTCCCCTCCTCCCCGTCCCAATCCGCGCTGCGTGCGTCCTCCCGCGGACGCCGCCGCCTCCACCTCATCGCCGGGGGGACGTCTCGGTGCGGCGGCGCCGTCGCGTCGGCGGCGGGAGCCGACTCGCTCGGGGAAGGCCTGGTCGGTCGGCCCGTCGACCGCGCACGAGGAAGAAGGGAGGGAGGGACGGACGGTTGCGCTGCTCGGGCTCCTGCTCCCCTGCGCCGGCGGGATGTACATGCCGTCGCTGCCCGGCGGCGCCGATGGCCGCGGCGACGCGGCGGACGTCGAGCTGCCTAGGGTTTACGAGGTCTGGCGGGGAAGCAATGTAAGAAATCTCTCTCCCCTTGCTCTCCCCATCGCTGCCTCGTGCCGTAGGGTAGGTACGGATCTGGATGGTCTGCGCACTAGATACAGTGATCGGTGAGCTGTTGATTGGAATCGAACCCGTTGCTACTCGATTGGTTGGTTGGGCAATCGCTTGATTAGGCTAATTTCGAGGGGTCTGGATCAGAACACTGTAACTACTGTGATGCTGGCCGCAGGCCCGTCTTGGGACATGGGCAGGGTGGCCGACGGAACAGGGCCCCCAAATATTTGGGGCCCCAAATTCTGAAGTCGCATCGAGCAAGGCGGCCCAGCACAGCCCATCAGACAAGTAGGCAAGCGTTGCGTTGGACGGACGGAGGCCGCAGCCTGCTTCGCCTTCGTTGTTAGGTGATCGATCGATTGTTGGATGGCTTCCACCAGAACTCCAGAAGCCACGCCGCCGTTCTCCTTCGCTCCAGCCCAAAATAGCATTGCCATTAGCGCTGCCGTTTGCTTTTCCCAATTCGATCAGGGATGCGATTCGCCGGCAGCCCGGCCTCAACGACGGACGAGCGTGAGTGCGAGATGCTGTGGTCACAATCCGAATAGCAAGCAGGAGGCAGCGCTGGTTCACGCGTGAAGCCCTCAAGCAGGCAGGCAGGCAGGCAGGCATGTCCTTTTCATTTTTCTTAATCTAGTATCGGCGGCTATATGGCTCCATGTCTTTTCATTTTTTTAATCATGGTAACACACTGCAGGCCAGTTTGTTTGTAGAGCACTACTTTCACTCTTTTCGCATTAATATTTTTGTATATTTTAGGGCCCCATTTTTCATTTCGTCCCGGGGCCTAAAAAACTCAGAGACGGCCCTGGCTGGCCGGAATTTCTGAAATTATCATGCTATAATGTTGCGGTGAACTTCTGCGAGCATCAATGTTTTGGTGCTTAGTGTGAAATGCAGGTCCCATTTTAGGAAAATAAGACATGGTTAATTTAACCCTTGCCCTATCATCTGCCATCATTTTCAGCACATGCGGCTATTGTAAGAATGCGTTGCATCATTTTGTGTTCATTATATTGAGTTACATGAGAAGAATATTTCTATGATCAGTACAGTCAGTAGATTTTTTTGGGTCCCCTTATGTACAGACACACCAACAACCAATTTAATGACCGGATTTCGCTATAATGAATGAGTTCTAATGCTTGCTCATTAACTGATGACTTCAAGATGCTCCTACTGGCTAGTTTGAACTTTGAAATGGTTTGTTGGGACTTTTGGTGAAAAGAAATGGGCATATGTATAAAGTTAAAGCCACACAAATAAACATGCCACAGCAGTGATAACCATGATTCTGGACATTCATAAGGACCTCCTCATTTGACATATCCCCAGCCTTTACTTGTAACCCTATTCCTTGATGAGCATAACTTCATCACTTGAGATGTCGGAAAAGCTGGCAGGTGACAGACTGGCCTATGGGCCTGCTGGAACCATTATCAGTCCACCAAAATCAGAATTAGTTTTACGCATGCCAGTTTTGTATGATCCAGTGCAATGGCACATGCTTGGCCTGGGGATGGTGTTGGTGACAGGAAGCAGAGATAGCTTCAATCTTCTGTTGCAGTTTTTACTGTTTCTTTTTATCACTTGGCATTTTTCAGAACTGACTGATGATTATATTTTCATTGCGTAATCACTATATCTTGAGCATCAGGATAAACTGCAGTTGTTTTCTTGTTTGTACTCATGGCTTGAAACGATGATGTTATAAGTTTTTTATGCACACAGGCATTTCTATAACAAAAAATAAAAACAAATAAAAATGAAAGAACTTATGTGCAAACAAGTATTTCATGTTGCTCCTGTTTCAAGGAAAACAGAGCTGCTGAGACTTTGTTGATGCTATTTCACATTTGTATTGTTTCTATTTGCAGGAATTCCTCTTTCAGGGAAGATTCATATTTGGGCCTGATGTGAGATCCATCTTTCTCACTATGTCCCTCATCATTGCACCAGTTGTGATCTTCTGCGTGTTTGTCGCAAGACCTCTTATGAATGAATTTCCCGATCACTGTGGCATCTCAGTGATGGTAGTGGCAGTTGTCTTCACCATTTATGTAAGCATATAGTAATATCATTGCAGTCATATCATTACTTACAATAAGCAGTTAAGCTTCCCCCTTTAAAATTACTTAACTGGATTATTTCCTGATGCTTAATTTTGATTGAGCTCACCTGGCTTGCTGATGTATTTATTTTCAAGGATGTATGCATTTTATGAATGTACCTGTAACTGAACTCATTTTCGTTTACTAGGATTTGACGCTGCTGCTTCTTACTTCTGGTAGAGATCCTGGTATAATACCTCGTAATACTCACCCTCCTGAACCTGAAGTCATTGATGGGACGAATGAAATTGGAGGTCAGACTCCACAACAGTTACGTTTGCCCCGCACAAAGGAAGTTATTGTAAACGGAATCAGTGTTAGGGTCAAATACTGTGATACCTGCATGCTGTACAGACCACCCCGATGCTCGCACTGTTCCATTTGCAATAACTGTGTGGAACGGTTTGATCATCACTGCCCATGGGTTGGCCAATGTATAGGATTGGTAAGTTATTCTAGATTTCCAGAGTATCTATCTGTTGACCACTTTTCAAATTTGTTGAGACTGATTGTCAGAATATCTGTGCAGCGTAATTATCGGTTCTTCTATATGTTTGTATTCTCGACCACATTGCTCTGCCTGTATGTATTTGCCTTCTGCTGGGTGTATGTGTTCAAGATTAAAGAATCTGAGCATTTGAAAATTGGGAAGGCCATGTTAAAGACACCAGCTTCTATTGCTCTGATGGTCTACTGCTTTCTTTGTGTGTGGTTTGTGGGTGGTCTGTCTGTCTTCCATTTCTATCTGATGAGCACCAACCAGGTAGGCATTTAGACAATTCCATCTGTTTTCTCTTTAGCTCTGCAGGTGCAATTGATAGCTAATCCTACCATTTTCTTTGCAGACAACCTATGAGAATTTCAGATACCGCTATGATCGTCGTGCTAACCCATATAATAGAGGCATTCTGAATAACTTTCTAGAGATATTCTGCACTGCTATTCCCCGTTCAAAGAACAATTTCCGGGCAAGGGTCACAGTAGAGCAAGGGCTGCAACAGTCGCGTATGCAATCTAGAGGTTTCATGAGCCCCAACATGGGCAAGCCTATGGGAGATCTTGAAATGGGAAGGAAGCCAGTAGCTTGGGATGAGCCAAGGACAGCAGCTGATATTAGGGACTTGGAAGCAGGTCTTGGAGGTATGTTTGATGAGAAAGAGGCTGGCAGGATTGCCCATGCATCCCCAGATCTCAGCAGAGATGGTCTTCCATCTGAGATTGTGGAGGGACGAACTGGCATGCATTCGAGGCATTCAAGTTGGGTTAACAGAACTGGAACCTCGGACTCAGCAGACGTTGTTTCGATGCAGATGGCTGCTATGGAAGGTAGTTTGGGTGGCCACACTGCAATGAGAGGTGCGCGCTAGCGAAAGAAGAACAAAACCAGTGTGTTTCTATTCTGCATCCAGTGTGTTGTTGATCATGTCTCAACATGAGCTGCCATGTGTTCACCACGTGTGTGCCAGGACAAGGTCCTGGATCAATTGTATGTTGTTCATCCCTTGTAGTGCATGGGCTGGGCTCCTCTTTCTGTTGTTATTTGTTTGGTGTTTTATGAAGTAGCTCCCACCTGGTTCGGATGATTTATCTGTATATAGTATTGTTGGGTCAGGTTGTAACAGATGTTGGGTGTGGTTTGTCGCGTTTGCGTGCAAAACTTCTCAGAATGTCATCTAGCTAATGCTTACTATTGCAGAGCCAATTCAATGGCCTCATGTAAATGATGAATCTGTTCTCAGTTATCAACCTGGTGATCTTCGTGCTCCTTTAGATTTCGTTTTGGTTCACATATGGCTCGTAAGTCCTCTTTACTTGCAATGCAGCACTCGACATGAGAATAACACGGTACTCCCTCCGTTCCAAAATAATTGTCGTTTTAGTTCTCGGCACGGAGATTAAGAAAAGTTGGTAAAGGTAGGTGCACAGAAAACAAGAAGGAGAGAGATAGAGATAGAGGTGTATTGGGAAGAGAGAAAGGTGCATCGGGAAGTGAGAATGACAATTATCTTGGGAAAACTGGATGAGGCTAGGATGCCAAGTAAACTGGGACGGAGGGAGTACCATTTTCCTATTGCGGTCTATTGGGAAATTCCGATAGAAACTGTTACAATTTGGTATGGAGCGTTCCAAATGGGTCTCAACCTGAGGCCTTGGCCTCTGTAGCAGGCATGCACGGTGCCCGCCAGTCACAAAACACCAAACAAATAACAACAGGAAGTTATGCATTGTTGATCGCTGACTGGCATCCATTTAAATCGATGAAGGAGCACGTTGCTGTTGAATGCCGAGACGTGCACATTCCAGGGTCCAGGCCAACCAAAAACATCCTGAAGTTTGCAGCAGGGGCATTGGAAATGGTCAATAATTGTAGCAGCTCGAATAGGCTACTCTGTGTGCTTCCGGTGATATGATATGATATCGACCTGGAGCATGTGGACCGTCCAGTTATTGATGGGTGGACATGCGCGGACGCCCTTCATCGCACTAGCAAGCAGTAGTAGATGCAGAGCAGTACGTATAATGCAGGAGTGATACGACATTTCTTTCTCTGGATTGGAAGATATCGAGAAAGGGAGCGCCCTGCATGCAGTGCTGGGGACGAGCGACGCACTCGCCACGATCCGATGAGAGTGTTGCGAGGGTTGGTAGGTGAGGTCACCTACTACAGCTCGATCAAACGAACCCCTGTTCATGTATTTTTTTAGATAATGTACGTACATGCACCGGAATGTGTGAATTGGAGTGGACGGACCAACGATGGTCGGCCGGTCGACCACCTGATGATTACGTCCTACTCCCCCGATGCACGCAGAACGATGCCGCTAGAGCCTAGGCAGATGCAGGCATGTATCCCCTGATCGAACTCATCGATGTGTGGCTGCAGCGTTGATGGATCATCGATCGTCGGCTCAATCATATGCACGGTACGGTGCCTTCCAGCTCGATCGAGCAAGCAAGCACCGAGATAGTAGAGCCCGATATTTTCTTGACAACCTCAGGACTCGTGGAAAGTTAATTAAAGGTCGCTAGCCGAGACGGTTCTCATGATGAGCTGAAAACCTAGCTACACTAGTACTCGCCAGCAGCTCGATCGCTCACAGAACTCGCACGTTTCTGCTGCGTCGCTTTTGCTGTGTCTCCCAACGCGCCGCACGCTCCAGTGGCGCAACGCAAGCAAATTGCTGGTGGAGGCATGCAGGTGTTTGTGCGCGGCGTACGGCAAAAGCGGCGGCAGCCGAGTCAGGACCGACGCGTGCTAGAGCGCCGCAAGGGATGATGCATGGAACTCGCTCGATTGGCCATCGATCGGATCAGTGAGCAACAGCTAAGCTAAGCTAGCTAGCCAGCAGGCGATCTGATCGATCAGTATCATCGCCGCGCGCACCGAGCAACTTGCGAAGTTGGCCGCCGTTCTGCCTGTGGTTAATTGATTCCTCCAGAGTCCCAACGACTTAAGCTGGAGCGTGAGCATCAACTGAGGAGCAAAGCGTATATATTTGTGCTTCTGGCTATTTCCATATCTTTGTTGCATGTCACGCACGCGCCGCCGTAAACTTTCTTTCGACCCTCCGCTTTTTGAATCTTTCGTTGTTCGATGGGACCCAGCATAGCCGAGAAAGAAATGCAAAAGTTAATCTGTATGTGGGGTCTATATGTCAGCCAGTTAATTAGGGATGCCAATGAGCAAGGTCACTTCAACCATTATCGACATGTCCAAAGTGATCAAATCACCGATTAATAATAAGTGGGAGCTGAGCCACCATCAGAGTGACGAAATGGTATGTGATAGGTGGCGATACGTAGCATCGCTCTTTCAGAAAATGCAGGCCGCTGAAACTGAACTCATGGCGGCACACCACCAAGTTGTTGACGATGACAAGCCGGCGGCAACAGGACGTGCGTGCACTTTGGTCTATTCAAACAATCAAAGGCACGAAGCTTCGTCTCTCGCCTGCTTTCGCGGCTCGCTAAGATGTTGACGGCCGGGGCAGAGCACAACCGCTGCTTAAAACACACGCGCCATCACCTCATCATGTCTCTCCACATTTGGAGGCCGCGGAACTGACGCCCAAAATTCAGCTGGAATCAATGAGAGTCGTTCTGGATTCGGCTGGTTTCTTTTTTTTTTTTTTTGAACCTCTCATTCCTGAATATATGAGTAGTATCTGTTCGTGTACAAAAAAAGAGACAACAACGCACTCACACGAACACGCCTACACCTATACCCAGAAAAACAAACGCGTCCCTCAAGAGATTGAAGCACGACTGTCACCACGCGGAGAGAGGTACAAGAGAAACAAAGTCCGAACAGATTACAGAAGAAAGATGGCATTAAAGAAAGAGACCCGAAAGAGCCCCCCAGCTCCGACGCCGCAAGACGCACTTCCAAACAAGCCGAAACCGCCGTCGCACAACGCGCCGCAGACTCCGTTCCGTCGCTTGACAATCGCCGCCGACTGACACAGCTCCAACGTGGCCGGCACGCCGCAGACAGCCGAAGCTTGAACACCATCAAATCCTCAGTAACCCTGGACGACCTCCCATGAAAATTATCCACGAGCCCACCAAAGCCGCCGGGGAGGACGACGCCATCAGCACGGAGGAGGCTCGGGAAGCTTATTCCAACGAAGCGCCGGCGCCCCCGCATCACCGAACGCTCAAAGGACAGAAAACGTCCACGGTCACCGTCGTCGACGCCAACCGGGACAGAAGAAGCCGAACAACGCCGTCGCCATCCACCTACAAGATGACACCGAAGACGCCGGCACAAAAACGACGGGAAACAGGGCCTGCCGCTTGAACACAGCAGCCAACCCCCCATCGCCGCAAACCTCCGCCACTGCCACGGCCCCCGCCAGGAGACGCAGACGCATCTCAGGGAACCATGACGGTGAGGAAGAAGGAAGACCAGCGGACAGCAACAAGTCACCATCCATGGCCACTAAAATCACCATGTGCCTCCACCAAAGAGAAGCTCACCGGAATTGACGACGCCGCCAGCCTGCCGACGCCATCATCAGCATCCGGCACCTTCACCTTCCACCGGAAGCCCATAGGAGATGGAGCAGAAGCCCTGCCCCAGCAAAACAAAATCTCACTCACCTTCTTCCTCCGCACACACTGGAACCAGCCCGACCACGACAGTCACCGAGGCCGCGGAATCGCCAGGCGGGCCAGCCGCGGAAAGGGGCCGCAGAGGCGCCAGAAGGGCCATGGCAAGAGGCCACCGGACCCCCGCCGCGCAGCCACCCCCGACAGCCCAACCCCATGCAAGAAAGTGAGGAGCAAAAGCTCGCCGCTGGACAAACACCAACACGGCGAAAAACTACAAGCTAGAAGCTTTTATACAGCTATAAACAGGGGCCGGACGTCGATCCCACCAAATCCCACCCACACCTGGACCGGAGCGGCCACCGGCGGGCGAGATCCGGCGGGATCGACGCCGGAAAAGGATTTCTCCCTTCGCTTTACTGTAGCAAGAAAGGGAAAGGGAGAAGAGTCTGGAGAGCCCTCGATTCGGCTGGTTTCTGGGCAAAGTGTTTCTTGACAGTGAAAGGACTGAGGGATTCAGTTACGAGAATTTCAGTTCCCCTAACCGAACTTTTCGCTTTTTCAGTTCCCCCCTCAAGAGAAGCATCTTGGATCGGTTGCGAGTGGCCGTTTCTACAAAACAGAGATAACCTTGTTGTATTTTGGAAATGATTTCATGGAAAATGCATTGCGTAAATATCAGATGAGAAAATGAGTATACATGTTGTCCACGAATCCTGGTGGATGTTTTTACCATGCATGCAACTCGTTTCATACATACTGGATTTCTAGCTAATGACTAAGGCCTATGGCATGTAGAGTAAAAGAGATATGATTCCCACATTTCACAAGAAAATTCTGACTGAAGAGGTTTGGCAATGTGATAGAGTGCTAAGAGTGGTGAGAGATCATGACACTGTTCTCTAAAAGTTTACCCTGTTGTCATGCAAACCGTCGATATCAACAAAAGAGTCAAGTTGTAAAAAGTCCTTGCCAACAATTGGTAGAATGCTTAACTATAAGTCTATAACTTCCTTTTCTCCAGCTGTAACGAGAAAAAGGGCCCCCTTATCTCACACCCCGGGCCAGGACTGACCCACCCCATCACACGCCATGAAGCCTAAAAATGTTTGAGCACTTGTTCTGGACTGGAAAAGTTTGATGGCGAAAGGACCGAGGGATTCAGTTACGAGTATTTCAGTTTCCTGCCCTCAAGACAGTAAAGCCGCTTAAGACTACAAGTGGCCGTTTGTACAGAACAGAGAAAACTCTGGTACATTTTAGGTAGAGTTAAAGAGAGATGGTAACCATACATCAGAAAAAAAAGAGGAAATCTCATCTGATATAAGAGATTTGGCAATGTGATAAGAGTGAGGAGGTTTGAGTTTTGTGCAAATAAATTGAAGAGTTTGATTTGACCCTGTGATCTTAATTGGAGTTCTCATAGTTCGCACACGAAGTTGGTTCTCATAACATACGTTGCCGTGGTGCAAACCGTCGATATCAACAAAAGAATCAATTACTCCAACAGCTGGCCGCTGCCTCACAGGCTCACGCCCCCAGGATTGATCTTGATCCCCATCACACGCCATGAAGCCTAAAAATGAAGCACTGATGGCATTTGCGTGCCAATACACACAACACTTGTGTATATTTGAGACTAGAAACCTTGTTCAAGCTTACGATTGTATAAATCCGTGCACCTACTCCCACGTCGGCTGTATCGGTGTACACTACTACTCTCTGTTCCCGCGTGAATAATCCCTTTTCTTTTCGTAGTGCATGCAGTGGAATCCTGTTCCCGTATGATTGGGCACTCCACCATTGGCTGGCGATGCCTAACAACTGTTGACTAGACGAAGCAACGACACACACGCTGTCCACGCCACACCACCACTAGCATGCAGCCATCTTATTAGCTCCACCACCATCCCTGCAACCTCGTACACGCGATCGACGATGTATTGCTCTGCTCACCTCATACAAGGCAGGCAAGCACTTCAATAATGCTGATCTGAAGATCAGTGGCCACATCGGCCGCGGCACGTCGCAACGCAGGATTGATCGATCGTCGCAAGATGGCATATTGGCATGGATGATGGCACAACACTGTGGCAACCAGCTGGGATTTGCAGATAATGGAGGCTCTTCGATCGATCGGAGGCATGGTATCTGGCTAGCTTGCCGTTCCGGAAGAGAACAATGGCCGGCCACATCAGCCGCGCGTCGGAGCGCATCGGCAACTGGGACGGCGACGGCCGTTTGGTGGACGGCGTCCATGTTCAGACCGGTGTGCATGCCAGTGAGAGTACATTGTAGTTTCTCTGAAAAATTACCGTGAAATTCGTACGTTCCAAATACGCCATGATCCCCTGCTGCAAACATGCGTGATTTGCCGGACGGTGCGTGCTTTTGCACTCAGACAGCCTAGGGCACGTAGGCTAATAATGCTAGGCAGGTAACTGTTGCTGGCCAACTTGTATATGTTGGTGCTTGAGGGGGAAATAATGCGGAATATCTGATCGATCACAGCCACGCGCAACGGCTTGGACTGCATCTGGGGAATGCACATACACGGAGATGTATCTTCTTCCATCAACCGCCTCTTTTCTGCAAGATACGGGGGCTACGTGCCATTTTCACTGGGCGAAGGTTTTGCAATATGGGTGGCATGTTCAGGGTCAGAATCAGAAGTGTGTTGGGATGCGATTGAGATAGAAAGGCAAAAAGGGCGAGCTAGCTAGCTAGCTAGCTAATCGCCTCTCCCAGCACAGCAATGCGATCGCCACTAGCAAGTGATGAAATCGATCGGCTGCAGGTTTCGGCCCGACCATCCAAGTTGCCCGCGCGAGCATCTCTTATCCCGCGCCGGGAAGATCACAACCCTCCAAGTCGCACAACAAATGGGTACAGCATTACCACCACCACCACCCCCCATCGATCTGGCAAAGCTAGCAAAATGAAGTCATGTCTGTAATGAAGTCATGTCTGTAAGGTTGCAATGCACGCATGTCAATCAAGCCACTGTCAAGCTAGCATCGTCTGAAGCTTCATTCTCGGTTTCCAGGATTCACACCCATTTTGTCAAAAGAAAGGACCTGCCAGCTCTTATCTCCTCGTGGGATTTCCAACACTAATGGCAGTTTGTACACTTAATCAAGTCATGGATGAGACGGCTGTTCTGCCCTCTCTGATGGCAATGCATGGGTCGTTCAAGTTCTTTGGCTTGCAAGTGGCCGTCGCCGTCTGTTTGGGTTATATGATTGGCAGCTGGGGTCTCTCTTCAAGGTAGTTAACATGTACTTTCAGGGAACTTTTCCGGTCAACTACGCACCATGAATGCAGCGTTCCATACTGAATCGTCGTCACAATATGCAAAGCGACTCTGACTTAATCATCCTCCTCTTCACAAAAGGTGGTTTTCAGTTCAAAAAAAAAAAGGTGGTTTTCCGCCCAGCAGAAGCCTCAAAACGATCAGGGGCAATTGAGAAAGCCATCTAGATCTCAAATGTCAAAGAGCCAATCAAGTGCAATAAGCATTGTTGCTTCCTTTTCTGCCGCTTCTCCAGCAATGGCATCAAGGGTTATCAAGCTGAGATGGATGGTTCCCATGTTGATTTGGACTGCCAGATCACCGTGTATATGCACGATTAGGAAGTGCTGCCTGTCATGTCACATGGTCAATTCATGCTTTCCTTCAGTCAACTCCTCTTCTGTTCACCACACGCATGGGATCCTTTGCGTCAGATTAGAGAATGCATGGTGCTTCATTTCTTTGAGAAATTATTATCGCTTTCTTCAGATAACTCTTATTGGGAGCAAAAGGAGCATCAGATATTCATATCTTCATTTGATCCTCGTGGATACTGTTTTACGTGGCAGTGAAACGTACCACATAGAAAAAGATTTGGTTCACCACTCCTTGGACGTGAAATGAGAAGCAAAGAAGACACATGGATCAATCTTAGGATCCCTTGTGTTGTTCTTGAATAAGCAACATATGCTGAGTTCTGTCTAAGCTGCATGCACCATTGACCACATAGCTAGTGGACTGTTCCTTTATTTTGTGCGAGTGAGATCTCTTTTCCAGCCATTGGTAAAATGTACTGGGCAACTAGGCACCACACCTTTTGGTCTCCAAGTTCATGATTGGGCAAATGTAGCAGCATCTATCACAAACTTCAGTGAAAGTGAGAAACTTGACGAATTGATCTAAAAATTTTCGGCGATGTTCTAGTGAATGCCCTCTTGTGCAGGGCGATGTTCATAAATTTCACTTGTGAAGGCTGTATACTTGGTTAGGCAGGATATGCTCCGAAATCTGGAATCCAGAAATTATTCTTCCAAGTTCTTGTGAGAATGGAACGGTTACCAACAAGTTCTAGCTAGCTCTCCAAGAAGTGGCGTGGCCTTTTATAATCTTAACCATTTTACGCATCCAAGGTGGAGAGAAAAGTTTACCAATCGAAACCACCCACATATATCTTTGGTAGTTTGGTACTAAAAAAAGTACAGGAGGTGCCTAACAGTTAGTTTCTACAGCACATTCGCAAACTAGATGTTGTATTTTTAGACATGATAGGATATTGAGATATATACGCATATGCCTTTAGAACAAATGAAGGTTAATACTGGTACGATGATGATAACTGACGAGCCTACCTTTCCTAATTTTGAAATGAAAACAACAACCTGTCGTATATTTATATGGACTAGAAAGCTTAGGAAGCAATAGAGAAGAGCCCAGTGATGTACCACACAACGACGTTAAAGCATAAATGTGGTACCTGAACTCTTAAGAAAGAAAAAAAATGAAGTCGCATGTAAGGCTCGCAAGCATGTCAGTCAAGCCACTATCAAGCATTTGTTTGGGTCATAATTTTGGTTTCAGTTAAGCAGGGATCAGGATTCAGACCCATTTTGTACTACACAACGACGTTAAAGCATCAACGCAGCATGTGCTTGCAAATATGCAATACGACGACTGAAATTATGTGCATGGCCCGAGGAACGCCCATGTTATTGTACCATGTTCACGTGCGTCGACGGGACGTCTGATAATGGCGTGTTTATGTGGACTGTAAAGCTTATTAAATTTCAATGGAGAGTTTCATGAGTGTTTCATGGCATTAAATACTCAATGAGTGTTTCATGTCTCAATTGGGAGTTTCATATCACACGTACCTAGACTAAGAAATAGGTAACTGAGCCAGATGAGTTTCATTTTTTTTTTTTGACGTGAAACAGCAGGTGTCCTGCCCTTGCATTAAGGAGAAATAGAAGCAGTCTTACAGAGATTTGCGTCAGCGGCAGCTAACACAACAGGCAAGAACAGTAAAACATGGAGGCCGGCCAACTAGCTGATGAAACTCCTCTCTCATCTGATGAAACTCACCCTATTAATGATCTTGCCAACTCAGCAATTTTGCTTATGTGGCATTGAAATTTAATGCCATGAAACACTCATGAAACTCTCCATTGAGATTGGCCTAAACTTTTTGGCACACACATAAAAAAAAATACTATCATCTTAAAGCATGAGCTGAAGCAACAAAGGTTGTTACATTCCTCTTCGCTTTGGCTACAAGCTATGCCAAAATTGCTTGACTCTGCATTTATTGACCGATATGAGTAGGGTAGCCCTGTATTCATTGATTGATGGCGACATGAGTACACTATTTATATACTGAGATTTGGTCACCACGTATAAAAATCGGAGGCCATCTAATCTACTTCATATTTCCAGGAGCAGAAACTGTCCTGGATGAGTAAGAGCTACTAAAAATACTACCCTACTGCTTCGAATTTCCGCATTTCTGTAGCGTAAGAGGAAACCAATTTCTATATTTGTTTATCTTCTAGTATTGTTTCAGTGAGCGTGCACTTTCTTCTGCATCTACACAAATTCCGTCTTGACAAATTAATGCTGCAGCCTCAACAGCTAGCTGTGCAAGATGATATTTATCAGATGGAAAAATTTGTAGTATCCCGCACAAAGCTCCAGAGCAGGACAATAATATGATGTGCTTTTGTAGGTTCTATACTTCTATCTGATCCTGAAGGGCCCGTGATTCTGCTTTCCGAGGCCTCGGTAAGAAAAAGATTAGAGGCATGAACTTGTATCTTCACCATCTATTTTCTTTCCTCGTAAAAACATATACAAACTCGATTCTCTTATTTACACGAACTGTTTGCTGGAAGACTAAGCCAGCTTATTAAATGTTCCGTGTCCGAGGGGAAGAGAGGCCGAGAAAAACAGCACTGCACAACAGAATAACGCGCTAAAACTGAGCTAGCATGTTCAAATATAGTTGGCGACAACACGGGGGAATTGCTATGGGCTCCAAGAAAAAGCCACTAGAACAACAAAGAACGGGTGCAGCTCGTGTACAATCTGCTGGCCGAGCTGAAATCAGATCGGATAGGGCGTCTGGGATTCAAGAAGTATGCGTGCACGCTGTTGGAGAGCAATACTACACACCATAAAAGAAAAATAATAGAAAAAAATACTGCACGCCATTTCTTTAGGAATATGCAGATACACACAACAATCATAAGAGAAACATGAGTAGAATTTCTTTTTCATATCTCTCAAATAAATTTGAATTTGCATTTGAAATTTTAGGAAGATCTATGTAGTACAACGTCTTTTGTAAATGTTATAATAAAGTTCACTATTTGAAACATAGATATTTCATGGGACTTGTGAAGATATTTCACATATAAGAGACAAGTCATTTCCTTGCTTGTTCAAATCAAGACATAGGGATCCTCCCCTAGAACATCTTTTCTGCTTAAAAGGAAGAGATACAGTGGAAAGGGTAAAGAAAAGGCACACGTATCTTAATCATAAGCTAGCATGAACAGCTCAGCCGACAAGACCATTTTGTTTAGAAAAAAAAAAAGGCCGACAAGAGCAATGGTTCCGCCGATACATATTGACTGGTGGGGTATATGGAGTAGCCACAGAGAAAACATCTGCTTCAGTTCTCCCATGACCATGAACACGGAAAAGTAGCTTGATCAATAACAGTATTGGGCATGTTGTCTTCCACTGACTGACCAGCTAGCTATGAACATGGCAAGAGCTGATCTGATTGGAAAAACACGTAGTGGAACCGTACATGCATCTATAAATTATTATTTGGCCACGAAAAGGAGCCACCATGTTCGCTTAAAAGGCTAGAAATTACCATATTAATTGAAAAATAAGGAAAAATTAGCCATCACTGTTATTATGAAAAATTAGTCAAAGTTGTCTGCACATGATTATTTAAGTCCTTTTGAACTTAATCTCAGAGATTGATTTCATCGATGGGAACATCCACACATGGATTTTTGAAAACTTCATGAAGAGATCGATCTTTAATCAAATACGCCGAGCTTCTGAGAGGAGATCGATCTTTAATTGGCATCAGTCATTGTCGATTAGAAAATTCCACCGTTTCTTGCTCAACTCATGGGCACGCTAGCTAACATTCAATTTCTCCTCATCTATTTTCTAATCACCCTTTTTATACTAATTCCAGTTACTAAATAAGTTAAGTATATTTAACATATTTTTTTATAATGTGTTCTAATTAGTTCTAACACGTCTATGACATTATACTATATACAAGACAAGAAATCTAGACGAGCAAATGCGCGGGCCACCATACTAGTGCGTAGAAGCTAGAAGCTGGAAGAACCGTGTGAATTAGGGACAGTATCAATTAGGCGACGTTGCTTGTTGCCAATTAATGAGGGATACCATTTTATAACATCATGTTACTTAGTATGTAATACAAAGTCCCAAATGTAGCAGCCAATGATTGTACGCTAACTGTTGCTCCCAATGATAGGGATTCAATCCCTTTCTTTCGGGATGATGATAGATCTGCTTACGCATAAAGAATTGTTCCCTGATTTTGTGCTGTTTTTTGGGCGAAACCAGATGCAAGTCCTTTTTCTGTGTGACTGAAAAACAATCCTTTTTTTAACCACTGAAAAACAACCCTCTAAATCAATAGAGAAAAATAGAGAAAAATATATATCTAACTCATTTTCAAGTTCCAAATGCAAAAATTGTTTGCTGAAATGTATTGCTCTTTAACTTCAGACACATGAAGTTACCACATATGTTGAGATAAAGAGCAAGCTGGCATGCACACAAATTATTTCTCACTGCTGTAAAAAAGACAAATCGACTACAGAAAAGTAAAGATTAGATACACCCTATGTATGACCACGATCCACTGGTGCAAGCACACAATATCACACCACTGTGGTTGATACATCACGCGGCCAGGAGTGGACCCAACTGTCGAGCACCCAGCTCCAGCTATAAAAACCACCCCCCATCCCCAGGGCCAAACCACACATGCAGTTGTAGCAGCAGCACCACCTTGTAGCTTGTAGAGCTTCTCTCGAGGGGGAGTCAGGGAAGGGAGTAGGAAAGGGATTCTGGTTTCTTCTCTCTGCCAACAAGTAGGAGAAGAACAAATATCTCTTGAGCTCTAGCTTCTAGCTAGTGCTCTCTCCGATCCTCTTCCTGTCCTCCTCACTCGATCACACCTTCGGCAATGGCAGGCTTCCTGTCCATGGCGCACCCGGCGATCACCCTCTCCGGCATCGCAGGTAACGATCCATGCCGACTCTGGCCTCGTCGGTAGTTTCTGCATCCTGCTCCTGCATGTGTTGGCCTTCTTTCTTTCTCCCAACTTTCTTGCAGAATTTTCACATCACCTTTTGGGGTTTCCACTGACACTGTTCGTTCTGTACGACGTCACTGCTAGATTTTGTGCACCTTGCAAAGTGCACAGATCTTTTCTTGTTACGCTCCATCTTTTAAAACTTTCTGTGCCCATTGATCTACCTTTTCTAGTTTAGCAGTGATCACTGGCAGCACAACTCACATACCCTAATGTACTCCAAAACCTAACGCCTTCTGTTCCTAGCTTAACACGCATGCAAAGCATCGCCTAGCAACTTTATCAAACTGAAGAATGGTAGGAGTGCACCACCTGTACCGACGGATTAAAATGGCCAACAGCTCACGCATTGCGCTCTCTAGGGGCCAGTACTATATACGTTGTCCTCCTTGAAATGGCGATTGGTTGAGCAGTGATGAAAACGTGCTCCTGCAAACTTTCCGATCCCGTAGGTGTTGCATATTTGCACCAGCGAATAGCTAGATTACAGAAATATAAAACCATTTCCGCCCGGAACGATCTAGCATTTTCTCGCTAGAACATACATACATGCATACGTTTTCCTTGCGTAATTTTAACAAGCGCGCATATTTATTCTTATGTGTGAAAAAAATATATTCTGAATAATGATGTCACTGACAAGTGGTCCCGTCCCTGTTTTTTCCTTTTCTGCAGGAAACATAATCTCCTTCCTGGTGTTCCTCGCACCAGTGTAAGAATCCATTTTACTAGCTATCCCCGTCATCGATCGTTTCAGAGACTTCATTAATCAATTTCGCGCGATCTCAGACTGAATGTTTTTGTTTCTGTTGTTGGGTTTTGCAGGACGACGTTCGTACAGGTGTACCGCAAGAAGTCGACGGGCGGGTTCAGCTCGGTCCCCTACGTGGTGGCGCTCTTCAGCTCCGTGCTGTGGATCTTCTACGCGCTGGTGAAGACCAACTCCCGGCCGCTGCTGACCATCAACGCCTTCGGCTGCGGCGTCGAGGCCGCCTACATCGTCTTCTACCTCGTGTACGCGCCGCGCAAGGCCAGGCTCCGCACCGTCGCCTACTTCCTCCTGATGGACGTGGCGGCGTTCGCGCTCATCGTGCTCGCCACGCTGAAGCTCGTGGCCCCGGCGCACCGCGTCAAGTTCCTCGGCAGCGTCTGCCTCGCCTTCTCCATGGCCGTCTTCGTGGCGCCGCTCAGCATCATCGTCAAGGTGGTCAAGACCAAGAGCGTCGAGTTCCTGCCCATCAGCCTGTCCTTCTGCCTCACCCTCAGCGCCGTCGCATGGTTCTGCTTCGGGCTCTTCACCAAGGACCCATACGTCATGGTACGTAATTGCTTGCATTGTGAGACATTATACTTTACTACAGTCGACTCTGCTCTGACCACACCGTGCATGTGTAATTTTGCAGTACCCGAACGTGGGCGGCTTCTTCTTCAGCTGCATCCAGATGGGGCTCTACTTCTGGTACCGCAAGCCCCGGAGCACAAACGCCGTGCTGCCGACGACGACCACCGAGCTGGGCCAGGCGATCGAGCTCCCCGCCGCGCACACCGTGGTGATCCGGTCCGTGAGCCCCATCTCCATCCTCGGCGTGCATAAGGTCGAGGCGGTGGACCATCTGACGGCGGCGGACGGCGGCGCCGCCGAGACCTGCAAGATCGCGGTGGCGAACGCCGACAGCGTCGTCAACAAGGGACCGGAGGTCATCGAGATCGTTGCCGCCGTGTGACCGACCCTCACTCGGACGGACACTGGACACAGACAGAAGCTGGAAGCCTGGAAGAGCATCTCATCTCCGTACGGTCGATCGTGCCGTGCACTATCAGTTAATTATCAACTAGTGGTCGTTCGTTTAATTAGTTGTTGGTTCATCAGTTATTCGATTGCCGTCGGTCGTGTGTGATTAGTTACCTCTTCAGCGTGATCTAGAGCATCTCTCTCGTACGTAGTGGTTTGGTCGGTGCAAATAAGGCGAGCTAATTAAGCTACCCACTGTCCGCAGCATGCATGTGTGCGATCTATCACGTTGCAGTCTTGTTACGGTCCTCTGGCCGGTGCGCTGAACTCAAGTACTTGTCAATGTAAGGGGAGACAGCAAGCTGTAACTGGGCTGCATCTATTTTAAACTTTAGTTAACATATTCTTTGTGTGAGGACCCTTCTCACTTCAGTTTGTATAATAGTACTTTCTCTTACCATGAGAATGCATGGTCTTTTTTTAAAAAAAAAAAATGCATGGTCTTCCACTAGGCCAGCAAACAGGGAACAGAAAACTTTGTTTGTTGAAGCAGTACTAGCTAGCAGAGAGCAAAAATTTCCAGGGAAACAAATTGTGAAAAGATAAAGAGAAAATAAAACTATCAGTCGAGACCTCACTTGTTTGCCGAGATATTTAACCACCACGAACTTGCATTGGTGAAAAGGTGCTAGTAGTGGTGGGTGGGCCAAATCCATATATACATGAACTTGGGAACAGTCAAGTTAAGGTAACCATGTGAGGCAGGCAGATTGTCACTTCAGTTAAGCTGAAGTGCTACCAAGGTTGGTCGTAGGCTCATGAGACATTGCGCGAATGCTGCAAGGCATGATCGATGACACGCCCCCACCGTGGCACTTGTGGGTTGGTCCAGACTACTTCAGATCACGGAGGCGAGTAGTAGTGCGCGGAGCATAATAATCCACAGTGCCTGGTCTACCGGCTCCGAAAGTGACGGTTCGCTTTCGTTGCGCGTAGTTCGGCGGCATCACCCGGCGTCCGGCCGGCATGCAGCTAGGCCTCTGGCTCTCGTCTCGCGCGAATCGCAAGCGCCGCGCGCGGTTTCCATCGAGCAGCTCCCGCTCCGCGCGTTACTTTCCTCTCGGCGCGCACGCCGGTAGCTAGGGTGGCCAGCTCATTTCCGTGGGTTTTGCCCGAGCGGGTGCGCGAGCCTTTCCATTCGACAAGGAAGCAGAGCTGCGAGGCCAGGAGCGGCGGTTCGGTCGGGCGGAGCGCTGAGTTACGAGGAAGGAGGGAGACCAAACTTTTTTTCACAAAAAAAAAAACCAGGATAAACATGACTTGTTTCCAAGTTCAAGACACGATCCTTTCGACAACTGTGATAATGAAATGTGGTCTACCAGTGAGTCATGCAGTCGATCGTGACGTTACTTTTGACAGAAAGTCAATATATGGAATCTACAGTTCAAAGAAAATGAGAGAGATGGGGCGCAACAGAGTAGGAGGAGGAGAGTTAGAATTGCAGCATGAGCCTGGCATCCGGGCCCCTTATGTCTCTCCGCTCCCTTATTTTTTTTTCCCCCTTTGCAGCTGTACCAATTAACTGCCAAGCAAGTCAAGCTCGCCCTGCGTCAGCGGACCTTGACCCTTGTACTTGCGTTTGCGACTGCTCCGGCGATCCTTGGGGGCCGCCTGGCTCCATGGGCGGCACCCGCTCCACTGCCGAAACCAACAAGAAAAACCGCAATCAATCGAATCTCTCTGATCATCGATGACCAACTAATTACTAGTAACCATCAAAGGAACTCATTAATTAACCTGCGAATTAACAAGATCAAAGGTAAGTCAGCTCACGTACGGTAACACATGTAGAGCGCTCGGATCGGCAGGGCGGCGCCGCAGGCCGCCGGGAGGAGGAGGGCGCGCGTCACGTTGACGGGGTCGCGGACGAGGGTGTAGTCGTTGATCTCCGGGCGGAGGACGTGGCACAGGCAGATGATCTCTCTGGCGTCGGCCAGGATGGACTCCAGCGCGGCGCAGCAGGCGGGCGGCGGGGCGCCGTCCACGACGCCGCTCGTGTTGGTGAGGAACCGCACGCACGCGCTCATCGGAAGCAGAGGCACAAAGCAGGACGGCGGTGGCGCGCCTGGGAATGGAGGGAACAGCGGCGGGAAGGGTGGGAATGGAGGAAGCGGCGGCAATGGCGGGAGCGGCGGCAGTGGCGGGAGCCGGGGCAGTGGCGGGAGCTGGGGCAGGCCGGTGACGCGACTGGCGGATGGTTGGAACGCTGGAATTGTCACTGACAAGAAGAAGGTCAGGAGGAGGTGCAGGGCCTTATTATTTGTCGTCATCTTAATTTGCAAAATCTGACTCGTGCTGTACGTGCTCTTCATCAGTCATTTAGTGGTGCAGTTTATAGACGTTTGGAAGAGTGGTCATCGATCGATCAAACCGCTTCTTGCAGACACGTTCTTTGCGTCCGTAGTAGCAGACTAGCTAGTAGGTGATCCTGAGCAGACACGCACATCCGAATTCCCAGCCGTAGGCAGGCACCAGGCCAGCTGACTAGCATGAGTCAAGTGATCCGTCCGTCGCGCACTCGCGCCGGTCCCCAGTCCACGGCGTACGCACACCAGGTGTTCCGACATCAACGCCGGCGGGATCCTTGTCCGGGCCCTGTTCCGGCGCTCGGCGAGTGCACCGGAGGTGGTCGGTCCCAGCTTCCGCACATCGAGTCCCTGCTTGTCTTCTTACCCACGCCGTTCGATCGCCGCCAGAACGCACGCCGCCACCAATGGCACGCGCGCTCGCGCCACCGGGTGCATGCGTGCATCTTCCAGGTTGTGCTATAGCTTGTGCAGCAGTCATGCATGGCGCCGACGTTGTGGACGCACCCTTATTTTACAACAAACTTTTTTGCTCTTTGTGCTGCCCTACCGCATGTCAAGCACGGACTTAACAGTCTCATCAGAATTCAGAAATCACACGGCGGCATGCATGCTTGCAAGAAACAAAGCTTTCGGCAGTAGTGCACGATCTTGGGTGATAATGCACATGAGTCGGGGCGGCGGCGTCATCTTGGCTCTCTCGATACGTAGGCTGCTACTCGATGCCTGACATACTTTGACTGCTACCTGCTACACAGTGTCAGTCACAAAGACTAAAACGTGAAACAATATGTCCTATGGACTTGCTGGTCTGTGAACCACAAATGGAAACTAAAATGTTGGAATTTTGGACAGATCCGAGGGCAGAGGAGAGAGATGGTACCGTTAGCTGTAAATTTAAACCTGATTTCTTGCAAAAAATGAAAATTAAACCTGATTCACAGAGCATGCGGCAGACAAGAAAGTTGTAAGGGGTTCAGAATTTCAGCGACGATTGCAAAGAAGGCAAAAAAGTTGAGAATTTCAGTGATGATTGCAAACAAGGCAAAAAGTACTCTCATCAGAAGTCGTTCGTTGACGTACTGTGTTTCACCAAATTCGTTTCAGGAGCATCGGATGGCGTCATTCAGTTATTACCTCGAGCGGGGATGACTATAAAAACAGCGAAAAGCGTTTTCAGCTATTTGCGTGCAAAACATTGTTTTAGTTGTTTATGCATGTAAAAATAACTCAAGACTTTATGCATGAAAAACAGTCCATTCTAAACATTTGTGAATGTAGGTACGTAGACACGCACCATCCAATAAATTTGTACAATGGAGGAATCGAACACCAGTTCCATAACTTCAAAGCTCGTGAAGCTATAACCAACTACATTTTTTTTGGGGCAGATGGTTATACGCTCTGAAAATACTGTTCATGCCCATGTGTGCTTGTTGAATCCTCTGGCTGATTCAGTTCGGTCGGCAGATTGTAGGGTACGTGTCGTTCCTTGGTCGAATTGGCACCTTTCATTGTAGGGCAACGCATCTTCTCCATATCTTTTCCATCTCGAATTGAACAACATGCTATTTCGGATCCAGAGACATTAGACGATCACTCACACACACACAAAAAGCAACAGTACGGTTGTCAGCTTGTTTCACTCCAGTCTATTCATATCAAAATTAAGTTGAGTACAAGCGTGTCTTTCTTCGCTGCATTGCATTTCTACATTTGCGCTGCAAAACTGAACCAAAGTTGCGCAAGATCTTTCTGCTTCTGAGTTGAGTGGAACCGGAAGGTACCTCATGTTCATATGTCCATATGGAAAAAGAATGTTGGGTGGAGTCGCTGATCTAAATTTGTGTCCTTATCATACCCTGAAAGGAAATGGACGGCAGGCAGTTGGACAGATAACAAGCACTCACAAATTACACCTCTTCAGCTCAAAAAGAAATATTGAACACAAATTACAAGGTGCATATCTGCTATCCATCGATCCGACTCTTTTGTCCGACTGACTTACGACTCAAGATACAGAAGTGCACCGACACAGCGCTCATATTCCACTAGTCGGACTCAAGTCGGTCAGAACCAGTCGGATGCAAAGCATTCTGTGCACATTAGTCATCATTAGACAAGCCATTTGTACGACCGTGATCTTCTGTTGATCAATCGTGCGGCTAGGATTAGTATAGACAGCACTGCAAATGGGTCCCCCAGGGCAAACTCCAAAAGGTGTAGTAGGCCTTCCAATATAAATAAGTATCCGAGGTCACCCCAGTACATGCAGTTGCATCACCAGCAGCCTCTAGCTTCTCTTCTGAACTAGATCTCTCATCTTCCTGCCCTCCTCAATCTTCACTACCACCTTCGTCGTCAGCTGTGAACTTGCCAGCAGCTGCAGGCCGGGTTCGTCTCCATGGCTCACCCGGTGGCGATCATCTGCGGCATCGTAGGTAAGCATCAATCCATGGCGGCCAGTGACCTTACAAGTGCGGAAATCAGTTTAGACCGTGCATGATGCTAGATCTTCTTCCTTCGTGTTGCAATGTCTTTGGATGGGCGCGCGGGAACGTACGCGCGTGCATGTAGTTTTTGATGCTGCTCTCCTTTGTCGCCGTTTAGTTCCTTCTGATGTTGTGCACTTTCTTTCTCCTCTGATCTCTGAATTGCTTCATGCGGCCGTGACGTTGCATTATAGTGCACATACATCTTGAGTTTCTGGGCATGCATCTAGCTCGTGTAGACAGAAGAACATCCTTGTTGATTGATGAGTAGTTTTGATTCATCCCATGTCTTCTTCAGCTTTCCGGCCACATTGATCTACTCCTTTTCCTTGTTTAGCTAGCGGTTACTGGCACATCACATACCCTAGCGTGGTAACCTCTCCAAACTCCAAAATTAAACCTAACACCTTTAATTTGCACTTCTAGCTAAAAACATAAATGATGAGAGTTGCTGTCCAGCACAGCTCACCATGCACTCGCTCGGAAATGATGATCGGTGGATGAACAAGGAAGGCGTGTGCCTGCAAACCATGCCATAAGTATACATTTGCTTGCACAAGAGAATTAATAAAAAGAAAATGCAATTAAAACCATGAGATCCCACCCAACAAACTACTATACTACTCTGCATTAGCAACGTGAATAAAATGATCCTGATAGGATGGCACTGATGCATGACAAGAGTTTCTTGTTGCTCACATTTCTTCAGGAAACATCATTTCCTTTATGGTGTTCCTTGCCATAAATATTTGCACCGGAAATTAACATAGAATTAATTAAAACCATGAGATTCCACCCAACAAACCTTTGCATTAGCAATGTGAACAAAAAGGACATGACAGGATGGCACTGATGACAAGAGTTTCTTGTTGTTGTCATTTCTGCAGGAAACATCATTTCCTTCATGGTGTTCCTTGCCCCAGCGTAAGTTCTTTTTTTCAGGCTTCACTCTGTTGTAGATCACCATGAACACGAACTAGTCGGTTGGCAAGTAGTAGATCTTATTATCTAAAAAAAAGTACAGAGATCTTTCACGACTGATCAATGGTTGATCACCGATGCATGGATGCAGGTCGACGTTCTGGGAGGTGCGCCGCCGGGGGACGACGGCCGGGTTCAGCTCGGTGCCGTACCTGGCAGCATTCCTCAGCTCGGCGCTCTGGATCTTCTACGCGCACGTCAAGACCCACTCCCACCTGCTGCTCTCCATCAACGTCGTCGGCTGCGTCGCCGAGGCCGTCTACACCGCCCTCTTCATCGCCTACGCGCCGAGGAGGGAGAAGGCGAGGACGGCCGCGGCCGTGCTGCTCGAGGCGGCGGCCATGGTGGCCGTCGTCGCCGTCACGCTCAAGGGCTTCACCGCCCGCGACCACCGCGTCAAGTTCCTCGGCGGCGTCTGCCTCGGCTTCTCCCTCGTCGTCTTCGTCGCGCCGCTCGCCGTCGTCGTAAGCTAGCTAGCTAGCGCTTGATTAATTACTGCATGCATGTGCTAGCATGCATTTTGGCTGAACTTCATTTAGATTAATTAAAGCATGTCAGCTAATGATGAACTCGACCGACCGATTGAATTGCGCAGGTTAAGGTGGTGAGGACGAGGAGCGTGGAGTTCCTGCCCTTCGGCCTGTCCTTCTGCCTCTTGCTCAGCTCCGTCGTCTGGTTCTTCTACGGCTTCTTCACCAAGGACAACTACGTCATGGTAATCACCAACCAACCAATTGATTTCATCTTCTCTCAAATTAATTAACGCCGTGGACATGCATGCATGACACGACTTACTTGCTAACCATGCACGTATGATATTCCATTGTTCAATGTTCACCTGCAGTACCCGAACGTGGCCGGCTTCTTCTTCAGCTGCGTCCAGATAGCGCTCTACTTCTGGTGCCGCAACGCCGGGAACGAAGACGGAGGCGCCCCCGTACCACCGCCGCCACAGCTGCCGAACGGCGGCGCCGCCCCGGCTGCGCAGGGAGAGATCATCGAGCTGCCCCCCGTGTGACCATGGACTGTTAATGGACAACCAGACTATTGGTTACTCTTGCAGTATCATCTGTATATATCGCTTCATTACTACTGGTGGACTACGTTATGTAATTCAGTAATTAGTAGTAGTAGTTACATTAAGGCTTGTTCGATGGAGTGCCTGCCCAATAAAGAAGCATGTTCCTCGTGTGACACGCGCGGTTATTGTACGTGCTCGATGTATTAGTCCTGGATCATGTCCTGATCAAAGTACTATTTATGGAACAAGAAGGTGGCTTTGAAGAATGTACTACTAGAGGGAATCCTTTTCCCAAAAAGAATTACTAAAGAGCAAAAGGTTCCGGAATAAGTTGTATACTAGGGAGTACAATTATTAGTTGAACGTCATTTTCTTCGTTGAGGTGTTCAATTCACGCTTCATTTTCTCCCCTTTTGTACTCTGAAATCTTAGATGTAGCACCATCATCTGCAATAAAAAGTTCAGGTCGGCCTTTGGCCTGCCGTTGTTCCGCCTAAAAAAACATCAACGCAGTAGGTTGACTTACAGCTTTGGCTCGGCAACTGCCACAGGCTTGGAATAGCCCAAGTAGCGAGTCCCCTGTGCATTTCCAACAGATTCTCGTTCCATCAGATGGAATAGCCCAACCAGCAGATGGACAATCGCCAATGCATATCACAAGAGAAGCCTATAGGCATAGGTGCAGAAAGATGATGAAACGCTCATTCAAAGCTTTTCGTTTTGTGCTTAACGCAGGACAGCGTGACAGCACAAAAACTAGCAGTGACATCATCCTGACGATGATAAAAAACAAATTAGCTTTTTTTTTTTTTCAGAGTAGGTACACCATCAGAATTTCAGATACTACGGGTCAAGAGAATAGGACCCTAAGAATCACTGGATCATAAAGCTCTGTGGCCACCAGGAAATTAGAAAGGGCAGCTACATCTTTTTTTTTTTTGGGAACGGAGGCAGGAGCGCTGCCTTTTCATAAGACGAAAGAGGGCAGCTACATTTCTCCATGCTTTAATCTCAGTATACCGCCTTGACAACAGAAAACAAAGTTTTTCTTCTGATCGTCATCCTCACAACGGATGGATGTTTCACACACGAACTATATATTGCACCAAGCAGTAATTGCATATGCCACAATATTTTCCAGTATATCTTAACCTACAGTTTCTAACTCGCATTATCCATTCACAGAGAGTCAGACAGGGATTTATGTTCGTCCACCAAGAAACTGATGAGGTCACTAGTCATTGAACAGATGCGTTCCAGGACAGAAGTTTCGTTTCCATTACAACATTTGCCTCTTGCGTGCTTGAGCAGGATGTTGAAGATGAAGTGAGAATCATACATATACACGAAACGATGCCCTCATGTTTCTTGCAATGACACCCCCTGGCGACTGGCTGATGATGAGGATGAAGCTCCCAGATCACATGACTTGGAGATTACACAGAGAAGACCATCAATGACACCTTGAATCTCAGGCCGATCAATATCACTTTCCATAATGCAATTCTTGGCCACCGCAAGAGCCATGGAGAGCACATCCACAGATACACGGCCACGTAACCTTTGATCAACAAGTTCCTCACAGTTATTTGGATCATTTAACTTGTCTCTTGCCTGCAAAGGCAATATTTCTCAAATGAATTAATCTAGGGATAAATGAGGAGGATTAAATATCTGCAAAAGCTGTACCACTGATAGTTTCCACAACCAGGTGTAGCAGATCTCCACGCCAATGGTAAAACAATCATATGTGTAGAAACCAACTCTCTTGGGTATATTCAACTTCAGGCAAGCAAGAGAAAAATCACAAGTATGTTGGCATGTCCTTCAGTTAATATATCTCCATTAGTTCCAGAAACGATGTTTCAACTTTAGACCATTGATCTGAAATCTCTTGGGTATATTCAACTTCAGACAAATAAGAGAATCACACATATGTCGGCATGTTCATCAGTTTTTATAAATCCATTAGTTCCAGAAAAGATGTTTCGACTTTAAACCATCCATAGATGTGCTTCCAAATGAGCTCAAACGAGTCACTACTCCAAAAATTTCTCTAACTCCATCATAGGCTCCAAAACTTTATGTAACTCCATAATAGGCTCCACAACTTGCTCTTTCATTCCACCCGGAAAGGATCAACAAATTAGATACAGGGAAACAATATAAGCGAAAATAAAACTAAAGATAAATATATTGCTGGAACCAAGAGGCATACCCAGAAAACTAGATTCTGGTCCCCCTCTCGCCTAGAATTATCAATGGCTTTCCTTCCAGTAATGATCTCCAAGAGCACAACCCCAAAACTGTATATATCTGACCGAATTGATAGGGATGAGCACAAAGCATACTCTGGTGCAATATATCCGGGTGTTCCCTTCATTCCAACTGTATGTGCAAAAAGCTCATCACCAGCTGGGGCAATTTTAGCAGCCCCAAAATCAGAAACCTTTGGCTGAAAGTCGTTGTCTAATAAAATGTTTGATGCTTTGAAGTCTCTGTGAATGATTGGTGGATTGGCTCTAAGATGGAGTTGCTCCAGACCCCTAGCTGCACCAAGGGCAATATTCATTCTTGTCTTCCAATCCAAGTCTATTTCCACATCTGTAAAAGTCCAGCTCATTTTTATCAACAAAACCTTGAGACTTAATAACTTTTTAAACAGTAAATCCAGAGTTCAGGAATAGCGTAACTATAAATAACTTCTGCAAGTAGAAATATCAAACTTCTTCGCATATCAAAGTGAAAAGTGATGTTTGTCACACAATAACCAGTTCATGGTTACGATGAAGGTCATAAGCTCATCTTCCCTTCTTTGTTTGACATACTACATACACCAGCAGCCTGTTCACACAAGACACACGAATGGGATTCACAGCTATACTCCTTGAGGTACAGTTTCTTCCTATGCAAACAAACAAAATTCATTCTGAAGGCACCTAGATATACTAAGCACTAGAGATAAAGAAATCCAAATCAACCTGCAGTGCAAGTTGAATACACAAAAATATAAACAAACAGTGCAGACAGCGAAAACTGGATTGTAGAAAATTATGGAGCAAAATTGAATATTTCCTGCAAAAAAATCTCTTTTTTTTTTCATAGAAAACTGCAAAAACATCTGATCTGAACAATCCCGAAATGGATGGGCTACAATGTTTTCGCGACCGAAGTCTCTACAACAGAAAAGACCTTTGGTGCCAAAGCTTCCTTGCATGCTTTACCAACTTAACATAATCAAGCAGGTAAGCAGCCAACCATTATCAGTTCATATAACTAAAGGACACATAGGTAAAGCTCAGACTGAGCGCAGAGATAGAACTTACCACTCAAACATTTCCGCAACGTCCCCATTGGCATATATTCGTACACAAGAAGGCGTTCCATTCCCTCAGAACAGCAACCGATTAGCTTTATAATGTTTGGATGGTCCATTGAATTAAGCACATAGACCTCCTTAAGGAACTCATTTTTCCGCTGTTCAATACCATGTCTACTGCTTCCACCAAAGCTCAAACGCTTCACAGCAACCTGGTTCATAGTAAAAATGAACTGTTATCAACAGGAAACTATTGTAGTTTATCCAAAGCAGGAAAAACAAAATCTAGGCACAAAATCAGAATTTGTGTTCATAAGTTTTTCTTGTTCAAATACAAAGATTGAGGTTTATATCATTTTCACTATGAAAATTGTGATGACCCACCTCCACTACAAGTGCACTTCTAATACATAATATGTGCCCACATAAAATGGATGAAGAAAAGCAAGAGAAAATGATTTATTTCTAGACAATTTATTCCTTAGCCAACTCTGTTGACTCCCCATCTGGCTTAATCTGTGAAAACAGTGACATTATTTTAACATGTTCAATACTAGTACCAACCTTTCCAAACCTGGGCAAGCGGCCTTCATAGACTTGGCCGGAGCTACCAGAGCCTATCTGGTGGTTCTCACTGAAATTAGCAGTTGCAGCCGAGAGCTCTGAGAAGCTAAATGTTTCCACGTTCAAATTGAAACTTGGATGCTCATCACTGGATCCTGTGGACACTGCTGATGAACACAACTAATTAGCTTCAAAGCCAGACTCGACTTTTCATGTTAAGCTCAAAAGAGCTTATACAACGCTAGAGATCTTAACTACCCAAAGCAGACAATAAACTGAATTGATCAAATATGATAGTCATTTCTTCATACCAACATGTCATTGAGCTAGAAATTGCATAAATCAAGAACAATGAAAGGAGCCTCTTGTCCTCCTCTTTTTCCTTTCCACCAACTATACAATACAAGTAAACCTGCATTTCTAGGAACCGTACAAAAAGAAAACAATAGAAGAACCCTACTCAGGCGACTGGCATTTCCAGGAACAAATCAGGATTCGTAGATCATTATCAATTTTGCACTTGTAATCTGGGGTATATGTATATGTACTAATTGGGCATGCAAACAACTCCGAGTAAAAATTATGATGCAAGGACCATGAAGCTAACCAAACTATCATAAGGCAAGTAATCGAATCTCGGCACTTGATTAAAACACATTGAACTAAACAAAGAATCCAAGAACCCAAATTACAAAGCCCTAGAAAGCCCTCAAACGAAAGCTGCCCAAGACAAGGCCAAACCTGCTGCTGACGCTGACACCGATGCGGACGCCTGGGTGTTCTCCCTTTTGCCGGACCCAGAATCTTGCGGCTTAAAGCAGCGGCGGAACCTCTTCATCCTGCCTCGTCCTACAAAGGAAAAGAAAGAACCCAAGAAGATTAACCGAATCGCATGGGGAAAGGAAGTGCTACGAATCGACGAGTTCGAGGCATCGCGGCTACCCTACTCACAGCAATGAACTCGTTCTTGGGCGGAATCGGACTTCTTGGAGCGGCTTTACTGGGAATGGTGTTCGAGGAGGACGAGCGGAAGCGATGGAGGTGTGCGGGGGTCTGCAGCTTTGGGCCTTTGGCTTGCGCGGCGGAAGGAGGAAAGGGGCGGATGCGAGTCTGCGATTCTCTGCGTCAATAGCGATAAGAACCGGTCATCAGCGCCGGGCCGCCAAGGTCGGGTGGCGCCGTCAGCGGGCTCGGCGAGGACCTGAATTTGCAGAAAGAAATGTTTCGTTTTTTGTCGCCTTTTAGAGAGTTTGCTGACAAAAATATGTGTGTTTTTTTATCGAAGACAAAATGAAGTTCCATAACATGGAATTTGAGAGTTTTTTTAAGGAGGTCATGAAGTTTTTTTAATTACACAGTACAACTCAAATAATCACAACGCACATATATTTATCTATATGAACACACGTACGCAAACCCTACTTTATAAGCATCTTCGAAGACTGAGCCGACAAATTCTTGAGATTGACGAAATCACCACTGACGCTTCACTATCGACCGGGCGTCACCTAACATTAAAAACACAATGTCGTTAAATCTTAGGAAATTCGCTCCCAGAAGGAGTCAAACTCGGGATCTAAAATGCAACCGAGGCTCTTTAACCACTAAGCTACAGGCTTTTTGATTTTTGCTCGGGGAGTGGAGGCTCTTTAACCACTAAGCTCGGGGCGTGAAGGCTATTTAACCACTGCGTCCACGCCCCGAAGGCCGGCAGGGGGAGATGAAGCCCTTCCACCAACGCTGTAACGTAACGTGATGTACCGTCAATTCTTTGCAACCTGGTGTGAGGATCGAAACCGACACGGCCGACACCACTATATATTTGACAGAGCCAACAAGAAATAGTGTTGTCGGCACCGCGATCCTTGACGAGTCCACGCACGTCCATGGACGCCGCCGCGCGCCGCGCACCGCAGGCATGGGCCGAGCTCCCCGCCGACACGGTCGCCGACGTCGCGCGCCACCTGCACGACCCCGGCGACTTGGTCCGCTTCCACGCCGTGTGCCGGCCGTGGCGCGCGGCGCCGCCGCCGCCAACGACGACCCTCCTCCCGTGGCTCGTCGCGCCGTGCGGCCTCTTCTCCTCCGGCCTGCGCCTCCGCACGCCGTTCTCGAAGTCATCGAAGAAGAAGAGCCTGTACCTGGCCCACCGCCCCGCCCTCCGTTCCAGGAGGTTCGCGGGCTCCGACGCCGCCACCGGCCGGCTCCTCGCCGCCGGCGTGTACAACGACGACGCCACGGCCAACCTCGTCGACCCGCTCACCGGAGACGCCGTCCCGCTGCCGGAGCTGCCTCGAAACGTCGCCCGGGGTCCTGACCGGACACTAGGCGTCGTCTCCGCCGACGGCTCCGTCCTGTTCTACGTCATGCAGCTGGGCCGCCCCGTGGCGGTCGTCCTGCGGCCCGGCGAGACCTGCTGGGAGAACGTGTACGTGCCCTGCCCGGAGGGGATGAGCAACCGCGAGTTCATGCTTATGGACGAGCACGACCGCCGTGCCGTGGCGCTGTGCTCGTCGGGCGTCCTCGCAGGCGGCGGCGAGCGCGCCATGGCGAAGCTGCCGCCGGTTCCTTACTCCGGAGACAGATACGTGGTCGAGTCCCTCCACGGCGAGCTGCTGTGCGTCGACGTCCCAGACCGCCTTGACCCGCGTCTGCGTCAGGAAGCAGCGGACGCGTTGCCTTCGGTGTCCGTCCACGCGCTGGAGCTCGACCACGGCGGGAAGCCTCGGTGGGTGGAGCGAGGGCGCGGCGGCGATGGCGGCCTGCAACATGTCTGCTTGTTCCTCGGCTGGGAGAGCAGCTTCGCCATGGATGCTCGGGAGTTTTCCGGCACCGAAGCGGAGGTGGCCGGCGGCGGCGGGTGCGCCTTCTTCGTGGGCAGGCACCCGGGGTGGGTGGAGGGGAAGAAGGTCTTTGCCGTGTACAGGTACAGCTTCCGGGACGGAACGACGACGGTCGTGGACGAGCTGCCGGAGTTCTTCGACGGAATGTCCATGTGGTACACGCCTCGGCCGAGGATTTCTCCGTTGCGTTCACGACGCGCGCCGCGCAGTAACCGCAAGTAGGAAACTGGCTATGTTTACCAACTGTTCCTACTTGGGAATCTTGCTTAACTTTTGCGTTGACAGAAGCATTTACCTTTAATCTAATTAATATGAATATATGCAAAAAAATTAAAAAAATCCGTGCGCCGGGGCGCTTTGCCGCTAGAACGCCGGTACAGCGGGCGTCGGTTGCCGGTGAAACCGTCACGTTCATGTCCTCCAGGAAGAGCTCACGCGCGATAAACGCTCGTCATATCGACGGACGGCAGAGTTTGGTCGAGGCCGCCGGTGCACCACGAGGTCTGCAAACAAACTACGGTGCGACTCCAACTCTGCTCGATCGGGCACAAAGTCGTTTGGTCCTTTCCTCCACAAGCACGAACTCACGTGGGCTCTTTGTATCCAAACTAATAATTAACTTGATCGACGGCGTGCCCATGACGTATATACACACACGCCGACCCGTCGCTCGAGCGAATTAATTAACACCCCCTCCAGGCCACTGCGGTTCGCCCTCGTCAGATCCGATCCAGGGACGACATGTCCGGCAACGAGAACGACGCGAGTGACGCCTCGCCGCCGTGGGCCGAGCTCCCCGCCGACCTGGTCAGCGAGATCAAGGGCCTCGTGGGCGAAGCCGGCGACTTCGTGCGCTTCCACGCCGTGTGCAGGCCGTGGCGCCAGGCGCCGCCGCCTCTCACGCCCAGCATCTTCCTCCCGTGCCTGATCGCGCAGAAACTGCTCGACAAAAACCGGGACTTGCACCTCCACTCGCCGTTCTCAGCTGCAAAGCATCGGCACGCGCGCACCTCCACCCTCGCCGGCAAGACAATCGAGTGCTCCGACGCCTCCAGAGACCTCGTACTCGCCGTCGACTCCGGCAGCCTGGCCGAGCTCGTGCTCATCAACCCGCTCACCGGAGACGCCACCTCCTTGCCCGAACTGCCTCAAATCATGTACCCAATGCACGATTGGAGTGGGCAACGGTCAACCGCCACCGTCAGCAACGGCATTGTCATGCTCAACACGAACGTGGCCTCCTTCGCCGTCTTCTCGCATCGGCCCGGCGAGACCGACGACTGGGAAGAGGTAGACGTGACGACGTGCCCCGCGAACATGAACTTAAACTACGCCCCGCATCTGGATCGCCGGGCCTTAACTCTGAGCTGCGTCCTTCGTGGAGGCACGAGCGCCGTGGCCAAGCTGCCGCCAGCGCTCCCTAAGGCACGTAGATACGTGGTTGAATCCCACGGCGAGCTGCTGTGTCTTGATGTCGTCCTGGGCAACATGCAGTCCGAGTCCGGAGTCTACTGCCGGACGGCAAACGACGAGTCGATATCCGTCATCGTCCACGTGCTGGAATTGAACGTGAAGGACGGGAGGCCTCGGTGGGTGGAGAGAGAGCACGGACGCGGCCTCGAGCATGTGGGCTTCTTTCTCAACGGCGGGAGCGGCTCAGGTTTCACCGTTGATGCTTGGGAGTTCACTGGCGGGGAGGTGGTCGGTGGGTGTGCCTACTTCGTTGGAGAGCACATGAAGGAGACGATTGAGGGGAGGCTCAAGAGGGGTTATGCCGTGTACAGGTACAGATTCAAGGACGCCACGGCGACGGTCGTGGACGTGCTGCCTGATGGCTTTGGGGGTCACCATGGCTTTGTTAGCATAAGGTTCGTGTGGTACATGCCTCGCCCGACAATATCTGCGGTGCTTTCACATCGACATGAGCGGTAACCGCAACAGATCAGGCGGGTTCCTGGAGCTATAGATTTCTCATCCAGAACTTGTTGCCAATGATTGTAACACAAACTTGTAAGCATAGATGTAATGCAAGTGAATTTTGCATCAATTTTGTCATCAATAAATGCTTTTGCCCACTGCCTGCTGGATCAACCTTTCCTCGCTAAGGCTGCGCCGAGCTATGTGGCTCCCGGCGACCTGTATCTAACGGCGCTTCGTGGAAGTCCCGAGCCGCTGTCATTGTCTGATACTTCATTGCATTAAGAAGCTCATGTGAAAAAGCATGCCTGCACCGTCTCACTCGAAAAAGCATGCCTGCACCGTCTCACTCGAGATCATATGGTCTGTCTGTTCCCTTCCATTGAGTCATGCTGCAGCTCACAGCCCGGTCTGAGCCGGCACCATGACATCTGCCTATTCAATGACTATGAACCATGGATTTAGACCACACCATTTCGCACCATTTCGCCAAGGGGGTTCTCCTCATTGTTGGTGCTTTTAATAAAGATCCTAAACCCACTCAATATGGCACATATATTTGCATAACTCTATTGCCTCATTCAGAGTTGTCAAATACTATTGAGAATAATTATAAGTTTTTATTTCTATCTCTTTGGTGGCCATTCCATTGACTTCTAACATTCATATTTTGTTTCTAAGTATATTTTATTGTTGTATTGAATAATAGCATGAAAAATATTACCCTATTGAGTAATTTATTGCAATGATCTTGTTCATTGTACATAATGTCAATTATTGACATCATTTTTCGGATATATGAAACAAGAGATTATGAATTTAAATCCACAATAACTGAATCAAATTAGTTGATCTACATTCGTAGTTGCCGGAACTATGTGGTATTGATCGGCAACTACCCTAGGTGCTCCACAGCTAGTGTCGTCTCGTTTGACAAGATTGAGTCTTTTCAGACTTGTTTGATTAGGAAAAGTTTCGGGTGGAAAGGGAAACAACAAAGGGATCCGAATCGAACCTCTATTAGTATAGGTTAGGTAGGTCATATTTTTCTAAAAAATATCTTTGATCGTCTTAAGCTTTGTAGGATTTCTTATTGGCTTAAAATATTAGTGTTTTATTTTTGTAATAATTGTCGAGGTGACAGTCAAACTTTTACAAATTCTGCCAGTCACCAATTCACTGCCCGGCTTGCCGGAGCACCACCGACCAAGCTCCTGCCGTGCAGTACACGCCCCAGACTAAGCGAGGCGGCGGGCACACGGACTGAGATGACCAAACTCTGTAACTTGAGTCTTGCGTGTCCAATTTCTTCGACGACTTCCGGGCATGGAAACTCATTTGACTGTTCCATAACACCGACGGATTCCTGTATTTCCAACCTTTGCATGAGAATCGAGCGCGGAGCGCCGACACGGTAGACAGCACTATTCACAAACAGGAAATCCTTCGGCGACTCCACAAACATGAGCGGCATGGGCCGAGCTCCCCGCCGACACGCTCGTCGAGGTCGCCCGCCACCTGCACGACGCCACCGACTTCGTCCGCTTCCACGCCATATGCCGGCCGTTGCGCGAGGCGTCGCCGCCGCCTACAAGCCTCCTCCCGTGGCTCATGGCGCCGGTCGGCCGATTCCTAATGCCGTTCTCGAAGCGAGATGAGATGTACCTGGAGCACTCACCCGCCCTCCGCCGCAGGAGTTTCGACTGCTCCGACGCCGCCCGAGACCGCCTCCTAGCCGCCACCCCGAGCCTTTTCATGGGCGAGGACCGCACCGCCAGCCTCGTCAACCCGCTCACCGGCGACGCCGTCTCGTTGCCTGACCTGCCTCCCTCGAACCATCGCCGAGGGCCCACCAAGGGGCACCGTCTCGGCCAACGGCTCCTTCCTATTCGACGCCAAGAGGGGCCACCTCTTGTCGGCCGTCGTGCGGCGGCCCGGCGCCTGAGACGACCGACGAGTGGGAACGCGTCGACGTGGCCTGCCCGGTGGGCGTGGAGGCGGGCACACGCGAAGCCGTGTTTCTGGACGAGGACAACCGCCGCGCCCCGCGGCAATGCGCTCGTCGGGCGTCCTCGCCGGAGGCATGGCACACGCGCCTCGGCGAAGCTGCCGCCGATGCCGCCCCGATGAGAAAGATACGTGGTCGAGTCCCTTGACGGCGTGCTGTTGTGCGTGAACGTCCTAGTCCTTGACCCGCTTCTTTGCCGAAATGCGGACGCGCCGGTTCCGTGTCCGTCCACGCGCTGGAGCTCGCGACGACGGGAAGCCTCGGTGGGTGGAGCGAGGACGCCGCACCGGCGAGCAGCGGGTATGCTTGTTCCTCGGCTGGGAGAGCAGCTTCGCCGTATATCCTCGGCGCGCAGTTTCCCTACAGCGCAGAGCTGGGCGCCGGCGCCGGCTGCGCCTTCTTCGTGGGTAGGCAGCCGCATCGGACGAAGGGGGAGACGGTCCATGCCGTGTACAGGTACAGCTTCAAGGATGGCACGGCCGACGGTCGAGCTGCCTGCTAGTTTTGGCGTAATGTCCAAGTGGTTCACGCCTCGCCCGAGGATTTCTCCGTTGGGTGCACGACGCGCGCAGTAACTGGAGACGCCGTCTCCTTGCCTGCACCGCCTCAAATCATGTGCCCAATGTACGGTTTCAAGGGGCGACGGTCAACCGCCACCGTTAGCAACGGCATTGTTATGCTCAACACGGTGTAAAAAGTTTTTAGTTTGCTCGAGACGAGCAAAGTTTAAATTTGAAGATATTGTTGACAGTAATTAAATCAAGGTGGCCTCCTTTGCCGTCGTCTTGCATCGGCCCGACGAGACCGACGAGTGGGAAGAGGTAGACGTGACGACTTGTCTCGCGAATTACATGCACTTAACCATTTTTTTTTTTAGGAACACATGCATGCACTTAACTACGGCCGACGTCTTGATGAGTACACAAACCTGGCCTTAACTCTGAGCTGCGTCCTATGAGGAAGCATGAGCGCTGTGGTCAAATTCCCGTTCCCTACGACACTTAGATACATGGTCGAATCCCACGGCGAGCTGGTGTGTCTTGATGTCTCCCTGAGCAACTCAGAGTTCGAATTCTTCTGCCTGACAACAAACGAGTCGATGTACGTCATCGTCAGCTTCGGGCGCAGGAATGAAGGAGAGATGAAAAAATAGAGAGCGCGTTGAAAACGATAAGCAGTGAAATTAAGATGAGAAAGAGAGAAAACTGTATTGGAAAGGGAGAATGACACTTATTTTGAAAAAACTATGTGTTGCTAGAATAACACTTATAAACTGGAATGTGCTAACAGAAAATTCCGACACATGCAGACAGCTGGCAACACGAATCTGAATGCTTCAATCTACGGCAGGGGTGATGGGCCGTACGTCTTGGCGTGCCTATAGAACGTGATTTTTCATCCATCCAGTTGGCTTCAGCACCTGATCAAGCTGAACAGTACACATGCGACCAGAAATCTCTGTAGTCGTGGGTGATCCCGCATCACTGGTTGTCCAACGAATACGAATGGAGTCGACGCGCATCTGGATGGTTGTACAACTGGAAAACCGGTGCAGAACGGACACAGGACCAGATTCTTCTAGTACCTAATTTGCCTATGGATTGCTGACCTTGTACTAACATACGACGCTGCTGGTTGTATGTTAGTGTTGTTGAGCTACCAGGTCAAGCCCATCCAAAGAAAACAAGTCCCCACGGTTGACATTGCAGGCTGCAGGCCTATAAAGACAACACTGATCCCTCCGTCTTGTTCCGCAAGTTCAGCAGCGCCTTTCCAGTTTCCCCCCAAGCTAGGGCAGAGGCAATGAGCATATTATTCTCGGGAACGGTCTTCTCTGATCGCTACTACTCGTACGTCTATAAAAAGGCGATCGTTCTTTATTTTTCCAGCTATAAACGCCTGGAGTGATCAGCACTACTAGTCACTTGAGCATGGAGTTCACCAAGGAAGTCGTGGCCCCCGCGGCGCTGTCTGAGCTCCTTGGCCGGATTTTCTCCTTCCTGTTGGACAGCTTCCAGCGTCCGTGGTCCGGTGCGAGGGACGTGCACCGGCGGCGGCTGGAGCGGTTGCTGGGCAACATCGGCTGCATGGTCGAGGAGCCCGAGGGCCGGCACATCACCAACCAGCAGCTCCTCGGCCACCTCAAGGCGCTCACCGACGGCATGTACCGCGGCCGCTTCGCGCTCGAGGTCACCGACCTCGACGACGTCAGGAACGCCGCCGACGGCGACGACGAAGCGGACGACGACGGCGCGGTGGCCGCGGGCAAGCAGCACTCGTTCGCGCTCCGCTCGTCGTTCAACGGCGCGAAGCGTGCCCGCCTCACGAGCTTGATCTTGCGCCGCGGCGGTGGCGGCGACGACGCGACGGAGAGGCTGGCCGGCGTCGTGGAGGACCTGGAGAGCCTGACGCGCGACAACATGCGGGAGTTCATCCTGCTGGTGCAAGGGTACCCTCGGAAGGTGCACCGGCCGGTGACGACGACGCTGTACATGGACCGGTGCGTGTTCGGGCGCCACGTCGAGAAGGAGCGCGTCGTCGACTTCCTGCTGCAGCGCGCGCCCAGCGGCCGCGCGCCGTACCTGAGCGCGCTCGTCGTCGTCGGCGCCAAGAAGGTCGGCAAGACCACGCTGGTGAAGCACGCCTGCGACGACGAGCGCGTGCGCGGCCACTTCGCGCGCGTCCAAGTGTTCGAGACGCCCGACGTCGTGCGCGCCGGCGGCCGCCCCGACCAGACCTTGTGGGAGAGCGACGGGCCGGAGTACCTCGCCGGCGTGCGCCGCATACTCGGCTTAGCTGCGGCGGCGGCGGGGTGGTCCCTGCTCGTGTTCGAGGACGCGTGGCCCGTCGACGAGTCGGCATGGGCCGCGCTGGCGTCGACACCGAGCGCGCTCGGCGACGGGAGCAAGCTCCTCTTCACGTGCCGCGACGCCGACCTGGGCCGGATCGGGACGGCGGAGCCGGTGGTGCTGGGCCACCTGCAGGAGGAGGAGTACTGGTACTACTTCAAGGCGTTCGCGTTCGGCGGCGCCGACCCGCGGGAGCACCCGCGGATCGCGGCTGTGGCGCGGGAGATCTCCGAGCACCTGGAGCGCACGTTCCTGGAAGCGCGGGTGCTCGGCACGCTGCTCAGGGCAAACTTCGACGCCCGCTTCTGGCGCAGGGTGCTCGCCGCCATAGTCAGGTGCGAGCGCCGACAGCTCCACGTCGGCGTCCTGCTCGAGCTCCTGCCCGTCAGCGGCAGGCTGCAGTCGTACGGCTACTGCCGGAGCCCGCCCAAGTTCACCGTGCAGGACGTGCTCAGCGCCTCGGCTGCCTCCTCCTCTGGTAACGGCATCGGTGACTCGGCGGAAGGCTTCACCGTCCATCTTTGCAGGGAGACGCTGTACATGGATCACTGGTACAGCATCACCTTCAAGAACGACGGCCGGGCGCCGCCGCCTGTTATCACTTAGCTGAATTAACTACGTATATATATAAAAAAATATATAAAAGTTGTGCCAGTTCCATAACAAAGTACACACCTAAATGTCAGAGGAATTTCACCGCGTGTGAGGCGCGGCGCTGTCGAGTGGGGTGGGCACGCCAAGACCAAGACCATGATGTCAAGTCTGCGCTTGAGAGTTCATCCGCGCTAAGAACTCGAATGCAGTGGCTGAATACGGTCGGATGGCCAATGCCGTGTACAGGTACAGCTTCAAGGATGGCACGGCGACGGTCGTGCACGAGCTGCCTGTTAATTTTTTTTTTTTTAATTTTGGCGTAACGTCCAAGTGGTTCACGCCTCGGCCGAGGATAATCTCCGTTGGGTTCACGACGCGCGCAGTAACGGCACTACGGACACAGACCATGATCAACAATTGGAATTCCTGCATTACTTTTGAGTAGATATACGCATCTTTGCCGCTCCAACGCCGGGGAGCGTTGCCGGTGAAACCATCACGTTCATGTGCTCTCGCCTGTGGTGGCCGGCATGTACAGCTATGCTGCGGGAAAAAGCTTTCGCAACTTTGCAGCGGTTGAAGCCTTGGCGGGCTCTCCAGCGCCATGCACGACCTCGGTCGAGGTCGGCGATGCACCATGAGGTTTCCAAACTAAGCTGTGAATCCAACTCTGCTGTGACTGGGTGCTGCCAACACGACACCGTCAACAACTTGGACACCGACTCCTCTGTTTCCACACTTTTTTTTTCTCGAACGCGCAGGAGAGCTGCGTGTCATTTCATTAAGGAGAAAAATAAAGGATTACACGCCCTAAGAAGGACATCCAAGTTATAACAGATACATTCGCGCCCGTGCGAAATTGTAGCTACCAACGCTTATAGCTAGCAACTATGGCAAGATCTCGGCCAGCCTGCGTGCTCCGGCCATCTTCCACGCGACGGCCTCGTCAGAGATGTTGCTAACGATGTGCCCCGGGTGCGGCAGTGCACCATCGAATACACATCGGTTTCGTTGTTTCCACATCTCCCATGCCACAAGCATTACCAAAGTATTGAACCCTTTCTTCTTTTCCTTTGGCACTCGTTTGAGGGCTCGGCGCCACCATCCCTTGAAGGTCTGGTCATTCGTTGTCGGCACAAGCTCCTGGAGACCAACTTTGCTGAGGGTGTTGTACCACACTTCTCTTGCCACAACACAACCAGTCAGCAGGTGTTGGGCCGTTTCATCCTCTTGATCACATAGAGGGCAATGGTCCGGGTGTTGCATTCCCCTTCTAGCAAGACGATCAGCAGTCCAACATCGATTTAGAATTGCAAGCCACAGAAATATCTTGACCTTTAAGGGCGCCCAAGATTTCCACAACCTCTTATATGGTTCGAAAGCAATAGAGGCCGAGAAGAACCTGTTGTAGGCTGAGCGTGTAGAGAAGGTGCCAGATTCCTCCGGCGTCCACACGACCCTGTCACTCTCCCCTGGAGTCAAGGTGACTTGCTGTAGGATGTCCCAAAGCTGCAAACACTGCCATACCGCTGCTATCGGCAGGCCCCCTTCGAAGTCCTGCCGCCAACGATTCCCGTCAAGCGCCTCTCGAACCGTTCGTTTTCTCCACCCTCTTCTCTTGACAAAAGGCATCAGGGCCGGCGCAAGATCCCTAATCGACTTGCCATTTATCCATCTATCTGTCCAGAAATTTGCTGACTGCCCATCTCCAAGAATAGTAATGACCGAGGCTGAAAACATTGCGCGCGCGGGCGCTGGTACTGTAACCCCGAGTGAAGCCCATGGTTTTCCCGGTTCAGATTTTTCCAGCCATAGCCACCTCATTCTTAGAGCCCATCCGAGTGTTTCTAGATTGTGAATCCCGAGCCCACCCAATTGAAGTGGACGCATGACACGATCCCAAGCCACCGGGCAATGCCCGCCTCGGAGGTCCTTCATTCCCCTCCACAAGATCTCCTCCTAATCTTGTCAATCTCCTTGATGACCCACTTTGGCACATCCAGTGCTATTAGCAAGTGAATGGGCACCGCTGTGAGCACAGCACGAACTAGGATGAGGCGCCCCGCCGTGTGCATGAGGCCCGCCTTCCACGTTGGCAGGATGTCTGCGATTTTGTCGACGATGGGCTGCAGGTCCGCCTTTCGGAGTTTTCTCACTGAGAGTGGTATTCCAAGGTAACGGCATGGGAAGGTAGATACCTCACACGGCAACTCGTCGTGGACCTGCTGCACTTGCTCTTCCTGGCACTGGATTGGAATTACAGTGGACTTGCTCATGTTTGTGCGTAGACCCGAAGCATTTCCGAACGCCTTCAAGATTCCTTTAATGAGGGATAGGTCCCTTGCAGTGGGTGAGATGAAAAGGACCACATCATCTGCGTAAAGGGACATTCTATGCGCTAAATTTCTAGCCGAGAGGGGGTGCCAGAGCCCCAGCTCATCCGCCTTTGCCACCATTGAGTTCAGAACGTCCATGGTGATGATAAAGAGCATGGGAGAGAGAGGATCGCCTTGACGCAGGCCACGCCGATGGTTGATTGTTTCCCCCGGCAGTCCATTAAGGAGTACTCTTGTTGATGATGTCTGTAGCAAACCACAGAGCATATTGCGCCATTTCGGGCCAAATCCTAGGTGTACAAGCACCTCCAGCAAGAACGCCCATGATACCGTATCAAAGGCCTTAGTGATGTCCAACTTTAGAAGGAGGCGGGGCTGTTTTTGTCGGTGTAGAAATCTGACCATCTGCTGGACCAAGATGAAATTATCATGGATGCAACGTCCACGGATAAAGGCACTCTGGTTGGTGGAGACCATTTGTGCTAGTTTCGGAGCCAGCCTTTCAGCCATTATCTTTGTGATGAGTTTGGCGAAACTGTGCACAAGGCTTATGGGTCGGTAGTCCCCAACATGGATGGCGTCCTCTTTCTTCGGAATCAAGACCATGAATGCCGAGTTAAGCATGTGCAGTTTGCGGGTATCACCCCCGTGAAGAGCTCCAATCGCTGCCATTATGTCATGCTTAATGATGTTCCAGCATGATTTGTAAAACCGACCGGTGAAGCCGTCCGGGCCCGGTGCTTTGTCCATGGGCATTTTCTTGATCACTCCCCACACCTCCTCCTCAGATATCGGTGCCTCCAGTCCACCCAGTTCATGTTGCTGCTGGTGGAAGAAGGCAAGGTTGAGAGTCGATTCCCTGGCTTGCCGAGCAAATTGTTGTAGAAGTCCCATACTGCTTCTTCCTTTTCCTCCTGAGTTGTCAGTATCCGGTCTTCCACTTGTAGTTTTGCTATAAAATTCTTTCTCTTTCGGTATCTCGCATGGGAATGAAAAAAGCTCGTATTTGCGTCGCCCTCGCTAAGCCAATCGATCCTTGCCCTCAGCCGTGCAATCGTGCGCTGCAAGGAGGCAAGTGCGAGGCAATGCTGCTTGAGCCTCCTTCGCAACCACGCCTCTGTTTCAGAGAGGCCTCTCAAGTCTTGTGCAATTTCTAAACGGTGGAGGAGCTCCCGGGCTTGATGGAGTTGTGCGTTTACATTCCCCACCATCTTCTGGCTCCAAGATTGTAGACCCCTACTTGTCGCCAGGAATTTCTTGGCTAGCGTCTCCAGCGGGCAGGCGGAGTGCGGGACCGAGGTCCAAGCACGCTCCACGGCCTCGCTGAAACCCTGAAGTTGCGGCCAAAAGCTTTCAAAGTGGAAGCGTCTTCGTCCTTGTGTGTTGCTGCGTAGCCCAAGAATTAGTGGGCAGTGGTCAGAGATCCCCGCCGCTGTGCTCTGGAGGATGAAATCCGGAAAGATTGCTTCCCATGGCGCATTACAAAAGACTCTATCGAGCCGCACCAGCGTTGGCGCCGAGCGCTCATTCGACCATGTGAACCGGCGACCGAGCAGCTCAATTTCTCTGAGCTCAAGGTCGTTGAGCAGTCGACGAAACCGCCCCATCATCGCCCTGTCCACATTCGCATTGTTTTTGTCTTCCAAGCGGTAGATCAGGTTGAAGTCGCCAGCAAGAAGCCACGGCCCCAGGCAACCTGACCGCACGTCTCTTAGCTCCTGTAGGAACAAGAGCTTGTGCTCGTCTTGTTGTGGGCCGTATACGCCGGTGAACCACCACTGCAGTCCATCAGTGTTGCGAAACATCACGGAGGCCGAGTAGTTGTCCACCCGTGACGTGAGGGCCTGGCAGACAGCGCCCTTCCATGCAATGAGCACTCCACCGCGTGTCCCGACCGCCGGCAAAACCACATGATTGTCGAACTCAGACCCAAGAGTAGAGAGGAGGATGCGAGAAGACATGAGTTGGATTTTAGTTTCCTGCAAGCAAACCAAGTCTGGCCGCGAGGAAATAATTATTTGTCTCACGTTGTCTCTGCGCGATTTGTTGTTGAGCCCCCGCACATTCCAAACCAGCACATTAGCAGCATCCATCATATCATTCACATAATAAACTACCACAAGATGCGGGAGGCCGCGGCTCAAGGCTCAGCTATTAGCAGCTCGGCCGAGCGGGCCTCACCATCATCAGGTACAACCCAGCCGAACAACGCCACAAGAGCTGCTACGTGAGATCGAGAGAGAGGGTGATCAAAGAGCCGCGCATACGCCTCCCTGTCCTCCAGAGTGAACTGCTCGTTCGAGGTTGTAACTCCTAATCTCTTCATGAGCACCGATTGTGCCCGTTGCATGGAGTTGTTAGTGTAGCCTGATTCCGCAATTCGACGGCTCCGGCGCAGAGTGGTTACGGTTGTTCATGGAGGCCTACGTCGCCTCACGCGAGGTGGAGGAGTGAGGACTTGCGAGGCGTTAGCATTCGGTGTCGCCAGAGCGTCCAGGAATTCCCGCACAGCATCAGCGGCCTCCGCGCCGTGCACCGGTCCCTCTTCATTTGAATTTGGATCGGGGGCGGGCTCTCCACCTGACCCGCGCGCTTCTTCCATTGAGGAAAGGCCCAGCTCCGTTTCTGAGTTATCAGAATGTGGGCCTTGATCGCACAGCTCATCTTGGGCCGGCCCATGCTCTAGGCCGACGCAACGGCCAGGAGTGCTCATCGTGGTCACCCGGCACGGAGGTGGCGCCGGGCCAGAGTACCAGGAGCACCGTCGGGAAGCTTCCTCCCACATCGGATCGCCAGGGATTAATGACTCCGGCCGCCAGACATCACATGGCTCTAGGCTCTCCTCCTCCGAATTAAACAAGTCTGCCGCAGGGTCAAAGGCTACAGGGTAGGCCTCCACAGTAACAGCTAGCTGGGCTGCAGTTATTTCTGGTTGTTGGGAAACAGCATGTGGGTCCACCACATTAATTGCTGGGGAGTGGTCGCCGGAGGACGGCCGGAGCTCAGACAGCGCCGGAGCGGCCGCGGCATCCACAGCCAGCCCGTCAACGGCAACCTCGCCATGGTGGGGCGGTGTATCCGCACCATGTGCCGTCCGTCGCTGGGATCGACCTCGTGCCCGCCGTCTTCTCTTGGGATGCCTCGCCGGAGACTCATCGTCCTCACTCGACGGGGCAGAGGGTGGTGTCGGAGGAGGGGATGGCGGCGGAGAGTCCGGCGGATACCGAACCAGCAGACGGCGGACCTGAATGTGGATTGTATACTTGAGCGTGCGGCGATGCGTCACATAGTCGTCATCTAGGCCGTCGGGCTCTGGGACAACCAAGGTTCTCTTCGCCGGGATGAACTCCGGCCGCGTCGTCCAAGCGGTGACCCGGAACCGAGACCAGTCCCGCCGCGCAGCCGTCTCCGGGTCGACGCCCTCGATGGAGCAGAACGGCGCAAGAGCGCCGCCGCAGTAGAGTACCGCCAGACATGGATGGGAATGCCGGTGAGCTCAATCTGTACCTTGTGGAAGAGGGCGTCGTGCTCAGCATGCGCGACACGATGCCACTGGCGGAGCCCGAGCGTGAAGGCCGGCGCGTGCACCGTGCGGTCTCCTTGCAACACCTCCAGGTAGGACTCATGGTCCGGGAGGAGAAGGATGAAGTCCTCTGGCGCTGAACGGTGGATTTCCAGCTTGCGTTCCTCCAAGTTGAACCTGGCCGCCACAGCGGCAACGGCCTCCTCGGGTGAGACCGGCGGGCGAGTTCCAAGGACCGTCACAAAAACAGCCCTGTACTCCAGCTCCGCTTCCCATTGATCAATGTCGTTCGTCCGGTCGATATAGCATGTGTCCAGCTCCGCGTGGCGTGCGGACATCTCCTGTTCCGAGAGTGGCGAGGTCGGCCGGGCCGGCGAAGGAGGTAGAGAGTCTTCCGAGGGTAGTGCATCCCCCTCTCCAGCACCCGCCTCTGCATTCCTTCTCCTCCGCCCACGACCCCGGCCACGGCGACGACGGCGGCGCCGCAGCTGTGGAAGCCCGGAAGTCTGTCCCTGTTCTTCCCCCGCCGCGCGCCTGCAAGGGGGAGGGTGGGTCTCCGGCCGGCCACCGCTGCGGCCCGGCATCCACAGCAGGGACACGGCCGGCCAACGCTGCGGCCCGGCGTCCACGGCATGGGGGTACACGCGCCGTCGTCGGCACTCAAAGGATCTGTGGCCTGCAGCACCGCACCGCAGACATCTTGTTGGCTCGCGGCACATCGCTTTACGGTGACCTTTCTCCAAGCAGTTGAAGCATCGACCAAGCATCGCCGCGGGAATCTCGCGCTGTCGCTGCTGGGACGCTACCTGCTTGTGGCTTCGCCTCCTCCTCACCACCTGCCAGCCATCCGCATCCGGCGCATCATCGACGACCCTATGGATCTCGGAGCGCACCTTAATGCGAACCGCCGGCGGCGGTGGGGAGGGAGACCGCCGTGGGTTCGGGTCAGCCGCAAGGGGCCTGCAGAGCGCATCACGATAGGAGACGCGAGCATGGTCATGCTGCCGCGGCTCCACTTCCGGCGAGGGGGAGCTCGGACTGTCTCTCCATCGCAGGTGCTTTGGACGTCCCGCAGAGGACGGGAAGAAGGAGGGGGCTTCTGGGGAGAGCGTCGAGGCCGGAGGTGAGGTGGCCGCCGGGGCCAGAGTAGCCGCCGGCGTTGGATTGGTGGGTGGTGGGGAGGGTGGGTGGTGGAGAGCCATTCCCTTGCTGGATTATTACTCTACGAACAAAAGCTTTTCTGTTTCCACACTTGATCGACCGACCGTACGCGCATATATACACACGCCGATCGGTCGAGCGAAAGCCCCGTCCTGGCCACTCCGCCGAGGCGCGGTTCGTCCTCTGCCCCAGAGACATGGACCGCAAGAAGGCGCGTGGCGCCTCGGCGTCGTGGGCAGAGCTCCCTGCCGACGCGCTCAGCGCGATCGTCGGCCACATCAGCGAAGCCGGCGACTTCGTCCGGTTCCACGCCGTGTGCCGGCCATGGCGCGAGACGCCGCCGCCTCACACGCCCAGAGGCTTCCTCCCATGCCTCATCGAGCAAACCTTGTTCGACGAGCACCTACACCTCCACTCGCCGTTCTCAGTAGGGAATCTTGGGCGCACACGCGCGTTACCCTTATTCACTCTCGCCGTGCTTGCCGGCAAGACATTGGAGAGCTGCGATACCACCAGCGGCCGCGTCCTCGCAGTCGATATCTACCGTGGCCAAGCCGTTCTCATCAACCCGCTTACTGGAGACGCTACCTCCTTGCATGTACCGCCTCAAATCATGTACCCAATGGACGGCTGGAATGGGCGATTAGGGACAGCCGGGACCGCTAGCAACAGCATTGTCATGTTCGGTACTGGTGGCGTGAGCATGCGCCATAGCTTTCCAATCGCCTTGCTTCGGCCGGGCGCCGAGACCAACTGGGAACAAGTAGACGTGACGAGCTGTCTAGACCTTAACGGCACCCAGAACCTGGATGAGCACACGCGTCGGGCCTTAACTCTATGCTCATCCGGCGTACTCCGAGGAGGCACGAGCGACATGGCCAAGCTGCCAGTACAAGCGGAGCCTATGGCATCTAGATACGTTGTCGAATCCCAAGGCGAGCTGATGTGTCAGACCCCATTTCTGAAATCTACTGTGCATCATGTATCAGTCCCTGGATCAATAGCTGATACGCACACAACTTAACAGAATAATATCAAAAGCATACTTCGAATAAGTAAATAAGTAAGATACCTGATATAAGACCCTTAGTGGCGGTACGACGAGGATTCGAAACTATCCAAGTCAATACGACCAACTAATGGTGAAGCAGACAGCGAAAACCATGGCCCAACGCCACAAGCAAACTTGAGAAGCAGAACCGAAAACCCATTCGTCGTCGTTCTCTACAAAGTCTTCTCCTACTAAACCAACAATTGCAAACACGTTAGTACATAAGGTACTCAACAAGCCCTACACTACACAAGGGTATATATACATGCATATTTGGTCTTAGCAGGAATAGGCTGTATGATTCATTTGCAGCAAGCAAGTTTTATGCAAGGTTCCCTAAAGCATGTGAAGGAAAACTTAGATCAAACAGAGAAGTAATTGTCAATATTTTAGTTGGTTGGTCCTGTGGGAGTATGAAGCATTCCCGCCAGTTCCCAAGTTTTAGTTGGGCCTTCTGACCGCAATGGCCATACTGACCCGGCACATTTGCCATCACTTCCAAAACACGAGCAGACTACTGCTCACTCACACTTCAAGGAAGGAGAGGTGGCTAATCATATCGAGCTCAACATAGATGTGTCATATGCCGTGACAACGTCCATCCGGATGAATTTTACACTCTGCAGAGGTTGTACATCTTTTCCCACGGGCTATGCACTCTTGTACGGAGAGTAACATAACGCTCAATCCATCTTCTCCGAGTACCACACACAATGCCACCTACGAACCAACCCAGGGGCTTCTCATGAGACTACAATAGTCATCATGCAGACCCACTGCACATTGATGTGCGGATCACAGGCCAGATCTCCTAAGCAATACAAACTCCGGAGTCTTCTCCTGGTTGCTCGTTTGCTACTGCCCTCCAGGTGGATCAAAGTGGTAGGCACCAAAAAGGTAGGGTAAGTCCTTCCCATACAAGTTCCGTGGTTGGACGAGAATCATCTTGTTAAAGGTTGAATGAACCGGTCCTTATGTGGCCGGGCAAGCACCATGTCCCACACTAGGGGCCTATCACGACATCACCATTCACTAAAGGCCTTGCCCGCAGTCCAACCCATCCCATCACCGTCACCATCATCATCACCTAACACAGTTGTGCTACTCCCAACCCCAATATTACGCACACCACCAAACTCATTTAACACATTTATAAAGCATAATATACGAGTACGGTGTGGCAATAAAGAAACATTGCGGGGTCCTAAGCAGTTCTAGAAGCAAGGTGAACGTGCCATCATAGAAATAATGGAACTATCCTAGGGTTATCAAGGTGACAGGTATATCAAGGGTAAACAAGGATCTAGATATTAATGCTTAAGTAGGTGGCATCAATATCGATCAAAGCAGAGAGGGCAATAACTACACAATCAGTAAAATAACAAGTAATGCATGGTACGAGAACAGGCCATATAGGAGCATTGCGAAAACAGTGGGTTCAATCATGATCAAGGGGAAGTAGAGCTTGCCTGAAGAACGCTATCCTAATCTTTCAATTCTGGATCTCAAGTTCTTCCGTCGAAGTTGATGTCTTCGAGTCCTCCTTTTAAGCTTGTATCTTCTGACTCGTCCTCGGGCTTGGATCCTTCAACTCATCCTCGAAGTTTGGATATTTTAGATCTTCCTTGAATTCTCCTGGCTCTTCTTCGGACCTCACGTAAGCTAGCGCATAAAAACATACCGTATAAACAAACTACCGCGAAGGAATTAAAGATCGAAAAGAGCCCATAAGATCCAATTAACTCAAATAGGAACCAATAAAACTCCAAGAAAATGACTATGTTTATGCAATGCATATTTATTTATGAAAGATTATTTACTACAAGTTATGTTCATGGCCTTATAAGGGCCATATTCACCTAGACAAGCTATTAATTATCTAAGTTCTCTTAAAAGGAGCAAGGTGCAGGGTTTTGCATGAAACTTTATTTATGGAAACCTTAGGTTGAGGATGATGAGATGCACATGATTTATTGATGGTGATTGCGTGCATATCTATTATGCAAACTTTAAGTTATTTCTATTATAGAACATGGGTGGTTTGAAAAGAGGATGTGCAAATGCAGATACGTGTATAATCTAGGCATGCATGCATGATATGAATGCATGGTTGCAAATGAAATAGCAATGAACTCCAATAAGATCCAATGAGAGACTGCATAACAAGAAGATCGATAAGTCAAATAGATTAGATGGCAGTCGATGACAATATGGGTTTAGGTTCGATTGATCGACAGCTGCGCTATGTTAGGGTTGAACCTTAGTTGCGATAAGAGAGGTTGCTATGCTTTGATATGGAATGATACGGCAAGATTGGTTGGGTTCAACGCCTAAAAGGTGAAGGAACATTTGTAATCTGCGTGATAGATAGCGAATGATTTGTCAGAAGAAGACTTCATCGAAAGAAAAGGGGAACATGAGCGTTGATGGTTTGTAGATGCATTCTAGAGCTTCAAGAGCAGTACCATGAGGTACTTCGCGTTTCTACGAACGCGTGAGCGCAAGAATCGCTCTAAACGGAGCTCGGATGGAAAAGATATAGGTGTTGGATTCTAGGGGCTTGTTTGCAATTACAGAAAGGTTATAAGGACCCATCTGCAAGAACAGAAGAGTTTTAGGGACCTATGTGTAATTATGGAAAAGTTGAGGGACCTTGATGTAAAAAGGTAGGGACTAAAAGGTAATTATGGAAAAGTATGGGGGGTAATTGTGTAAAAAGGCAGGACCTAAACAGGATTATCATAAAGGTCAGGGGTTTATCTGTAAAATGTATAGGAGCCGGGATTTTCTGGGATTTTTGGATTTATTTCTATATTGGAAAAGGTTGAGGGGCTGACATGTGGGGCCAAAAGGCTGACGCGGACCGCCACGTCAGCACCGGCTGACTCGGGTCAAGGGCGGCCGGAGCGGGTACGGCATGGCGGCGACTTGCCGGGATCCTCGCCGCCGGCGGCTCCGATGGCCGGAGCAGGACGGCGAGCATATGCCAGGGGTCAGCGCGGAGAGGCGGAGCTAGAGGGGGAACACGCCGTCGACGGCAAGGGCGGATGCGACGGCGCGGCGTCGCCGGAGGGGAACGAGGCGGCGGCGCACGAGGGGAAACTGCGCACGCGTGCGGTTGCGCGAGCTGGTCGTGCCGGGGAGAAGCGCGGGCGTGCGAGGGAGGTGGCGCGCGCCTTGGGGAAGCGGGAGGCGGCCGAAAAGGCGGTCGTCGACGAGGTTGAGCGGCGGCGGCCATGGCGGTTAGGTAGGGGAGCGACTCGGTGCGGGGAGGAGAAAAAGGTGAGCGGGGAAAGGGAGAGGAGGTCACGGGGAGGCTTACCGGCGGCTCGACTTGGTCGGGGACGGCCGGACAGTAGAGATCGACGGCGGCCGGTGATGGAGGAGAGAGAGAGAGAGTTAGGGTTTGGGGAAGAAGGGTCGCGATGAAGAGAGGGAGGCGGCCTTTTATAGACGGAGGAGGATGACGTCGCGAAGCTTATCCGGCCGGTCAAGTATTGCGGCGGACCTTATCCGGCGGGGTCAAGAAAGTCGGCGGCGACCTCGTCTACGATGGCGGCGCCCACAACTCTGTAGCCTCGGGAGCGGAGCTTGGCAAGGGTGACGTCGGGGCGGCATGGCCACAGTGGCGCGCAGGGGTGAGCTGGAGAGGTGCCGGCGTGAAACGCGGCGGTGGCGATGCGTCGGCGGCGACGTGTCGATGGAGGCGGCGGGAGGCTGAGCTGGAGGTTGGGGAAGACGGCGCGCTGGGCTGGGCCAGGCCGGAGTGGGCCGTAGCGGGCCGGGAGAAGAAAGAAAGAGGCGGCCCACTGAGAGAGAAAGGGAAAGAAGAAGGGGAGGCGTGCTGGGCTGGGCCGGACAGGGAAAAAGAAAGAAAAGTGGAAAAGGGATGCGGCCCAGAGGGAAAAGAGAAAGGGTATTGGTTTAACCTTTTCTGGAATTTTGGGGAACTTCAAATTTGAATGGAATTCAAATTTGAAAAAGGGATCAATTATAACAAACAATCCAAATAAAAACAGCGAACCCAAAAATGCATATGGTGATATTTGTGCAAATATAAATTCAATATTTTGAATTCGAGGTGAATTTTCTAGGGTTTAACATACAATTATTTTAGTTTGTTGTAAATTCAAAAGTTCAAACTTTTAGTGAATTTTTAAATGGAAGCAAACACTTGAGCACCAGTTTTAATATTTCAAAAATTTCATCTTCTCACTAAGTTTTAATTATTTGGATTAATTTTATTTTGAAAATTCATGGCAAGATAAGATGTAGACAAAAATTTTAATTTTGAGTGATTTTTATTCCATTTTGATTTTGATTTGAAATTTGGGATGTTACATGATGTGTCTTGATGTCCTAGGCCCCATGCCACAGTGGTGGAGCCAGGAAGCAATGTCGATATCCGTCGCCGTCCACGTGCTGGAAGTGGGCGAGGATGGGGGGCCTCAGTGGGTGAAGAGGGAGCACGGCCGCGGCATTGAGCATGTGAGCTTCTTCCTCAACTGTAAGAACAACTTAGGTTTCTCCATTGATGCTCGGGAGTTCACCAGTGTAGAGGTGAGCGGTGGGTGCGCCTACTTTCTTGGCGACCACCTGAAGATGGAAAGGAGGTTCGAGACAGGTTATGCCGTGTATAGGTACAACTTCAAAGACGGCACGGCGACGGTCGTGGACATGCTATCTGATGGCTTCGGCATGACGTCCATGTGGTACATGCCTAGGCTGAAAATATCTGTGGTGCGTTCACGGCATGAGCGGTAACCGCAACACATCAGGCTATTTCCTAGAGCTAGATTTCTCGTCCAGCACTCGAGGCCAAGTAGTACAAAGTTGTAAGCATACACTAATACACACAAGCAAAGATTAGCTTACGACCGTCGATTTTATTTCACCTCACCCTGCGTCTCCTCCTCATCCATTAGCACTTTGACTGCTGCCTGCTGTTGGACTTCCTCTCGTCAAGGCTGCGCTCTACTATAATGCCGTGCCACCAGAATCCTAAGCCACACCGTCCGGCTATGGCTCTCATTGCCGTTAGATCTTATTTGTGCGGCTATATATATGATCTACGCAATTACTTGCGGTGCTTCTCATGCACGATGGCTGCATTGTGCTCCCGTAAGTTGCGGAACAAGTAGGTAGCCGCCAATTAAATGCCGGGCACAAAGTCGTTTGGTCCTCTTCATTGAACTGCTGCCTGCTGTTGGACTTCCTCGTCAAGGCTGCGCTCCACTATAATGCCGTGCCACCAGAATCCGGAGTCACACCGTCCGGCTATGGCTCTCATTGCCGTTAGATCCTATTTGTGCGGCTATATATATGATCTACGCAACTACTTGCGGTGCTTCTCATGCACGATGGCTGCATTGTGCCACCGTAAGATGCGGAACGAGAACGTAGCCGCCAATAAAATGCGGAGCCAAGGAACAAGAAGAACCGGATCACTCTGAGACCATGCATGGTCTCTTCCTGACTTTCCATTGAGTCGAGCTACAGCTCACAGTCCAAAATGTTCCGTGGCATTCACGACATTATTTGCGGTAACAAAAACATAACAACTTGCTGTATAGCTGCTAGCCTGCTAGGTTTGAAGTGCCATGTCCATTGACGTATAACATTCATATTTTGTTTCTATATATATTTCATTCCGGTACAAATTTACATGTTAAAAATATTAACTTAATGATACATGTATTTTACGTGATCAACACGTTCTAATGCGAATTACTATTTTATGATGTGTGAAACTGGAGATAGAAATTGAGATCTATAATAAAAGAAAGATATGAAAATAACTATTAGCACTATCATATTCATACAGGCTTGGTGCGTCATTTCTGAAAAACGTATCTTTTTTCTAGAAACATCTTTTAAGATTATATGATTTTCTATTGCCTTGATATATTAGTTCTTTGACGGCATGTCCATGTGGTACACGCCTAGGCCGAGGATTTCTCTGTTGGGTTCACGACGCGCGGAGTAACCGCAAGTCCGAGACTGGCCATGCTCACCTCAAAATCTTGCTTATATAACTTTTACGTTGACAGAAGCATTTACCTTTTTTTTGGTGATTAACCTTTAATTTAATTAATATGGACAAAAAAAAATCGGTGCGTAGGGGGAGCACATCTGAAGAGCATACTTGTCTGTGTCTGTTTAATCTCGAATCTAATGAGTATTGAATGTGGTAGAACCTTCGCAAAAATAAAAAAATGTGGTAGAAAACCGACGAACTACGCCACTTTGCCGCTAGAACGCTGGTGCACGGCGACCATTGCCGGTGAAAGCGTCACGTTCATGTCCTCCAGGAGGGAGCTCAGCGCGCGATATATATAAACGCTCGGGCCACTGTGATGTAGTTGAAGCCTTGACGAGCTGTCCAGCGCCATCATATCGACGGACGGCCGAGTTTGGTCGAGGCCGCCGGTGCACCACGAGGCCTCCAAACAAACTGCGGTGCATGCGACTCGAATTCTGATAGATCGGGCACAAAGTCGTTTGGTCCTCCACATTCCAAACTAATTAACTTGATTGATCGACCGCGTGCACATATACACATTCACGCCGACCGGTCGCTCGAGCGAAATTAACACCCATCCTGGCCACGGCCGTTCGCCCTCGTTCATATCCGATCCAGGGACGACATGGACGCCGGCAACGACGACGCGCGTGACGCCTCGCCGCCGTGGGCCGAGCTCCCCGCCGACGCGCTCAGCGAGGTCGCCGCCCACCTGGGCGAATCCGGCGACTTCGTGCGGTTCCACGCCGTGTGCAGGCCGTGGCGCCGGGCGCCGCCGCCGCCGCCGCCGCACGCGCCCCGCTTCTTCCTCCCGTGCCTGATCCAGCAGAGTTTCCCGCCGCGCTGTCAATCCTTACTGCGCCTCCACTCGCCGTTCTCAGTTGGAAAGCTTCCGCGCGCGCGCACCATATCGAACCTCACCGCACTCGCCGGCAAGGCGATAGAGTGCCCCGACGCCTCCAGCGGCCGCGTCCTCGCAATCGACCCCGACAACCTGGCCGTGCCCGTGCTCATCAACCCGCTCACCGGAGACGCCGCCTCCTTGCCTGCCCTGCCTCAAATCATGCGCCCTGCAACGTTTGCTTTCGGGGGGCGACGGAGCTCGCCAACCGCCACCATTAGCAACGGCATCGTCATGCTCAACACGAACGTGACCACATTTGCCGTCGTCTTGCATCGGCCCGGCGAGACCGACGACTGGGAACAGGTCGACGTCACGACGTGCCTCGAGAAGATGCGCTTCTACTACACCCCGGAACTGGATGAGCACACGCGCCGGGCCTTGACTCTGAACCTCGTCCTCCTAGGAAGCACCAGCGCCGTGGCCAAATTCCCATACCCTGTGACACGTCGATACGTGGTCGAATCCCACGGCGAGCTGCTGTGTCTTGATGTCGTCCTGAGGAACACACAGTTCGAGTTCGGATTCTACCGCCGGACAGCGAACGTGGCGATATCCGTCACCGTCCGCGCGCTGGAAGTGAACCTGCAGGACGGCAGGCCTCGGTGGGTGGAGAGAGAGCACAGGCGCGGCCTCGAGCACGTGTGCTTCTTCCTCAACGGCGAGAGCGGCTCAGGTTTCACCATTGACGCTCGGGAGTTCACGGGCGGGGAGGTGGTCGGTGGGTGCGCCTTTTTTTTTTTTTTTTTTTTGCGAGTGGTGGGTGCGCCTACTTCGTTGGAGAGCACATGAAGGAGACGATTGAAGGGATGATCAAGAGGGAGCAGTACATGAAGGAGACGAAGGACGGGAGGATCAACAACAGGGGTTATGCCGTGTACAGGTACAGATTTCAGGACGCCACGGCGACGGTCGTGCATGTGCTGCCTGATGGCTTTGGGGATCCCCATGGCTTTGTTGGCACAAGGTTCATGTGGTACATGCCTCGACCGAAGATATCCGCGGTGCGTTCACGACATGAGCGCTAACCGCAACAGATCTCAGCCTCAGGTTTCTAGAGCTAGATTTCTCGTTCAGAACTTGTTGCCAAGTGAATTTTGCATCAGTTTTGCCATCGATATACGCTTTTGCCGGCTTCCTGCTGGACCAACCTTCCTCGCCAAGACTGCGGTGAGCTGTGTGGCTCCCGAGCTGCTATCATTGCCTGATACTTCATGGCGTTAAGAAGCTTGTGTGAGGAACATTATAGTTTAATTTAATTTAATCAGGGAATGTTATAGTTTAATTTAATTAACGTTATAGTTTTTTTTGCGAGGGAAAGGAGCTTTATTAATTAACCAGGAGAGTTACAACCTGAGCCACTAACAAGTTTAGTGCTCACTAAAACCTGAATACAGTCAGTTACACCTGAAAACAACACACGAGACTCTCTAAAACGACACGCACGCTGCGCTAAAGCATGCGCCACTTTATTTTGCTCCCTTCCGATCTTACAAACCTCTAGCTCCTGCAGGACACGTCCCTCAAGCTTGACGTCCTCGACAAGCGGAGCCACCACCGACCTGTCCAGCTTCGCATCATTGACTTTTGACACCAAGCTTGAACTATCCGACTCCAGCACCATACTCTGATCCAACCAGCGGGCCGCCAGCCGTACCCCATCGAGACATGCCAAGGCCTCGGCCTCCTCCGCATCCCTGCAGTTAAACAAGGCCCGCCAAGCGATTAGCAACGGAAAGCCTCTCTCATCCCTGATGATGACTCCGAGCCCGGCCGTTCCCAGAGTGGGGTTGAAGGCACCATCCACATTAATCTTCAGCCAGCCCGTCCTTGGCGGAATCCAGCGTTTAGCCTCCTCCGCCCGGGTTCCCAGAGCGCTGCAGCCTGGCTGCACCCCCCGCTTCCCCTTGGCGTCTGTGACAATGGCCTGTTGCCGGGCGAGCAACAGACTCTCCATGTAGCGCCTAAGAAAAATCACTGACCCCTCGATTGAGATTTCCTTCCCAGCCATCACCACATCATTCCGAACGCTCCATGCCCTCCATATCAGCATCAGGAAATTACACATGACCTCAGCAGGGTATTTATCAACAAGCAACAGCAGCCACTCCGGGCCGGAGTCCTTCAGGTCATCCTGCAGCGGCAAGTCCCAGAAATCCTCCATTGCATGCCTAAGTGCAACTGCATGAGGGCACACCAGAATCGCATGAAAAACATCCTCGACCGGCGCACCACATATCTCACAAGTGCTTTGTGTGTCAAGGTGGCGATAGTGTCTGTTAGCACGAGTAGGCAGACCATTAAGCACTGCCCTCCACGCAAATACTTTGACTTTAGGAGGCACCTGCAACTTCCAAAATTCCTTCCAAACAGGCCGCTCACCATTGACAGCCGTGCTACTGCCAACTAATCCCAATTCGTGATTAATAATCATGGCTAGCCTGTAGGCACTTCTAACAGAAAAAATCCCCGACTTCTCTCGGCTCCAGGCGATCGTGTCATGCGAGCTATTATTCGCCAACTTTATCTTCAGGATCTCTGCCACATCCCATGGATAAAAGTACCTCCTCAACACAGCTTCATCCCAGCATCTAGATGTTTGGTCAATCAAGTGACTCACTTTGCGCAGCCTGCAGGTCCGCATTGGCCCGACTGGTTTCATCTCAAGGATTCCAGGCAGCCAATTATCTCTCCAGATTCTGATTGAGTTACCGTCGCCAACCCGGTATATGGCTCCCTTCTTCAGCAGCTCGAGCCCATGTTCAATTCCTCGCCATGTCGGCGAGGCTTCACCAGCAGGAGGCGTATCAAGTAAGTTACCCTGCGGAAAATATTTGGCCTTCAGAACCCGTGCACACAAACTGTCTGGGAAAGCAATCAGTCGCCAAGCTTGGTGTGCAAGCAATGCTTGATTAAAAAGCCTCATGTCTTTGAACCCGATGCCCCCATAGCTCTTTGGCATAATCATCTTGTCCCACGAAATCCACTGAACTTTCCTCCTGCCCCTCTCTGAAACCCACCAAAAGGCGCGAACATGTTTCATAAGATCATCACATAATGTGAGTGGCAGCTTAAAAACACTCATAATATATGTGGGCAGTGCTTGAGCTACAGATTTAATCAAAGTTTCTTTAGCTGCCGACGAGAGGTCCTTCTCTTTCCACCCTGTCATACGTTTCAGGAAACGCTCCTCGATGGGTTGCATGTTGTCACGCTTAACTCTCCCATGTGGCGTTGGGAGGCCAAGATACTTAGCTTCAAAATCCATGCGCTGCACTCCCAGAATATTCCTAACATTCTCAGCCTCTGCCGCATCTTTATCTTCATTCAGTAACAGCGAGCACTTTGCCGGGCTCAATAACTGTCCCGTACTCCGCTCAAATGTACCCAATATCTCCTTAATACACTCAGCTTGTGCAGCGTTGGCCCTGAAAAATAAGAGGCTGTCGTCTGCGAAGAGTAGGTGCGACACACTAGGTGCTCGCCTACAAACCCGGAGGCCATCCAATTGACCAATGCTCTCGTGGTGCTTCATTAAGACAGAGAGGCCATCAGCGACTAAAAGGAAAAGATAGGGCGACAAAGGATCACCTTGACGAAGACCTCGTGACGGGGTAAAGGGACACAACGGTGACCCATTGAAGCGAACAGTGTAGTGAACAGAGGTAACACAAGTCATCACCCACTGCACCCACTGAGGTTGAAAGCCCAGCTTCACCAACAAATCATTAAGAAAACCCCAATCAACTCGATCATACGCCTTCGATAAGTCCAATTTGTAAGCCCCAAACTCACCACGATCACCAACCCCCTTCTGAATAGCGTGTATACACTCGAATGCTATCAGAGCATTATCAGTAATTCTCCTTCCTGGGACGAAAGCACTCTGCTCCGGAGCTATCACATCATCAAGAATAGGACGTAAGCGATTAACTAAACACTTGGAGATCACCTTATAAATAACATTGCATAGGCTTATTGGCCGGAAATCCTTAAGCTCCTCCGGATTAGGACCTTTGGGTATCAAGACAATAGCAGTATCATTAATCCCAACAGGGAGACTACCATCTGTGAAAAATTCCTGAACTGCCGCCACCACATCCTCCTTCACAACAGCCCAGTGTCTCTGAAAAAAGCGCGCCGGAAAACCATCCGGTCCCGGCGCCTTTAACCGCCCCATCTGGAATAACGCGTCGGCTATCTCCTGCTCAGAAAATGGTTACAAAGATCATCATTAGCACCTTGTGAGATTTTAGGACAATAAAGTCTAGCAGTTCACTCGGTGCTACTGTAGGGTCAGACGTATATAACTCACGAAAATAATTAACCACCATTTGCTTCATAGCCCGTGGCTCATCACACCAATCACCATTAGGTAGCTTCAGCTTCCGGATTTTGTTCTTGCGTGCCCGCCACACTGCTTGCCTGTGGAAATAACTCGTATTTCTATCACCCTCACGAAGCCAAGTGATTCTGGAACGTTGCAGCCACATCATCTCTTCACGGTACAGGAGTTCATCCATTCGATCCGTGATGGCACGCAAGTCTGACCTGGTGTGATTTACATCAGCTTTAACTTCCTCCAGTCTGGCTCGAAGCACATCGAGTTCCTTAGTTACTGAACCAAACTGGTTGCTGCTCCATGAGCGCAGCGCACGCTGAACACGGCTTAGAGCAGCCATGACGCCACCGAGACACTCACGATTAGCTGCTGAGCACCATGCCTCCTTGATTTCCGCAGCAAGTGACTCAAGTCTTTCCCACATTATTTCATAGCGAAAGATCCGCGGGCTATTACGCTCCCAAACCTCCTTCTTGACCTCCAGAAGCAATGGACAATGATCGGATCTGGACGACACCAAGTGATGGAGTGTGGCATCACCAAATCGATCACGCCACCCCGTGTCAGCCACCGCACGGTCCAACCGAACTTTGACATTGGCTGCAGCATCTCTACCATTGTCGTATGTGTACGGCAGACCCACAAACCCCAGATCCGTAAGATCGCAGTCCGCGAGACACTCCCGAAAATTCTCCATCTGTCGCTCAGGCCTTGGATACGCTGAAAAATGCTCAAAACCCCACATAGCTTCATTAAAGTCCCCTAATAACAGCCACGGCATCTCCGACACATCCCTCAATCTCCTGATATGCTCCCACATCACAGGCCTGTCCTCGGTCCTTGGCTCGCCATAGACGAAGGTGGCACGGAACCAATCCTCATCACTTGATTCACGGATCATGAACGTCTATATATCTAATATCCTTCTCAATTAACTGGACTTGAACTGATTCATGCCAAAATAAAACCAAACCACCACCCTGACCCACGCTATCAACAGATAAGCAATTTTTTAAACCAAGACGAAATCTCAATTTCTCCGCACGCTTCCCAGATCGCCTTGTCTCACAGATAAACACCAACTTCGGGCTTTTTGCTCTTACGAGCGTAGTGAGCTCTTGAACTGTCCGAGGGAGCCCCAACCCTTGGCAGTTCCAGCTCATAATATTCATTGCGCCTGACGGGCCTCGCCGTGAGGACCCATCAGGTTGTTGGCCAATGGGGATGAAGGAGGCATGCCATAAGGCAAACTACCATCAAAGTCCATCAACACAGGAGAGCTCACAACAGCAGATATCTTACTCCTTTTCGGTGCAGTTTCCTCAACAGAATTTTCATCGGATCTCTCAGCCTTTACTTGATTAACTTTTGCATCAATATCCATACCATTATTAGCCAGATCACTAATAGATCCCAAAATTTTTGGGGCTGGTTTCCAGGACCGGACATGCGTTCTTTCACCCTCACTTAATGAAGAGACGCTGGTTAGATCATAATTACCACTCCATGAAACCTTCTGTTTACTCCCATCATCCCGATCCTCCATATTTGCATTCCTCGAAGGGCTATCCACTACTATGCCCTGCACGCCAGTCGCCAATGCGGACGTCACCTCCTTGTTAATCTGAGCCGAGTCAACATCGTTGGCGGCGCCATGCACAGAACCAACGGGAGTCGCCCTTGCCCCACCAGACGACTGTCCATGCACCCTGCTCCTGCTGGATGTCCTAGAATTGCTGGCAGCAAGGACTCGGGCACGTTGCTCGCCACTATAATTAAGAGCACGTTTCGGCCCCGGGGCAGAAGCAGGAATAAAGAACTGCCGAGCTGCGCGCTTCAATCGGTGAACAATGTAGCTCTTCTCCATAATTCACTTCCGGCACTAGACCCTCATCTGGCACTCTCTTTTCGTGTGGCCAATGCGGCCACAAATAAAACAGAAGTGCGGCACCTTCTCGTACTTAATCTTCAACGTCAATACACCATAAAAACTATCACGAATCTTAAATTGAGGCTTCAGCGCATTTTCAAGAGGGAAGTCAACATGAACACGGAGAAAATCCCAAACAGCACCTCCAACCTCCAGAACTTCACCCAACTTCTCGCCCAGCTTGCGAGCATAACCAGTCGTCATCTTTGTTTCAGGTATATCATAAATTCGAACCCACAAAGCTATGGATTCAATCTTCACATCGGATGGTCTGCACAGCCCATCATACGCTTTCACAATTACAGCATCGTTTTTATGAATCCAGGGGCCTCCATTGCAAACAAAATCCCTTTCCTCGCTACTGCCAAACTCGATCAAGAAGAGGTTATCATCAAGCGGTCGAGCCGGAGCAGCGTCTGACAGTCCCCAAGGGCCACTAAGATCATCAAACAGTCCCTTCAAGTTAAATTTCTTCGAAGAATAAAAACGACCAATGGCCAACCAACGAGGCTTGGCATCTTCCTCCAACTCATCATCATCAAGGTCAATCACATCATCGTCCTCACCCCCACCAGCCTTGTTCAGTGGTTCCTGAAAAACAACCATCGCACCGGCCTCCCGCTCCAGAGATGGATGAGGCCGAGTACCGTCACGATCACCTACTGCACCGGCAGACGGCCCCTTCAGGTTTGATTGTATCTCACCATCATTAGGAGGCGCATGCTGTGACGTACTAGCCCTGGTCGCCAGCGGCAGGGCTGCCGTCACCTCTGGTCCTCCTTGTCCATCACCATCACCATCAGCACCAAGAACACCTGTCGCCGCCATCGCTTTCGTTGGATCCATGGAACAAAGGCACCGGCCAACCGATCACAGCTTCAGGTGGGAAGGAGCCTCACGGATCCCCCTTATCACCCCCCCACTAGATCAAGAAGGCAGTGACCAACGAAACCAAGGAGCAACAAAGGCAAACACCAAACCCTAACTCGCCGACGAGAGTCGCGAGACAGAACAACCACAACCTGGCGCTGTACACAGCCCGGGCAACAATCGTCCTACGCAGGGAGACCTGCCGTAGACGTCACGAAGGCTTCGATCGGATCAGATTCGGAATCGGCGGCAAGAGACGTAGTACCCGCGGGGACGTTCCTCAGTCGCCATGGCGGCTAGGTTTTTTCTATTTTATTAACCAATCTATATTAACGTTATAGTTTAATTTAATTGCGTCAAGAAACTTATACTTCATTGCGTTAAGAAACATGAAAAAGCCTACACGTTCGAGGGGGCGTTATAAGTGAATATGTTTACCCTTCCCTATGAAGTTAAACTTTTTAGGTGCAAGTGATCGGTGCCGTATTTATTTTCTTTGGTTCTCTCTCTTCAAACTTGAGTCGAGCTGTAAATTTGGTATGCTATGCCAATGTATGACCAATCACCAATTTTGTTTAGCATTTATGGAGCTGATTGTGGACCTTAGGGTCATTTTGCTACTATTGTGGGTTGATTTTTCCTTATTCTTAAGATTTTATGTGTTGAAATTTTGCATAATAATAATGTGTTGCTACATTCGCTGTCACTGACAACTTTAGCAAAACTTTATTTAATTTTATAGTTTATTAAGTGCAATGAACACAAGTTAAACTACTTAACAATTCATGTTTCTTTTAACCAGTTATCTTCACAACTTTGTGTTGAACTAGTCGACTTAAGATCGAACCTTTAGTCCATTTATAATGATATAGTTTTAAAATATATCACAAATATACGTAATGAAACACTGATAGGGTAAACAATAAATTGGCACCTTGACTTGGACTTTAGCCTCGTGAGGCATGAATTTAGGGCCCACCATTTCGTCAGGGGCGTTCTTCTCATGATTGGAGCTTTTAATCCCAAAGCCACTCGATATGGCACATATTTTCGCATAATTTCTTTGGCTAATTCATAGTTGTTAAATACCATTGAGAATAATCATAAGTTTTTATTTCTATCTCCTTGGCGGCCATTCCATTGACTTCTAACATTCATATTTTGTTTCTAAATATATTTCATTCTCGTACTTAATATTGACGTGAAAATATTAACCTAATAAGAAATTTATTGTAATGATCATGTCATTGTACATAATGTCAATTATTGACATTATATATCTTAGGATATATGAAACAAGAGACTATAAATTTAAATCCACAATAACAAAATCAAATTAGTTGATCTATAAACCGACATGTGAAAGCAACTATTAGTGGTATTATATAGGTTAGGTAGGTCATTTTTTTTAAAAAAAAGTATATTTGATGTAGAAATATCTTTATCTTTATAGGAATTTTTTTCTTGGCTTAAAATAGTGGTGTTTGCTTTTTGTAATAATTGTCAAGGTGAAAGTGAAAATTCTATGGTAAAATCAGATTTTTTTAGCAAGAAAAAGTATATCAAAAGATTCAAAAGCATGAGCAAATTTGACATGATGATGTGCGCTTCTGTATGTTTCTAATATATTTCATATCGTTCTTTCTAACAGATATATTGTATATGTGATATTAGTAACTGTATGATCATTTGTTCATGATCAAAATCAAGAAAAAGTATATGGAGATGTAAGAAGATTATGAGTCACTCTCAAATATCATATTCAACGCTATTGCTCTTCAGGCTATGATTAAAGAAAAACTATATTGATCAGTTAGGCAATGCAAATTCAAAGTCTAAGGAAGATAATAACCCTAGCACGCACGGGAATTAAGGCCCACCATCCACTTAAAGTGGGCAAACTAATCACATACAAATAATCACATGGTGAAAAGGTCTCACTGCCGTGTGTACGCTTAAGCGTCCCTAATAGTAGAGTTAGTTAATAGTCAATAGCTAGCTCTTGCAGGAGAATAATGTGATGTGTCTTCAGAGACCAGCTCTTGAGGAAAGGCTAGCTGCCTTCTCTCTTTATTTTCTCCAATAAACAATCATAAGAGCTAACTCTAGAGTGAGCCTTGGGCGCTATTAATAGTTACAAAAGCATTTTTTATGAGCTTGAAATGTGAACATTTATTTATTGCCTGAAATCGTAATTCCTTCTGTTTTGCTAGTAAAATGCATAATGAAAAATATCTTTGGTTTTATTAGACAATGAATATAAAGCATGACGTTTCAAGAAATGTATCTATAAAATGATTTTCAACACTTTCTGAAACCTAGTTTAATAATTTTTTTAATTTAGACAATATGAATATGTCTCAGTTTTTTCTCGGAATCCACATGAATTGTCTTTTATCGTTCAAGACCATATGGACCTGGGTACAGCAGGCCGATACTTGGGTACGAATTCTCGGACTTTATTGTTTTCAAACTTTTACAAATGCTGTCAGTCACCAATTCACTGGCCGGCTTGCCGGAGCACCACCGACCAAGCTGCAGCAGTGGCGTGGTAGGCTACGAGGTGACCAAACTCTGTAACTTGACGTGTCTAATTTCTTCGACGACTTGAGCCGTGCATGAGCCAAAATATTCCGTTCTCTCATAAATTAATTTAGAAGTTAAAAATTTCTCAAGGTTAATTTTTTTTATATCTTAAAAATGAGTAATTATCACAAAAGATAACCTTGCAAACGTAATTAAAGGGGTAGTCAAAAGTGTTGTTCTGCAATTAAAATGAGACAATAAAAACCTGCTTGGTTGTTCCCCTCATAAAATTGCCCAGCCAAGCTTGAACCCAGGCATCCGATTTTGGACGCCTAAGACTGATCGCAACAGTCTCCTGTAAACCGGCCTCAACCCCAAATTTGGAGGCCCAATCTTGCAAACCGAGCTGCAACAGAACCCTCTAAACTAGCCTCTATCTTACAGGTCCTCCTCCCGATCCGCCACAGGTACCGGCTCCTCTCCCCTCCGCTAAATCCTCCCTCGCGTCGCTCTCTCCCTGCTCGGCCGCAGCCCGTCCCGCCCCGCCCGCGCCGCCGCCGTCCCGCCCCGCCCGCGCCGCCACCGTCCCGCCTGCGCCGCCGCCGTCCCGCCCCGCCCGTGTCGCCGCCGTCCCGCCTGCGCCGCCGCCGTCCCGCCCCGCCCGCGCCGCCGCCGTCCCGCCTGCGCCGCCGCCCGTCGCGGCGGTGCGCGGCCTCGGCGCGCTCGAAGGCGCGGCTGACGAGGAGCAGGCGCGGGAGCGGCTCCCGGCGGAGCGCCCGCAGCGCGCGGCGGTCGAGTCCTCTTCTTCTTGGAACGCCATGGGAAGGGCGGTCTTCTTCTTGGGTGGTGCTGCGACGCCGCGCGGGACGGGCATGGCTGCGTGCACGGCAGCCGCGCGCGTTGGGACGCCGCAGACAAAGGGGGCAGCACGATGGTTTCCTCCCGGGCGGCGGCGGCCGAGGCGTCATGGAAGCACGACGGCGGCCCGCCCGAGGCAAGGAGGAGGAAGGCGTATGGGCTGGGAGCGGCTTTGGAATGAATCTTGCCTGTGAATTGATTGTTGCCGCTACTGAATCTTGCCTGCTGATTTGCTTCGACGTGCTGCCTGTGTGCTTGAGTGAATCCAAACGATGTAGTCAGTCACATCTTCTCTCTTCATTTGATCAGCTTTGATGTTCTCTACTCTTAGATGTATCAGTGCTTTCATAGTGCCTCTGACAAATTTGATGTACAAACAGAACCAGAGTGGCTCATTGACCTGAAATTTGGAGGTGTGTTTATGAAACAGAACCGCTGAGATGATACTTATGTTAGGATGGCTGCTATCAATAGTTTAGGATTGTGCAAGCAGCCTTTTTTATACTATACAGTCAGAATTGGCTATTGGCATGAGTAACTGATGCTCACATCTGAACCTCTCATTCTCCTTTCATGTTGATGGCAATAGAATTTTGATTTTCAGAGGTTAGGAAACCTTGGATCTGTTGCTAATAACCACCTGTCACTACAACCCAGATCATTTTGATAGTTCATTTGCGTTGTACAAAACTGATTGATTTGCGTTGTACCAAACTGTTTCTAGTGCTTTTCGATAGTTCATTTTGATTCTGGGATCATTTTGAAGATATGCAGTTCAGCTATGAAAGCTCATGTTTACTGATAGTAGTCCGACAAACAGCTATGAAAGCTCATGTGAACTTGGAACATATAAACTTGTTGTCAACTGTTGGGTACTAGTATTTATATTTCCCCAAGTTTTTGTTATGTCATGAAGATTAATTCCTGATACATTGATGGGACTGCAGTATGAACAGGGCTGCTTGGTTGCCTCGATTAATGTCAGTAGCAGTGAGCATGGGTGCTTGAATCATTAACAAATGGCATGCTGCTTGTTGTTGAACTGAAAGGGCATTGTCAGTTACCGAAAGTTGGCATGGATGCTTGTCATTAGCAAATGTGTGCATCATAGGAGTGTGCTTGTTATCAAAATCTAAACAGAACTTATTATCTGAACTTGAAGTTCAGATGTTCAAGCCTGCTTGTGTGCATTGATTTTCATTGAAGTGAACTGAACTGAAAGTGCATTGTCAGCCTGCCTGTTATTGCTGGACTGAAACTGCACTGAACTGAAAGTGCATCTTTCCCTGCTACTCATATTCTTGTGTGAATGTCTGATGCTGTGTTAACTGAAAATGCATCAGAAATATATTCTTTTTTGCATAACAATAGCCATCATGGATTGTGAGTCCTGGAAACTTCAGAGAGGAACACAGTAGCCATCATGGATTGCATAAATGTAGGTTGTAGCTATATGTTCTCAAATGCCCAGAAATGAAATTCTGGGAAGTATTCATGTGTTGTGCTAAAATATGCACCTTTCAAGCTGAAACGATCAAAGTATTTTCATGTGAATAAATTATGTCTCAAAAATGAAATTCTGGGAAGTATTCATGCGAGGTAGGCAACAATATTTATCTTGCTCTTTCATGCTTTCACATGCTGTTTTGCTCTTTCATAAATTCTGTGAATTTATTTTGCTCTTTCATAAATTCTGTGAATTCTTCAACATTCCTGAAGACAAGGTTCAGCAATACCGGGAAAGTTGGCTTCTCTGTCAACATGAGTGGAGGCCAAAGTCACTTGTGACTCTTTCATAAATTATGTAGTTTGTGATTATTCACTGAACATACATCTAATCATTTGTACAGCTTAGCTATCTGATGTTGCACCAATTTATAACAGGTAGGATGCATGATAAGTAATCAGGTAGATCGAGTAGTAGTTAAGAGAGATGTGTATGAAAAGCAACACTGAATATTTCACTGAAAAGCAACACTGAATATTTCACTTCTGAGCTTAGGTGAAAGAAGGTACATTTACACAAACTACAACAGGTAGGCAGCCATTACTTGCCATTGAACAAACAAAGGATAATAGATCAAATTGGTTCCATGCAATTTGCTTCTGTTTTTCTGTAGGCCATCACTGCTCTCAAGCAAAAAATTCAAATGGCTAGACAAGTGCTGCTAATTGCACTGTTGATGGCTGCACGACTAGAACCAAATGCAAGTTCTTTCCAAAGAAAAGAACCAAATGCAAGAACTTGTTCTTCTCCACCGTGGCTCCAGGTACGCACTTGTTGCAAGAACTTGTTCTCCACCGGCAGATGGCCACCAGATGGCGCGAATGGCAGGTGCGGGTCGAACTCGCCGTGGTACTGGTAGTACAGCGAGTAGTCCAACCCGGTGGCGGAGAGATCAGCCGCAGATCGGGAGGCGGTCGTCGTCGTCGCCCTGGAGACGACCTCGCCGAGCTCGGACCCCGCGCCGCGCGCCGGCAGGTCGTAGCCGTAGACGTCGTCGTACCTCCCCGGCACCAGGCAGTGCGGCACGGCGTAGTAGCTCGACCCGGCCGGTGATGAGAAGCAGGCGGCGTCCGCCGCCGCGCCGGCGTCGTGAGGCACGGAGGGGTACGACGAGAAATGAGTGGCGCCGGCGTCGTCCTGGTCGACGTGGCTTGTGGTGGCGGGGCGCGACTAGCAGGGGAGGCGGCGGCGCGCCGGAGCAGGGGAGGCGGCGGCGAGGAGGAGAGAGCGAAATCCAATTTGGAGGAGAAGATACAGGTTTACTGTTGCAACAAAATGTAATTTGGAGGATGAAATCTTTTACAGGAGGTATAGAATATTCTTTTAGAGGGTGAAAAATAGAGGCTACTGCTGCGGTCAGTCTAAGCTTGTGATGCCTGCCAGGCTCGAACCAAAACATCTCTTTTTAGACTGCTAGAATGTAAATGTAAAAACTAATTGATGGATTGTCAACATCGCTACCGGTTTACCCAGATCAATAGTTGAGAAATTGGCTTGTAGAGTAGAACTTAAAAAAAAATTAGTAGGACGGTCGGCAGATTCTCCTTCGACCTGCGCTTCCGCATGCCATTCTCGGAGCGATAGATGTACCTGGAGCACTCACCTGCCTTACGTCGCAGGAGGTTCGACTGCACCGACGTCGCCTCCTCGCCGCCACCCTGAGCCTTTTCATGGGCAAGGACCCGCCAGCCTCGTCAACCCGCTCACCGGAGACACATCCTGATCTGCCTCGCACCATCGCTGAGGGCCCACCAAGGGGCACCGTCTCAGCCAACGGCTCCGTCCTGTTCGACGCCACGAAGGGGCCGTCTCTTGTCGGCCATTGTGCGTCCCGGCGAGACGACCGAGTGGGAGCACGTGGCCGTGCCCTGTCCGGTGGGCGTGGAGAGGTGGGCAGCCGCGGAGCCATGTTTCTGGACAAGGACAACCGCCGCTGCGCGGCGCTGTGCCCGTCAGGCGTCCTCGCCGGAGGCACACGCGCTGCGGCGAAGCTGCCGCCGCCCCGAGGAGAACGATACGTGCTCGAGTCCCTCGATGGCGAGCTGCTGTGCGTGAACGTACTGATCCTTGACCCGCGTCTTCGTCGGAGAGCGGACGCGCCGGCTTCCGTCTCCGTCCACGCGCTGGAGCTCGACGACGACGGCGGGAAGCCTCGGTGGGTGGAGCGAGGGCACCGCATTGGCGAGCAGCGGGTATGCTTGTTCCTCGGCTGGGAGAGCATCTTCTCCGTCGATTCCCTGCAGTTTTCTGGCAGCGCAGAGCTGGGCGGCGGCGGCGGTTGCGCCTTCTTCGTGTTGGAATTATTGACCTCGGTCATGTGGCCTAAAAGGTCCAATTCGAATCCAACTAAGGCCCCTAATTAGTCGCCTTGATCGGGAGGCAAACTAAGCCCATCTAAGGGCCCGGCCTCATGCCTACAGCACTATAAATATAAAGGGAGACCCCTGGTCAACCCTAATCGACATGTTAATCACGAGTTCAGCCGCCAGGTTAACCCTAACCTTGGCTCTACCGATCCCTAAGGTGCTGGAAGGTCTGGAAGCTCGGTGCCCTTGATCTACATCGACATCTAGCTGTTCTGCATCACCTACATCTCATTAAGGGTTCATCCAGAGGACGAACATAGCTGGTAAGTCCTAAGTGTCATCAATTCAGGTTTAATCTAAGGTTTTCTAGGTGTGATCTATCTGTACTAGTTGATCCTGTTAAGATGATCATCGAATTGATCTAACAATTGGTATCAGTTGCCTTAAACTAGTGAAGCACCCCGGTTATCCCAGGAGCTAAAACACTTTATTATACCAGTCCCTGGATCAGTCGCTGGTACAATCAAGTCTTACAACAGATGATATTACAAGTCGCGACCTGGCTAGGGTCGATCGATAAGCAACAAGAATATCAAAAGATAACAAACAACAAGTACAAACCAGACCCCGATGATAACATCTAGGTCTTCAACCATAGCGGAAGCAACTAAGCGGTAGACTAATGCCACAGGCAGCTCGGGTGCGGACGAAACCAAGCTTAATCGTCTTCCTCACCGTCGGCGTCGACGAAGTCTGGATCTTCCTCTGTAATCAGCAAGCAAGAATGAGTACAGAAGTACTCAGCAAGTCGCAACCCTTACCCTACTGTCAATGGATAAATGTATGCACTTGGCAGTAGCAAGGTAAAGGCCATCAGGTTTAACATTGCAATAAAGCAAATTTTACACATGCAGGGGTTCAGTTTATAAGGCATTTTAGCAAAAGCATCAAATTAAGATATTATGAGGTTGGTCAAGTTTTACGTTGCCGGACACCCCGTCCACGACAACCTTCGGCGGAAGGCCGGACCTATTCTCAAAACAACTCACGCATCAAGGAGATAAGCACCCATCCCATGCTAGTTCTTGGACCGAACCAAAGCCATGTCCGTGACCGTGGACTCGGCTATTCGAATAGATTTTAACACTCTGCAGAGGTTGTACGCTGTACCCACAATCTGAGTGCATCACAAGCCACTGCGCGGGTGGTGTGAAGACTCACAAAGCCATTACCCATCACAGCATCGTCCCGACTAATCGCCATGGGAGTTGTCCAGGGGTCTAGCCTCTGATCTAGGCCTCGACCGGGTCGCACACGTCTGCATCACGTCCACCTGCTCCATGGGCTCCCATTGCATCTCCAGCCTCCAGGCGATTAACAGACTAGCTGGCGGGGTTTAGACTAAGCCGTGCCGCATACACGGTAGTGTGGTCGCACTGAATAAACGGCTAGGTAGGATGTCACAAGCAACTCGGTCCTTATACGAGCCAAGGCAATCATCTCCACATATATGAACCCACCACAGAGGCGGCATTCATCTCCCATATCACTTGTCATAAGCACACCACAGAGGCGACACTTAATCTTCCATAAACATCATCAGGATCACCTCAGCTCTAACCCAAGTTCGTTCATTCATCTTTCTTTAGTTATCACCCAACCTTACTACTACCACACAACACCAATCACGGTTTTCACATTTGCAAAAGCTAAGTATAAGTAGAGCACTTAGTGATACACAGTCCTAAGCATTCCTATAACAAGGAAATCATCCATGCGTAAATAATATTGATACATGGATATCCTAAGTTTCATAGGGAATAAATTAGGACAGGTAATATAAGGCTCAATGGTCTTGGTCATACTACACAAAGGTTTTGCAAACATCAGGGCAATCATTTCATGCAATAAAACGGCTGCTACGGGTTGTGTTTATAAAACATAGGAGCAGTATGATCAAAGGGAAAACGGATTGTGACTTGCCTTCGTTGACGTCCTCGGGAAGTTCCTGCTCGAAGTCTCCGGCTCCTGGTTCCTGCTCCTCCTCCTCCTCGTACTCGTACTCTCCGTTAGCTACGCGACCGGCAAACAAGCAAACAAACACAAATAAATACAAAAGAAATAGAGGATGGGCTCTATAAAAGATGAAACTGGTAGAAATGGATAGAGCTTGATTTTAGATGAATTTAGGAGGAAGAATGAGGTCAATCGGAGTTCGGACGGTGGAGATATTGAGTTTACAGTGGAGGCTGTCGGTTTATTCCGAAAATAAATTCGGAAATGAAAATATCAGCACGTGGTGCTGGGCTGTCGCTGGTGTTTGGGCTGCAAGGGAGGTGCTGCCTGGTAGTATGGGCCTGCTGGACGGACAAGTGGCCCACAAACATTTAGTGGCTGGTTGTGCACACGTTGCTGGCCCAGGAGAAAATAGATCGGGAGAAATAGATCGATACAGGGGCTTTCTTCCTCCTCTGCTCCCTCTCACCATGGATGAGCACCAGAGGCTCAAATCGGCAAGGGGGAAGGGCAGGAGGGAGGCCGGGAAGTGGGGGAATCGAAGGAGGAGTCCACGGAGGTTCCATTTGAGCCATCAATTTGAGGTTTGATTGTGGGGAACGGCGGTTGCGGCGAGGAGGAAAAGAGGCGGCCATGGCTGCTCGGTGGTGGCTCGAGAGAGAGGGGGAGATGGCGATTGAGCGAGCTGGGGAGGTGGAGGTGGTTCTGGTGGTGCTCACCTGCGGCTCGGCCGGGGTAGAGGCGAGCTACAGAGGGAAATCGATGGTGTGGCCGTCGGGATTGAGGGAGACAGGGGACTTGCGCTCGACGGAGTTGGGGCAGGGGAATGGTGGCTCGGTGGTGATTCTGTGGAGTGGAGAAGCTCTGGGGAGGGGCTATTTATAGCCGGAGGTGAGGGAGAAGGAGAAGGGGGCCTTGCCGTGGCTCGCTCGGCTCGGCAGACGCGACGGCAGGCAGTAGAATCGCTGTGAGCGGGTCGTCGGCACTGTGCGCGAGCAGGGCGGGGCGTGGGCTGGCAGAGCTGGGCGGTGCGTCGCGATGCGGCGTGGCCGGCGCAGAGCGACGGGATTGAAGCGGCAGTGGCACAGGGCGAGGTGTGGAGCGAAGCGGCGTGCGCGAGCAGAGGCGACGGGATTGCTCGGGCAGGCGAAGTGATGGCGCTACGGCACTGCAGTGCGGGGCGTCGGGTTGCGTTTGGAGCGGCTCAGCTTGATGGGACGAGGCGGGCAGGCGGAGCGAGGCACAGGCGCGGGCAAGTGGGCACGGCCGGCATTGGCGTGCGGCTTTGGAGCGACGGGACTCGAGCGTGCAGCGAGAAAAGCGGCCAGTCAGTGTGTCGACTAGCTGCTGGACGGTACAGAGCGATGGGATAGGTCGTGCAGGTGGAGGTTGGGCCGGAAAAGAAAGGAGGGAGACGGGAAGTTGGGCTGGAAACGGCCAGAACGGAAAAGAGAGAGGAAAGATTTTGAAAAGTTTTGAAAGCTTCTGATTTCAGTTTCGATTTAGTTTGGAAATTTTAAGGGTGAATTTTCAGGGCGTTACAACTAGTCTTTTAGATCCCCTAGTTTAAGTTTAGTTTCGGTTAAGTGCTAGATCTCATCATGTTTTAAGTCTACTTGTATGATCTAGCCCTAGACAGAGGTTAATTAATTCAGATTGGTCAAGTTTCAGTTCACCATTAAGCTCTGTTTACCCTGCGCACTAAGTTTTGATTCATGATTAAGGTTTTCAGTTAGATTAATGATTGCGCAGTAAGATTAGTCATGTTTTAATCTAATTAGATTCAGATTTATTCATGTTTTAGTCAGTACAGTATAAGTAATTAAGCTAATTAGTTCAAGTTTTAGTTTTCAATTAAGCGGTTAGTTTTCAAGCATCAGTTCTCAGTCTAAGTTCTTTAAACGCCATAACACGAAATTGAGGCGCAATTAAGCTAATCTGGGTTTATTCTAAGCTAGGGTTTGCATCACACCGACCCAACCCTAACCCTAAGTTCAGAGACTTAACTCTCTGTGCGCCGCCGTTCCCGTCGCGCATCAGCTCAGGCGCGCGAACGGCGACGATATTCCTCTCGTTCCGGTCGCCGACGAGGCCCCCACGGCATCAGCTCGCCATGCATGGACCTCGCCGGCATCAGGACCGGCCCGCGCGGCAACAGATCCGCTGCGCGGGACCCCGGCACGAGCACGGCCACGCGCCGTTGTCGTCGTAGCTGAGCTGCCGACGGGTCGCTGTCGTCTTGCCTCAGATCAGCGCACATCTCGTCGGCATGAGATCCGACCGCGCGGCATCAGATGCGCCGCGCGGATCGCCAGCACGCGCTCGGATCGCCAGCACGCGCTCCCCGTGGCGCCGCGCGATTCAGATGCGCGCGCACCCCACCCTCGCCGGAATCAGATGCGCGCGCTTGAGCCGCCGCATGCGCGCACCTGTGCTGTCGCCGGGTTGCCGTCGCCGCCTTGTCGCCGTTGCTCGCCGCCACGCGCGCATCGGCCGACGATTAGGGCACCACGGAGGCACCCCTCGACGGAGCCGCGCGCGACTTGGTCGCACGCGTGCGCCGGCGAGAGGCGCCGCCATGGCGCCGGCGGCGTGGCTGCGCGGGCCGGCTCGTCTCCTTTGTGCTTGCCGCCGCGGTGCCGAGAGCAGAGAGGGGAGTGAGGAGTGAGAGTGTGCGGCGGGCGAGTGTGGAAGGGAGACTGAGCTAGGGTTCCTATGCCCCGGCCGATTTTGTTCCAGCGGCGCACGTCCCTGGCCGTTGATTCTCCTCCCTCTCCATCCGATGGCTCACGCGCCCCTGCCGTAAGTTGGCTACTGGGCTGGGTCACTTGCCGCGCGCGGGCACGCGCGCGCGAGGCCAATTCAGCGGCCTGCTCGTCGGTTGTCGGGCCTAAGGCCCAATGGCCTTTTGCGCTAGCCTGCTCGGCGCTGTTGAGTTGCGCTCGCGTGCACGAGCTGGGCCGGGCCGCCGTCCTGCCACTGGGCTGCCACGCGACGCGCGTTGCTGGGCCGTAATAGGCCAGGGGCGAAGTATGAGTAAGATGGCTCGTTCGCGGGCCGAATCTCAACACTGGGCTGATTTTTCCTTTAGCTAAGTTTTCAGCAGTATTCTTGAGCCTAGTTTTAATTTCAGATTTAAGTTAAGATATTTATTTCAGAGGTTGGGGTTCTCATAGTAATTAAGAAATTAATTAAGCATTACTTATGAGTCTTTTTTGCAGCATATCTTTAAGTGATAAGCTCCTTTTTGCAGCAAATTTTCTCATAATTTTCTAAGTTTATTAAGCACAATTTTTCAATTGTGAGTTGGAGAACCATTTAAGTTAAATTCTCAAGATTATTTCATAGCAATATTTTATTTGCTCATTTCTTAAGCTTCCGCTGTCATCATGAGAATATATGCTCATACACTATATTAAGTTTTATTAAGTTTTATTAGCTTGTATGTTCCAATATTTGGATTTTTAAGGAATAAGTTTAAGATTATTTAAGCTATTAGTTTCAGTTATAAAGTTTTAAGTAGCTCATTATTTTAGTGCAAATTAAATTCTTTTTACCATTGCACCACTTTTAATTAAATGGAGTTTTATGCTTACTCCGTCCCTCAGATAAATGAGCAAGCGCTCATAATAAAGTTTTAAGTTTTAAGTTCTTATGAGCATTATAATTTTATGGTGCAATTTTGCCTTGCCATTAAATGTTTTCTAAGCCTTTTAAGTTTAAATTTTAGGATAAGTTTTGTCCATGATTAAGTTTTATATTACAGTATAAGTTAAGTTGAATATTCATTTATTCATTAAGTTACTTTAAGATGCCTCTATTTGAATGGAACCACCGGGAAGTTCATCTAGAGTACACTTGTAATTAATTCTGACCACCGTTGTTTTAATTATGAGTTTTAGAATAAGTTACGCTTGTTTTCCCCACCGGTGATGCAAGTTGTTTCTTATTGCATAATTGTAACCAGACCACCGTAGGGTTATCTTTCGTGCTATTAAGTGCATCTTATTGTACTATTAATGTTCCAGACTTAAGTTTATTATTTATTTATTTATATTTCCATCACTATCTTTTAAGACTTAAGATTAATAAGAAATGCATAAGTTGCATTGATTAAGTTGACTAAGCTTTTTAGCTTTTGTCATTTTCAGACAATGGTCTTGCAAGCTACATGAAGACCATTAAGCCCTTCAATGGCATTGATTTTCCTCTATGGAAACTGAAGGTACAAGACAATCTCAAGTTTCTGGCGCTTGGTTATGTGCTTCATAATGTCAAGCCATTTCCTCCTTCTCCTGGCATTGAGGATTTTGATGAGAAGATGTCTGAGTATCACTTCAAGTTAGAAATATGGGAGACGGATAACAAGTTTGCCAAAAGAATCATAAAGTGCTCCATATCAGAAGGCATCAGGGGAGCCTTTGATGATACTGAGGACCAGACTGCTTCTGAATTCTTATATTTCATTGAGATAAGTCATAAGCAAGTCTGCATAAGTTACCTCATTAAAAGGCTAACTACCACACGTTATGACGGGCAAGGTGGGCAAGGTGGACTACTTTTACATATCAGTCGCATGTGGGACATCGCCCATGAGCTTAAGGCTTTTGGATTGCAAATATCAGACTCATGTGTGGACTATTTTGTTAATGCCTCCTTATGAGATCCATGAGATCAGGGGAGTAGCTCTTAATTAGTCGATGGAAATGAGTTGAGTTATCATATTGTTCTTTTAGATTAAGTTAGTAAACTCAACTTTTTTTAGCTTGATGATTTTAATGTAATCTAGCGAAACTTTTGTTTCTATATATATATAAGTATAAGTGTGTTATCTCTGAGTTGTGAAATATCTTTTATGTCATCAAGTCTTTTAAGTATCTATTATTATAATAAGTATAAATATGTGAGAATTAGATATTATAAGATAAAAGATGAGACCCTGTCGAATATGTGGCACACTCACGTTTAGACCACAAATTCGAAGGGGAGAATGGAATGTCTCATCATTTAAGAGGAGACGCTCCAGTTAATAATTAATTAAGATCTGCTCTTGTTAGAAAATTAAGTAATATTTCTCTCCATGATATTTTGTCCATAAGTTTTAAGGACAAATTTACTCGCTATATTATTACTGTTCCATTAAGAATAAGTTCAAGTTCAGCTTTGTAATGCGAGATATGATTACCATTGTGAAGGGAGTATATACTCCATAAAGACCAATTGTCTCAATAAGTGTGATTTTTATTCTATATTCTGGCCTCCTCTGGGTACGGGATATTTGTCGCAGATTGTGTTGTGTCACCCATTTTCTGGCCTCCGCTGTTGTGGGTTGGTGCAATGGAATCAGAGATGATTGAAGTATGATTGTATTCATGATACTGGCCACCGCTGTTTTGTGGACATTTAATCATAACTTTGCTACTCTAGTTCATTTTCTGGCCTCAGCTGATGTGTTCTAGTTTTGGCAAAGGAAGCTGATCAGTGGTATAGTAAATGTCGTGCCAAGATAAGCTGAAGAGCTACCATTATGAATTATTTTAAATAAGTTTATGGGCCGACACATTTAATATTCTGATTATTCAAAGATTCAATGGAAGCTCATAAGGAAGGAAGGAAATGGGGGAGAAGAAATCTTATTGAGATATATGATAAGTTCTCCTATATGATGATTTAAGATGAGATGTATATACATACACATATGTTTTCTCATATATATATCGTGCCATAAGTATTCCTCCGTTATATTTTCCTATCTCTGTTTAGGATGTGCATTAGTCGCACTACAATAACAGAGACATGTAATGTTTAATGATAAGTTAAGTGTTTTGGGCACAAAAGTAAAAGACTACGTTATTCCTAAGGTTATGTGAATTTTGAATATAAGTATAGTTCATTTCATAGCAATTTTCTGATGGAGTCAAAGCAGTAGACTGTAATGGGTCTGCAGATATTAAAGGAGTGATTCCAAAGGAAACTAAGATGCTAAGTTCATAACTCATTACGAGTTTTGTACGTATCATGGGCAACCGTGATTTATTTTATAAAGTTTAAGGTGGATTAATTAAGATCCTGATACTCTAAGGTGACTATTTTCTCCGTAAGTTGAAAGAAATGAGCATGCATTCCAAGAAAGGAGAGATATTTCATCATATCGTAAGATACATCTGGTGACGCTTCCCTAAGTTCTGGGGGAGTTTGACACTTTGATGGGACCAAAGCGCGTATTGGGATTGTCATTCAAGCACAAAAGTTGAGGGATGCTCTGAAGTGACATTATGTGAATGCAAATATAATAATGCCTGTATCGTTTTGCGTGATATAAGCAAATATTATCATAAGTATGAGATTAAGAATAAGATAAATAGGAAGACGTTCCTAAAGCTTTAGATAGAAGCTATATGCTGAGATCTATAAGACATTGACTTAGCATGACAAGCCGGAATGCTTGACAAAATTTTATTAGTCTTAGTCCAGAGGAGGTCCACTGGAAAAAGGTGCTTAACGTTAAAGGCACTATATAACATGCTTATTTAATTAAGTACCATTCAGATAAGGTTCTGTGAGGGTGTATGGATGTAAATGTGCACAATTAAGTTTTATGTCCTTCATTCTTACAGATATGAGCGATTCTGCAGAAAGCTCTAAAACAAGATTAGCATTATTAAAGCTGATTTTGTATGGCATGTTTTAATTCAGACAGGCATATAAAATATGTTCCGGTATTGTTATTAAGTTTACATTGATTACAATCAATGTCGCTGTATTTGATTAAAGTATTCCTTTCCAGTAATGACATGTAGTCGATGGTGTCAAGCCTATCGATAACTATATTATTGTGTCATGGAAGAAGGGTTCCAGGATCAAGTCATTTTAATGCTTTAAGAATATAGCTAGCAATATGACTAATTGAGGGTTTATATCTTATCCTATTTTCGCGAAATTAGTATGGATTTGATAATTAACCTGAAATATGATTCTGGATGAGGCCGAATAAATAAACTCCCAAATAAGTTAATAAGCGTTCTATCAAGATACTGTAGTTGACTTTGGTTAATGTTGTCCCAGTATGCTGTTATGCTGCTGACGACCCATTCGCTGAGTTCTGTTATGGTATTGAGTGTGAACATAATGCGAACAGAAGTTTAAGATTAAGATTAAGATTGTTCGATTAAGTGGGAGATTATTGATCCATGTGTATCCACCTGCACGTGATCAATAAATTCAATATTTCGAAGATAAGTTGTTTGACCATCGGTCAAGGGGGAGAATGTTGGAATTATTGACCTCGGTCATGTGGCCCAAAAGGCCCAATTCGAATCCAACTAAGGCCCCTAATTAGTCGCCTTGATCGGGAGGCAAACTAAGCCCATCTAAGGGCCCGGCCCCACGCCTACAGCACTATAAATATAAAGGGAGACCCCTGGTCAACCCTAATCGACATGTTAATCACGAGTTCAGCCACCAGGTTAACCCTAACCTTGGCTCTACCGATCCCTAAGGTGCTGGAAGGTCTGGAAGCTCGGTGCCCTTGATCTACATCGACATCTAGCTGTTCTGCATCACCTACATCTCATTAAGGGTTCATCCAGAGGACGAACATGGCTGGTAAGTCCTAAGTGTCATCAATTCAGGTTTAATCTAAGGTTTTCTAGGTGTGATCTATCTGTACTAGTTGATCCTGTTAAGATGATCATCGAATTGATCTAACACTTCGTGGGCAGCCAGCCGCGTCGGACGAAGGGGGAGATGGTCAATGCCGCGTACTTCAAGGATGGCACGGCGACGGTCGTGGACGAGCTGCCTGTTAATTTTGGCGTAATGTCCAATTGGTTCACGCCTCGGCCGAGGATATCGGGCCCGTCTATTCCGCGCGCGTGCGCGTGGAGGCGCGCGCGCGCATCGCTCCGACCGGCTGTCGGGAGAGCCTGTCACTTTTGCTCAAGCACGTGGGCAACCGAATTTCCTCCTTGACGCGCGTACGCAAATGACCGTGTCGCTTGCCGCGCGTGATGGAGTGGGTAGCGGACCGCTGGGTGCTGGCCTGCCGTGCACGCACACATGGGTGGGGCCCGTGGGGCTGCTCAAGTCACGTCACGTCGCACTGCTAGGTTGCACAGGATCCAGCTCTTTTTTAGATGCACGTGTTCATACTTGTACAGACTTACTTCTATTGCAATAATTTATGGGAGTCCTCAGCCCTACAACTTTCTTTTTTTGAAAAGTTTCATTCCCACTAATTTTCCATTTTGGGAAAGTTTTGGTGCAATTTTTCTTAAAACTTTTGTCTCGAAAAGTTTCAGTGCAACTTTTTCGTAAAAATTTTTGTCTCAAAAAGTTTCGATGCAACTTTTTTGAAAACTTTTGTCTCTAAAGTTGCAACAAAACTTTTTACCCTCACCTTTTCCCCTGCCTGGGCCCACCCACGTGGGCTGCGGCCCCCCACGGTGCAGTACCGCGAGGAGCGCGCCGCGCGCATGCACGTAGACTAGGAAAATCGGAGGATATCTCCGTTGGGTTCACGAACTCTTTTTCTGAACATGATCGAACGTGTGCACAGATATACAAGCAGATCGAGCGATCCAAGAACACCTCCTGACAACGGCGGTTCGCCCTGGTCAGGTCCGATCCATAGCCATGAACGACAACGGCGCGCGTGACACTTCGCCGCCGTGGGCCGAGCTTCCGGACGACGCGCTCAGCGAGATCGCCGGCCACCTGCACGAAGTCGGCGATTGCGTGCGGTTCCACGCCGTGTGCTGGCCGTGGCGCGAGGCACCGACGCACACGCGCCGCTTCCTCCCGTGCCTAATCGAGCAGAGCATGTTCGAAGACAAAGAGGTGCACCTAGGCTCGCCGTTCTCAGGAAAGCTTCCGCGCGCACGCACCATATTGACCCTCACCGCACTCACCGGCGAGACATTAGAGTGCTCCGATGCCTGCAGCGGCCGCATCTTCGCAGCCAGACGTGACCGGACCGTGCTCATCAACCCGCTTACCGGAGACGCCACATCCTTTCCTGCACCGCGTAAAATCATGGACCCAATGTACTGGAGGACTAGGCGAGGGGCAACAGGCACCGCTTGCGGCGGCATTGTCATGTTCAACACTAGAGTGAGCCTGCGCCGTGACATGGCGATCCCCATGCTTCGGCCCGGCGAGACCGACGACTGGGAAGAAGTAGACGTGACGACCTGTTTGGACCTCAACGACACCCAGAAGCTGGATGAGCACACGTGTCGGGCCTTAGCGCTGTGCTCATCCGGCGTCCTCCAAGGAGGCAGGAGCGCGATGGCCAAACTGCCACGAACGGAGCCTATGACACGTAGATACGTTGTTGAATCCCAAGGCGAGCTGATGTGTCTTGATGTCCTATGCAACACCCCAACGTGCTATTCGTGGAGCCAGGAAGAAGCAAACACGCTTGCTTTGATATCGGTCGCCGTACACGTGCTAGAAGTGGGCGAGGGGGACGGGAGGCCTCGGTGGGTGAAGAGAGAGCACGGTCGCGGCATCGAGCACGTGTGCTTCTTCCTCAACGACGACAACGGCTCAGGTTTCACCATCGATGCTCGGAAGTTCACCGGCGAAGAGGTGAGCGGTGGGTCCGCATACTTCGTTGGAAAGCACCTGAAGCAGACGGAAAGGGGGAGTGAGACGGGTGATGCTGTGTACAGGTACAGCTTCAAAGACGGCACGGCGACGGTCGTGGACGTGCTTTCTGATGGCTTCGGCATAACTTCTATGTGGTACATGCCTCGGCCGACAATATCTGCGGTGCATTCACGGCATGAGCGGTAACCACGACACATCAGAATCCTAGAGATAGATTTCTCGGTCAGCACTTCATGCCATGTACTAGTATAAAGTTGTAAGCATACACTGATATACACAAAGAAAAGATTAGCTTACGACCCGTTCGTAAGAGGATAGAATTGGTGTATAATGGTGGAATATATTGCAATAAGCCTCTCAGCCGGTATATATGAGAGTACATGACTTGGAGAGCAAGGCACCTCCGGGGATACATATGGCAGTCTTAGATACATAATCTAACCTACCAAATATACTCTAACAATTAGAACAAAGAGATGACCAGTAAATTTTGATTAAATTTATTTCACCTTAACCTCCGTTTCCTCCTCATCATCGATCAGCGCTTTGCCTGTTGAACTTAGTCCTCGCCAAGGCTGAGCTAACATGTGCATCTCCCCGCGCGCGTCCTCCCTATCTAATGCCGTGTCACCGAAATCCTGAGCTTGTACTCTGAAGCTCGTGCAAAAAAACAGGCACGCATGCCTGCACTGTCGAGGCTTATCCTTGCCGCTCGCGTACACCGCCGGGACATCCGGCCGGAGCCCGGAGCCGGTCGCCCGTCCCTACCGTCCCCGCGTTTGCATCCGCGGCACCGTAGAGCTCCAGCCACTGAGCGGAAATTGTGAGAGCGCACCAGGAAGACAGACCTCGTCGTCGGCTTCAACAGTGGACCAGCACCGCGTCCGCCACCAAGAGCAGCCAGGCCTTCTGGCGTGGATTACCACGCGTCGTGCATCTGTCCGGACAGCACCTGCAGGATGACGCTCCCTGAGTCTGTGCGTGCACCTCGGCAAGGTGCTCAGGACGGTGCGGGACGTGTTCAAGCTTTGCAGGCGATCGAGACGGACCCGTCGAGCGATCATGGGTCGCGGCTCCGTTGCGATTCCAACTTAGACACAGGGCCGGCCGTTTCGTCCTCGAGGACACGGACTCCTTCGATTCACAAACTCGATCGTCCGTGCGCGCATATAAACACGCCGATCGGTCGATCGAGCGGAGGACTCCGATCAAGAAACATGGACGGCAACGACGACGCCTCGTCGCCGTGGGCCGAGCTCCCCGCCGACTCGCTCAGCGAGATCGCCGGCCACCTGCGCGAATCCGGCGACTTCGTACGGTTCCACGCCGTGTGCAGGCCGTGGCGCGAGGCACCGCCGCCTCACACGCCCAGCATCTTCCTCCCGTGCCTGATCGCGCACTTCTTGTACGACGAGCAATTGCGTCTCCACTCCCCGTTCTCAGTAGGGAAACATCGGCACAACAAACTCACTTTGTTGACCCTCACCGCACTCCTCGGCAAGACATTAGAGTGCTCCGACGCCTGCAGCAACCGCGTCTTGGCAATCAGACAAGACCGGACCATGCTCATGAACCCGCTTACCGGAGACGCCACCTCCTTGCCTGCACTGCCTGGATTCCTCTACCCAATGTACGAGTGGCCTAGGCGACTGACCGGCACCACTAGCAACGGCATTGTCATATTGTTCCACACTAGCTCGAGGAGGATGCACCGTCCCATGGCGATCGCCTTGCTTCGGCCCGGCGAGACCGTCTGGGAAGAAGTAGATGTGACGACCTGCTTGGACGTGAACGACACCAAGGACCTGGATCAGCCCACGCGCCGGGCCTTAACTCTGTGCTCAGCCGGCGTCCTCCGAGGAGGCAGGAGCGCCATGGCCAAGCTGCCACGAGCGAAGCTTATGACACATAGATACGTTGTCGAATCCCAAGGCGAGCTGATGTGTTTTGATGTCCTATTCACCCCAGCAAACCAGGAAGCAAACGCGCCGGCTTTGATATCCGTCGCCGTCCACGTGCTGGAAGTGGGCGAGGACGGGGGGCCTCGGTGGGTGAAGAGAGAGCATGGTCGCGGCATCGAGCACCTGTGCTTCTTCCTCAACCGTGTAAACAACTCAGGTTTCTCCATCGATGCTCGGGAGTTTACGGGCACAGAGGTGAGCGGTGGGTGCGCCTACTTCGTTGAAGACCACCCGAAGACGACGGAGATGAGGAGCTTGATGGATGATGCCGTGTACAGGTACAACTTCAAGGACGGCACGGCAACGGTCGTGGACGTGCTGCCTGATGGATTTTATGGCATGGCATCCATGTGGTACATGCCTCGGCCAACAATATCTGCGGTTCGTTCATGACAAGATGGTAACCACAACATGCATCACGCTCCTATAGCTAGATTTCTAGACCAGGTTTTTCTTTTTCTTTTTTTTTTTTGTTGCGATGGCATCTTGTCCATCACTTTGCCATGTAATACAAAGTTGTAAGCATACACCAATACACACAAGCAAAGATTAGCTTACGACCTGTGTTCTATGGATATTTCATCGATTTTATTTCACCTCACCCTGCGTCTCCTCATCATCGATTAGCAATTAGCACTTTGGCCGCTGCCTGCTGTTGGACTTCCTGGTCAAGGCTGTGCTAACCTGTGCAGCTTCTCTCAGGGTCCACTATAATGCGGTGCCATCGGAATCCCAAGTCACACCATCCGGCTATGGCTCTCATTTCCATTAGATCCTATTTGTGCGGTTATAGATCTACACAACTACTTGCGGTGCTTCTCCTGCAGACCTGCGCGACGGCTAGATTGTGCTACGGTAAGCTGCGGAACGAGAAGTTAGCCTCCAAATGCGAAACCAAGGAACATGTACTCTGTGACAGGCACCGGATATGCGTACTCTGAGATCATGCATGGCCTCTTTGTGCCTTTTCATTGAGTCGAGCTACAGCTCATAGTCCGATCGATACGGTCCGTGGCATTGCGACAACATCCACCTCTACGATGAAGATCATCCGTGGTTCCATCATGCGGGCAAGCCGGAACACGTGACACGTCGTGCACCATCTTTGGGCCAACACGGTGTCACATACGATGCACATAGTCGACGGTTCCACGCCGAGGCTCCATGAGCACTAGCGACAGATATACCGTCTACCACCTCGCAACCCTAAGGCACCACACACCGATGGCATCACACAATAGTTCAAGGTTTTATTTTAGAATTAGATAACAATGATCATCTGCATTGACACACATTCTATTTTCAACTCCTATATATTTATTTGCCGAATGGAGCTGATCTTATTTTTTTTGCCCGCCGATGCTTTGCATACTACCCAGTATCTATGAATAAACTTTATTAAAAATTATTTTGCATGATTTTGAATCGTGACTACTATTGTTTTCCCTCAACCTATGCGCCTTCTCTCTTTGTCTCAACGACCCAGCCCTGCCTCTCGACACCTAATATTCATGGAGGTGGCACGTGCAGTAGACGACTAGCATCGGCGCGGACTAGCAGAAGTGCAGAACGGCACGCGAACAGTATTTTGAGCTTTCACACGGAGCTGCATCCTGAGCATAGGGGTCAGTTTGCTACTGATCTGAAGGTGGCTTTTCCTCTTTGGCCCTTCTTGATGGACATTCCTTTGGCGCCTAACATTCATATTTTGTTTCTAAGTATATTCCTTGCACACAATTTTGCGATAAAAATATTAACTTAGCAAAACATTTATTGTGATCAATTGGTTCGCTCTTCATATAATGTGAATTGTTGACATCCATTTTTATGACACGTGAAACTAGATATTAGAAATGCACATCCATAATTACAAAATCAAATTAGTTATTCTGTTAACTAAGATATGGAAATAACTTTAGTGCTATCATATAGGCTAGGTAGATATCTATATTCTTAAAAAACTATCTGTTCTCTAGAAACATCTTAAGATTTATACTATTTCCTGTTGCCTTGAATATTGGAGCTTTCTATGGTAAGATAAGATTTTCTGAAAAAGAAATAGTCTATGAAGGAAATTATATCGGTAGCTTGCAAAATTGTGACATGATGAGCTGCTTTGTTATGTTCCTAATAAATAGATTCTAGACACATACTTCATGTGTGAGATTAATAGCGTTATTTGTTCATAATAAATAAAGAAAATTAATTAGAGATTTCAGTGTTTGCAAACGGGATCGTCTATATGTTGCCCATGCAATCCAGATCGACCTAATGCCTGAATTTTGTAACCATTAGATTAGGAATCAACGGCATATAAAACAGACTAGTACTTTTGACAAAAAAGATCCGGGCAATTCAGATAGTTTCAATGCCTGAATTTTATGCTCTTAGATTTGCATCTGAAGAACCATAATCCACACAACAGATTTGAACAAAAAAACATTTGAATCAACAAATAAGAACACCAAACTCCTACAACTCCTACAGATATCAGAATGGAATTATGAACAGAAATTCAAAGTTTGAACTTTCGAACAGGTAAAACAGGCAAATCATAAATTCAAAATTTGAACCATAACACATCTCAAAGGATAAAACTTTCAAATCATCAAAAGTTTTCTACAGGTAATCAGAAATAAATGATCAAACTTGAAAGCATCAAAACTTTTCTACAGGTAATCAAAAATCAGATTATGGGTGTACTAGTGAACCCATCGAAGTTCAAATGATCAAACTTTCAACTCATCAAAAATTTTCTATGGGTTATCAGAAATCAGATTATGGGGATACTAGTGAACCCTATCAAAGTTCAAAGGATCAAGCATTCAAATTCTCAAAATATTGTCTATAGGTTGTCAAACTACAGATTTTGGGTGGTACTAGTGAACCCTATCAAAGGTAAAAAAGACAAAACTCAGCTCATAAAAATTTATCTATTGGTGATCAGAAATAAGACATTGTGTAATAAGTGCACCCTAACAAAAGTTAATAACCTGTGAAATTTTCAAAACGAAAAAAAACTTTAGATATCCAAAATTCAACACCTGAAACTTTTTACATCTAATTTAAGTTGTTCATACAGTCTAAATACCAGTGTAATTTCAATTAATTCGAACTGTAACAAATTAGAAACTAGGCTTCCCTGGTGAATTAGTCACTTCCGGTTACAGTTAAAATAGTAAACAAACTTTTTGCTGATTTGCACATGTAGCAGGTGCCTATACATTCATACAATGCCAATTCAGAAGCACAATTCAATTTCCATGGGAACCAGAATTTCAATTATTCAGGTTTCAATGATGCAGCATTAACAAGTAATCAGGTACAGAAATATACATTCTCATATATAATTGCAGGTCTCAAATAAGTGAGCTACTGATACGAATAAGTAATTTTCCAATCGGATACGAATGCAAGATATTACAATGTAGCACCATTTAGCTTGGTAAGTTTTCTTCAAAATTGAAATCATTTCAGGATACAATAACAAATGATGCACTAATAATCTGAAATATATAACAGGGGCCAACAGGAACTTACACAGGACTAATGGAGCATATAATTAATTCTCAAGAGGACAAAATGGCTCAACATGAGTTACAGGTATGTTCCATAACTAATTTTCTGCAAAATTACATGTCATTTCATCAGAAGTTACAGTATGAAACTAGATGTAAAAACGTACTAAAGTAACTGTAGATAGAGTTGACTAATCTGTTTCCACAAAATCAGGATGGCAGCGGAATTTGCTACTAGGAGACTGTACACCAGCGGTAACTCATAGTCATTAATTTTTTTTAATAACTAACAAACATATGCCAGTTTCATTGATACTAGTCTCCAGAATTTGATCTCTCACTATCCATCATATGCAGCTAATTAAGTATAGTGTATAGTTATTACACCTCCAGAAAATCAAAATTACACCTTATAAGTCATAGTAATTTCAATATTAAACAAGTGCAAATTTATAGCACAATAAATGTGCATAATAGACCACTAGTATAAACACAAGCTGGTAGGCTATAGACACAAAAATAGCATGAACTATTTAAAGTAGTCCATAAAAAGAACTCCATATATTGATACAGAATAGGACATATGTATCTTGCATGTTGAAGAAATAAGAATAGGACATATGAAGAAAATGATATACGTTATGAAACAGTGAGTGGGACTTTTCAAGTTCCCCAATCTGAATTTTATTCACAAAACATAGAAAAATGCAGTAACAAAATCATATGGTACCAGTATTCATCATTATGTATTAAGTGTACATACCTTCTTCAAATATTGGAGGTACAGAACCTTGTTATGATCAACAAAACTACTAGAATCTGAATCCTGTAAACAACAAATAAGGTGGCTTGAGCGAAGATGAAAGAAACAAACATGAAAAAAATAGAAGACATGAGACTTACATCACATTCAGATGCTCTTTCAGTGTCAGTATCTACAGTGATATTAAACTTATCGTCAACAAAGTCATTATCATCATGTCTGAACTCTGATTCATCTGATAGTTCTTCACTAAAAGAATTAGGAACCCGGGAAGGCCTCCTTGGGAGAGCCATCTGTAAATATAACACAAAATTGGTTTGTATGATTACACTCATAAGCAACTACAAAACCTTCTCCTCAGTAAAAAGATGGAACTGTACCAATAATTCTATACTTTTACCTATTCTCATTTAGAATTCAGAACTAAGCTAAGTACTTCAGTGATGATAAGTAGATAGAATAATAAGAGACAACTCGTAAAGTACTTGACATTATTACACATAACCCTACTCTACTCTACTATAGATCAAATGAACTGGAATTTTTTTTAAAAAAATTCATGCATAGTACCGAAAAGTATAACCTATACACTGTCCACTATATGAAACCGTGTACAACAGCAAATCTATTGGTTATATATTTCAGCACTCGTACTAATGACTGTACAAAATAAAACAGTTGCTTCATAGGCTACAGAATCATGAGTGAATCGTATATAATTTAAGTGTCCAACCTGTCCAAGCTGAGACAACAACACAAACCCCAAACTCACAAAGACCAAGCTGAATGCACCAGACAAATAAACAAAAAAAAAATCGGAACAGACACATCTAAGCTGAATCCACCGCATCAACAAACTAGAGATTAACTGTTAATGTGACATGGACTGACTGGAACAAGTCGACCTCAAGGACGTAACAGTTCGAACTCAAGGCTGGAACAAATCAAACTCAGTTTAGTCTTCTTGGCTTCATAAACAGGTGCTTTGGGTTTTTTTTTTTTTTGCCTCTTCCTAATTGCTACTACAAGGTCTTCAGCGTCAGGAATTATGGCGCACAGGCTGCGCCATCGAGAATCCGTTGCCATAACAAACTAGCAGTAAAACCTAACTCCTCCAGTGAAACGAGCATAAATCCCTAACTCCCACTGTGAACTAGCAACAACTAGGAAGCAACGAGCAACCATGAGAACACTGGCTTTCCCCAAATCGGCGACCAACTTCGCTACACAAAGAGCCCAGCTATGAACCACCTCAACATCATCTATAAGCAACAATCACTAACTGAACCAGCGAAATTGGAGTGAACGGGCAACAGAAACCAATAGAAACAACTACTTAGACGACGTAATTACATAAATGAAGATATAATCGCAGGTTTGGACGAACTGAAATCAACGAAGAACAGCGAATGAACTCCACACAACCGAGCAATCACACCAACTAATCAACAAGGAAATCATTCAGTAGATCACACAGGGTCCGATTACCAACAAAATCAACAAGAACTAGAGGAGAGGAATGGGGAGGTGACGAACTAACCCTAGGATCCGTTGCTCCCGACGAGTGGCGAAATGGGGAACGCCCTGCCGAAATGAGGAACGAAAAAGTTTACCGCCTGTTGAAATTCTATGGGCGCCTCGAAACATATAAAGAAGTGGACCCAAAAGCTAGTAAGACCAGTCAACGCCAAAACGGATCTCAAAGCACATCCGGCGGTCATAAATTCGGGCATTCAGCGTGGCATGTATTGCCCGGGCAAAATTTAGCAAAGCCGTTGCAAACAGCACAATATGTGTAGGGGACGGCGGGGGCTACTTCGTTGGCAAGCACCCGAAGTGGATGGAGGAGGAGAGGGGAAGGTCCATGCCGTGTACTTGTGATTCGGGACGGAACGTCGACGATCGTGGACGAGCTGCCAAAGTTCGCGCAAGACCGTGGCGTCAAGGACTTGACAAAAACATTCGAAAAAAAAATAAGACTTGGACAGAAAGACGTGGTAATAATACAGAACGTCGCGGACTCCTTTGTTTCCAAACTCGATCGACCATGCCCCATCACTTCAAAAAAAAAAAAGACCATGCCCCATCGGTGGAGCCAAGAAGCCCTCCTGTCCACGGCGTGGTTTGCCCTCGTCAGCTCCGATATCCAGAGACATGGACGACACCACCGACGCGCGTGACGCCTTGCGGCCGTGGGCCGACCTCGCTGTCGACCTGGTCAGCGATATCAAGGGCCACGTGCGCGCGCCGGCGACTTCGTGCGCTTCCACGCCGTGTGCAGGCCGTGGCGCCAGGCGCCGACGCACACGCGCCGCTTCCTCCCGTGCCTAATCGCGCAAACCTTGTCAGACGACTACACGTACCCGCACCTCCACTCGCCGTTCTCGGTTGGAAAGCTTCGGCACAGACGCACCTCCATCCTCACCGCGCTCGGCGGCCAGAAGAAACTAAGGAGCTCCGACGCCGGCAGCGGCCGCGTCCTCGGAGTCAGCGTCGACGAATTTGACGGCGAGGTCGTGCTTGTGAACCGGTTACTAGAGAAGCCACTTCGCTGCCTCCATTGCCTGAAACCATGTTCCCAACATATTCTGATCGGAATTGGCCAACCGCCATTGTTAGCGAGAGCGACGGCATTGTCATGTTCAACAGGAGCAAGACCTGCTGGTATCCCTTCATGGTCGTCTTCTTGCTTCGGTCCGGCGAGACGAACTGGAAAAAGGTAGACGTGAGGACCTGCGTGGCCACGATCGTATTCGACAACACCACCAAGGGCCTGGATGTCTCCACACGCGCCGGACCATAACTCTGTGCTTATCCGGCGTCCTCAGCGGAGGCACACGCGCCATGGCCAATCTGCCTCAACCAAAGCCCGATACACACAGATACGTGCTCGAGTCCCAAGGCGAGCTGCTATGCCTTGATGTCCCGGTCATTCAGAAAGGAGAAGCGACGGCTCTGACATTATCCGTCGCCGTGCACGCGCTGGAAGTGTGCGAGGACGGGAGGCCACAGTGGGTGAAGAGAGAGCACGGACGACGACGCGAAACCGACGAGCATGTCAGCTTCTTCCTCAGCAACGACGGCTCCGGTTTCGCCATTGATGCTCGGGAGTTCGGCGGCGCAGAGGTGACCGGCGGGTGCGCCTACTTTGTTGACAACCACCCGAAGGACGCGTTGTTGTATGCCGTGTACAGGTACAGCTTCAAGGACGGGACGGCGTCGACGTTCGTGGACGAGCTGCCTGCTGGCTATGGCTTAATAACACCCATGTGGTACACGCCTCGCCCGAGGCTAACTGCAGTACGTTCAGGACTGAATAATAAGCGCGGCAACAAATACAGCGAACCACCTGTGCACTCTCGGCCGAGGCTACAATCACCTGTACGCGCGCAATAGCATCTTCAGTACGCCGTGGTTGCAGAATTGCATATCTTTTTTCAATTATTATATGTCACAAGCTCATGTCGCGAGCATGAATAAACTAGCATATTGTTACAACAAGTGTGGATTAAGTTGTTTTATAATGAAATCATTTGTTACAATCAGTTTTGTCTGTTGAGTAAGGCTCAAGCAGCCTTGTGCGCCATGAGGGTTCCAGACCCAGGGCAATTCCAAGTTCCAACTCGGCCGTAGGCCCGTACGTAAGTGCTGCCAAGACCGTAAGGACTTGGCCCTGAAGAAGCTTACGGACTCCTCAGTTTCTAAACTTGATCGACGGTGTGCACGGTTATACACGCGCCGAAGAAACCCTCCTGGCAACGGCGGTTCGCCCTCGTGAGCTCAGATATATCCAGATACGGCATGGACGGCAACGACGCGCGTGACGCCTCGCCGCCGTGTACCGATCTCCCAGCCGACGCGCTCAGCGAGATCGCCGGCCGCCTGCACGACGCCACCGACTTCGTGCGGTTCCACGCCGTGTGCAGGCCGTGGCGCGAGGTGCCACCGCCGCGGCACACGCCCAGATTCCTCCCGTGCCTAATCGCGCAGAGTGCGTTCCACGACTACGCTCGCTTGCACATCCGCTGGCCGTTCTCAGGAAAGCTTCCGCGCACACGCACCTTGACCGTGGCCGCGCTCACCGGCAAGACATTACAGAGCTCTGACGACGCTGACAGCGGCTGCGTACTCGCAGTCAACTACTCATACTTCGGTGGTGGCCAAGCTCGTCAACCCGCTCACCGGAGAAGCCATCTCCTTGCCTGAACTGCCTGAAATCCTGTTCTCAGCTTGCGCGCGAAATTATCGACGCCCGCCAAGCGGCATCGCTTGCAACGATGTTGTCATGTTCATCAACACTAGGATGAGCGTGTTCAGTCCCTTGGCCGGCGTCTTGCTTAGGCCCGGCCAGGCCGACTGGGATGCAGTAGAGCTGGCCAAAATGGAGTTCGACTACTGCACCCAGCGTCTGGACGAGCCCACGCTCCGGGCCTTGACTCTGTGCTCATCCGGCGTTCTACGCGGAGGCACACGCGCCATGGCCGAACTGCCGCAGGAGCCGACCGGGAGACATCGGCGACACGTGGTCGAATCCCAAGGAGAGCTGCTGTGTCTTGACGTCCAAAGCATCCATCGGAAACAAAACGAGCCGGCTTTGGTGTCAGTCGCCGTCCACGCGCTGGAAGCGGGCAAGGACGGGAGGCCTCAGTGGGTGAAGAGGGTGCACGGACGGGGCATCGAGCACGCCTACTTCTTCCTCAACTGGGGGCAAAGCTGCTCTGGCTTCGCCATTGACGCACGGGAGTTCGCCGCCAGCGCGGAGGTGACCGGCGGGTGCGCCTACTTTGTTCACGACCACCCGAAGGAGACGACGAAGTATGCCGTTTACATGTACAGCTTCAAGGACGGCACGGCCACGGTTGTGAACGTGCTGCCTGGCGACGACGTTGGCATACAGTCCATGTGGTGGTACGCGCCTCGGCCAACAATATCTGTGGTGCGTTCACGGCACGTGCAAAGAGGTAACTGCAACAGATGAGGTCCCTGTGTCGTACATCTGTTAGATCTCTCGTCCAGCAATTGTTCTCATGATCAATCAAGTAGTAATGCAAAACTTGTAAATCGTATGTATGCTGGATACAGACACAAGCAAAGATTTGCATTTGCATTTTTTTTTTTGTTCCTATTGGGACGAACTGATGTGAGGCGAACTCCCCGTTTTTTTTTTTTTTTTGAAAAGAGGCAGGAGCACTGCCATTCATTAAGGTAGGAAATAAAAGAGTACAACCTAGGAGTGTACAGATCACTAAGAAGCAGCACATCAGCTGCTGGAAACACATAAAACAAAAAGATTTCTCGCCAGAGAAGCAAGCATCAGGTGGAATCCTCTATGTAATCCACCTCATATGCTCGGCCAAACATACGCACTTGATCAACAGTCAGCGTCGCAACCTGATTGGAGAGGCACTCCTTTTGTTCAAAGATACGACGGTTTCGTTCCTTCCAAACCTGCCACCAAAAGAAGAATAGTATGCCTGCAACTTTGTTTTTGGTCTTATTGGAGCCCATGGCTGTGAATTGTTCAAGGCATTGCTGGACTGCTGTTGCACTAATTTCAGTTAATGGTGGCTCGAGATTCAGAATTGAGGCCACTTTCCTCCATACATCCTTTGCAAAACTGCATTGTGCTAATATATGATCAGCAGTCTCCGGTGCACTACGGCATAATGAGCAGTTTGGTTCATGTTGCCAGTTCCTTTTGGCAAGATTGTCTGCGTTTTATTTTACTTCAACCTGCTGGACCGGCATTCCTCGCGCCTGCGCTGAACTGTGCTGCTCCACGGGTGAAGCCGACGAGGTCGTTCGTCCCAGCTGCATTCGCAGCTCAGCGCGAGCTCAGGAGACGTGCCGAGCTTGCGATGGGGACCACCGAACAAGCAGAGCGTGTTTTCGCGCGCGCGACGTCCACGGAAAGTTTTACCGCCGCGGTCGGCAGTTGGTGCACCTCCAGAGTCGGTGCTGTGTTTAACGCATCTGTACCGTGGTTATGTGGACGAGTCGAAACCGCCACGAACTCAATATTTTCCCCAAACTCGATCGGCCGTGCCAACATATTACACGCCTCTCACCAACCCAAAAGCCCTTTCCTTGATCAAAAGCAGATCGACATGGATTACGGGGCGCGTCGCGCGCTGCCGCCGTGGGCCGAGCTCCCGGCCGACTCGCTCAGCGAGGTCGCGTTCCACCTGCGCGACGCCACGGACCGGGTACGCTTCCACGCCGTGTGCCGGCCGTGGCGCGACGCGCCGCCGCCGCCGCTGCGGCGGGCGCCCAGGCTCCTGCCGTGGCTCATCGCGCAACCGCGCGGCATGTTCACATACGGCCTCCACATCCGATCGCCCTTCTCTGGCAAGAGCCTGCTCCTGCCTCGCGCCCCGGATCTTCGCTTCAAAAATCTAGAGTGCTCCGACGCCGCTAACGGCCGCGTCCTCGCCGTCGGCGTCTACAGAGACCACGCCGGGGCCGCCCTCGTCAACCCGCTTGTTGCCACCGGAGACGACGCCACCTATTTTGTTCTGCCGCCTCTGCCTTCTCATTCGTTCACAAGAGAAGTCGACAGCCGCAGAGCTATCCTGTTCCATCTCCTGGTGGCCATCATGCAGGCCGGCAGCAAGGCCGATCCCGTGATGATCCAATGCGAAGAGGCTGGCCCCGCGAACCTGTTCCCGGACGAGCGCGAGCGCCGCGCGGCGGCGCTGTGCGCGTCCGGCGTCCTCCACGGAGGCGCGCGCCCCACGGCGAAGCTGCCGCCGGAGGATCCCAACCTCGTGAGATACGTGCTCGAGTACCAGGGAGAGCTGCTGTGCGTCGACGTCGACGTGGCAACACCGTGGATACAACTACTGCCGCCGGACAAGGTGGTGTCCGTTCGCGCGATGGAGGTGGGAGACTGCGGGCAGACGCTATGGGTGGAGAGGGACCAAAGGCGCGACGACGCCGACGGCGGCCACATGTGCTTCTTCCTCGGCTGGGAGAGCAGCTTCGCCGTTGACGCTCGGGAGTTCGCCTGCGCTGAAGTGACAGGAGGCTGCGCCTACTTTGTTGGCATGCACCAGAACTGGACACCGGCGAAGCCATATGCCGTGTACAGGTACAGCTTCAAGGACGACGTGGCGACGATCGTGAGTGATCTTCCTGCTGAGTTTGGCACAAGGTCTATGTGGTTCGTGCCACGACCGAGGCTACAACCACCCGTGCGCTCTCAATGTGCACAGTAACAATGTACGACTGCAGCGGTATATGCCACAGCTGCACAATGCATCACCTAGGTAAAAGTTTTTCTGTTACTTCATATATGAAGCACATGAATATACTAGGAATACTAACAACAATACAGCGTTTTTTTTTTGCAAGGGAACAATACAGCGTTAATTACGTTGTTTATAATGAAAACTTATGTTACATACAGTTTTACTTTGAAAGACGCCATTTCTTTTACATGACTTGTCTATACATTTTACCGCCATGTCCAATTCCCATTGAAGAGTTCTAGAGCATTTCTTCCGGCTGCAGGTGCTTTGGGTGTGTTTTAGAATCGTCACTAGCATAACCTACCTCCACAGCTTAAGTGCCTGAATTCACAAATTAGAGGACTTCAATCCTACACATCGTGCAGCAATGCATAATGAAGAAAAGGCAGTACCGAGTAGGATGACAAGTTTGCAACCAAAAACCAGTCATCTTCTTGATCTTCTCAAGCTGCAACATCAATTCAAAGCTACACATCATAACATAAAACGTGATGTGCTGTGACAACAGATGATGGTCTTTTGTTATGTAAAAGGCAATACTACTACCTCCTTGACAACAACTTATTGTTGCCAGGCTACCGATGCACGTCGCCCGGCGGGTCCACGACTCCACGATGAGGCTCTAGCATCAGGAGCGCACATCGATGACCTTGCAACCCCAAAACACCTCACAACCGAGTCCACCACACAGCATGTCTGAGACGAGCTGGTACTTCGGAATTAGATAACAATGATCACCTGCATTAACACAAACAACCTGTATATACCTCTGCCAAATGAAGCTGACCTTATAGTTTTGCATGATGCCATGGACCAGCAACAAAACGGATGCGCGTTATGATACTTTTTAGTTTATCCAATTTTTTTCTTAAAAAAAAGGTTCTTTTGCATTGGTTTCGATCGCATATGATTTGGCATTTCTTCCTCTCCAAATCAATTAAGGTTAATGTTTCACATGGTGATTTGCATGCATTTGTACATTCACTTAAATTTTGGGCAATATATTGTTTCCCATCTTGGTATCCAATTATGATTTTGACCCTAATTTCCAGGGTTTGTGATTTTACCACATCCGGATATTTGTTATAGTGTTCATTTTTATAGACCGCATCTAGATTAAGAGAATTAAAAAGACCAAACTACCCTTGCCTCTCTCAACCGATATGAACTCCTTTGACCTCGTGCTATTTGTGACCCAGCCTTGTGTCTTGTGACCTAACCCTCATGGAGTCGGTAGCTGGATGTCGAAGTTGACTAGACCGATTGTGTGCCAGCAGGGCTGTCATGACTAGGTGACAAACAATGGCTTTCGCACAAGAGCTATATCTTGAGCTTATAGTAGTGATCATTTTACAACTGATATAGAGTAGATGTTTCCTTTTTGGCCCTTCTTGGTGGCCATTCCATTGGCGTACAACATTCATATTTTGTTTCTAAATATATTCATTTTAATACACAATGTATATTGTTCCACAAAAGCATTAACTTAGTGTATTGTGATCAACGGGTTCACTGTGCATAATGTGAATTATTGACATCAATTTATGATATGTGAAACTAGAGATTCTATAATAACAAAAATGAAATAGTTCTTCTGTTAAACAGGATGTAAGCGAAAGGGGTCTTAGCCTAGTGGTTAAGACTCTTAGTAGCACCCTCAGGGTCCTGGGTTCAATTCCTATTGGAAGCGAATTTCAGGCTGGGGTAAAAAAGGTCACTCGTTGGTTCCCCTGGTCGTGCACACGAGCTGGACTGATCTGTGGGGGGCGGATCCTTGTGTAGGGGCTATGGGGGCTCAAAGCACAAGTAAAAGATCTGATCCATAGAGGGCGGGCCCTCGTGTTGCAAAGGGGGGCCAACTTTCGTGACCTTTCTCGGCCGGGCTCCGGTTGAGCTCTCTTATAATTGAAAACCGTGGGGGCGGTCTTTCCCCCGCTGGCCGAGTTTTTAAACAGGATGTAAAATAACTCTTACTGGTATCACATTGGCCAGGTAGGTAACTTCTTTTTTAAAAAAATCTTTTCTCTAGAAACATCCTAAGATTTATATGATTTCATGTTTCCTTGAAATATTAGAGTTTTCATGGTAAGATAAGGATTTTTCAAAAGACTTGCGAAATTTTGACATGATGAGTTGCTTTTATGTTGTTGTTTTTTTTTTTTGCAAGGGAGCTTTTATATGTTTCTAATATATAGAGAGATTGTTCTAACAGGCATACTTTATGTTTGATACTAAAAACTATATACTTATTTACCCATAATAAATTAAGAAAATTAAATAGAGATTTCAGTGTTTGCAAACCGCACAAGGCGTAGGAGGTGGGGCGTCTGCGCCTATTTTAAGGCACCCGAAGTAGATGGAGGGGAAGAAGGTCCATGTCGTGTATTGGTGATTCGCAAATGGAACGGAGACGGTCGTGGACGAGCCCATGCTCTTTGTGACCCAGCCTTGCCTCTTATGACCTAACCCTCATGGAGTCGGTAGCGGCATGCCGAAGTCGACTAGAGCGATTGTGTGCCAGCAGGACTGAGATGGCTGGGTGACACGCAATGGCCTCCGCGCGAGAGTCATATCTTAAGCTTATAGTAGTGATCATTTTCCAACGGATGTAGAGCATATGTTTCCTTTTTGGCCTTTCTTGGTGGCCATTCCATTGGTGTACGGCATTAACTTTGTGAGACATTTATTGTGATCAATGGGTTCACTGCGCATAATGTGAATTATTGACATCAATTTATGGTATGTGAAACTAGATATTCGAAGTGCGCATCCATAATAACAAAAATGAAATAGTTCTTCTGTTAACCAAGATGTAAAATAACTCTTACTGTTATCATATAGGCTAGGTAGGTAACTTCTAAAAGAATCTTTTCTCTAGAAACATCCTAAGATTTATACGATTTCATGTTTCCTTGAAATATTAGAGTTCTTATGGTAAGAAAAGGATTTTTCAAAAATCATATCAATAGCTTGCGAAATTTTGACATGATGAGTTGCTTTTATGTGTTTTTTTTTTTGCAAGGGAGCCTTTATATGGTTTCTAAGAGAGATTGTATCTTTCTTTCTAACATGCGTATGTTTGATACCAAAAACTATATACTTATTTGCCCAAAATAAATTAAGAATATTAAATAGAGATTTCAGTGTTTGCAAACCGGCGTTGGAGGCGGGGCGGGGGCGTCTGCGCCTATTTTAAGGCACCCGAAGTAGATGGAGGGGAAGAAGGTCCATGTCGTGTATTGGTGATTCGGGGATGGAACGGAGACGGTTGTGGACGAGCTGCCAGAGTTCTTTGACAGCATGGGGAGGTAACGTGGTACTGCAAGACCGTAGAGGACTTGGACACAGACGTTTGGTCATACAGAACTTCACGGTCACGGGTTCCTCTGTTTCCTCACGGGTTCCTCTGTTTCCAAACTCGATCGACCAGGCCCATCGCTGGAGCCAAGAAGCCCTCCTGCCACGGCCGTTCGTCCTCCGTCAGCTCCGATCCAGAGACGACATGGACGACAACGACGCGCCTGACGCCTCGCCGCCGTGGGCCGAGCTCCCCGCTGACGCGCTGAGCGAGATCGCCAGCCACCTGCACGACCCCGCCGACTTCGTGGGCTTCCCCGCCGTTTCCATGCCGTGGCGCAACGCGCCTTCCGCCCCGCCCAGCTTCCTCCCATACCTCGTCATGGAAGGTGCCAGCAGGTTCGACGACCCCGGCGTGTGGTTACACTCGCCGTTCTCAACCAAGACACGGTCGTACCTGCCGCGCTTCCAGGCTCTCGCCGCCCTCGGAGGCAAAGCGTTGGAGAGCTCCGACGACATATCCAGCGGCCGCGTCCTCGCCGTCGGCGGCTGCGACCGAACGGCCGTGCTCGTAAACCTGCTGGCCGGAGACGCCACTTCCTTGCCTCCACTGCCTGGAAAATTCTTCCCACGCTACGACCGGTGGCGAGGGATAAGCGGCATCGTCTCCGGCAACGGCGCTGTCGTGTTCCACACCAGGGTGGGCCGTATCTTGGCGGCCGTCCTACTGCGGCCTGGCGAGCAGACCGACTGGGAGGATTTAAAGATGGGCTTTGACGACGCATGGGGTGTTCTTGTCGAGCCCATGCGCCGGGCCGTGACGTTGTGGTCATCAGCTGGCGTCCTCGCCGGAGGCGGAGGAACGCGCGCCGCCGCCATGGCCGAATTGCCGCTGCTGACAACCGGGACACGGCGGCGACACGTGCTCCAATTCCAAGGAGAGCTTATGTGCCTTGATGTCCGACGCAGCATGCCCCAGTGTCAGCAAGCAAACGCGTCGGCTTTGATGTCCGTCGCCGTCCACGTGCTGGAAGTGGGCTAGGACGGGGGGACTCGGTGGGTGGAGAGGGAGCACGGGCGCAGCATCGAGCACGTGTGCTTCTTCCTCAACTATGCGAACAGCTGTTCAGGTTTCGCCATTGATGCTCGCGAGTTCACCGGCGCCGCAGATCAGGCGACCGGTGGGTGCGTCTACTTTGTTGACAACCACCCGAAGGGGACGGCGAGGGATACCGTGTACAGGTGCAACTTCAAGGACGGTGTGACGGCGATCGTCGACGAGCTGCATGCGCCCTTTGGCACAAGGTCCATGTGGTTTACACCCCAGCCGAGAATATCTGCGCTGCGTTCGATCACAACTTGAGCGGTATAAACTGTAGCACTCTGTTTCGTTTTCTGCGGGTTGCCCGAATCAAGTAGTACAACGTGTTGGTTGGGCATATATAGTACAACGATAAACGATGAACGAAGTTTTTTTTTTGCGAGAACGATGAACAAAGATTGACTTACAGTACATCCTGTTCTTATCGAATTGTTTCCGTTTTCAAGTTAACTCCACCTCAACCTGCGTGTCCTCGTCAACGATCAACGCTTCGCCTGCTGTACCGGCATTCGTCCCCATGCCTCCGTGAACCGTGCTGTCTCTGGCAGGTGCATGCAGTCATGCCGCGGTGCTGGTGGTCCACGGGTTGAAGCCGACGAGGGCGTTCGGAGACGTGCCGAGCTTGCGATTGAGGCCACCGAGCAAGCCGGTCGACCACGTCCACCACGTTCCGCGCGCGCGCGCGCGCGACGTCGTGCTCCCCGGCGGCCTGTGCACCTCCGGAGTCGGGACTTCGTGGTCCAGAAGAGTCCGGCGCAGTTTTGACTCCCGTGTAATACTGTCGTCTGTTTTGACTCATGGGACGCGTCGAGAATGTCAAGGACTCTCGTCTGTTTCCAAAACCCCATCGACCGGTGACCACATCTGCGCCTGACAAGCCAAAAACCCCTTCATCGATCAACTACGCGCACAAACATGGTTCATCACGGAGATCATGGCGCACGGCCGCCGTGGGCCGAGCTCCCAGCCGACGCGCTGAGCGAGATCGCCGGCCACCTGCACGAAACCGCCGACTTCGTGCGCTTCCATGCCGTCTGCAAGCCGTGGCGCGAGGCCCCTTGCGCGGCGCCCAGCTTCCTCCCGTACCTCGTCTCGGAAGGCCCTGCCTGGCTGTACAACCCCGGCGCGCAACTGCGTTCGCCCTTCTCAGCCGAGAGCCGGTACCTGCAGCGCTTCCAGCAGGCCCTCGCCGCCCTCGGAGGCAAGATGGTCGAGGGCTCCGGCGACATAGCCACCGGCCGCGTCCTCGCCGTCGGCGGCGTTGACCGAACGGCCGTGCTTGTCAACCCGCTCACCGGAGACGCCACCTCCTTGCCTCCGCTACCTCGAAAACTCTTCCCGCTTTACGGCGGGTGGCCAAGCGTAAGAGGCGTCGTCTCTGAAAACGGTGTCGTCATGTTCTACACTGGGGTGCGGCGCCCTTTTTTCTTGGCCGTCCTACCTCGGCCTGGCGAGGAGGAGGCCGGCTGGGAGGAAGTAAAGACTGACGGCGCTTGGGTTCTCGATGGGCCCATGCGCAGGGCCGTGGCGTTGCGCGCATCAGCAGGCATCCTCCCCGGAGGAGAGGCACCACGCGCCATCGCCGAGCTGCCGCAGGCAGCGACCGGTATACACCCACACGTGATCGAATCCCATGGAGAGCTGCTGTGTATTGACGACGTCCTACGCATTCGGCAAGAGAAAGCACAAACCCTGGTCGTCCGGGCGCTGGAAGGGGGCGAGGACGGGAGGCCTCGGTGGGTGGAGAGGGAGCACGGGCGCGGCGTCGAGCACCTGTGCTTCTTCCTCAACTGGGGGGACAGCTCTGGCTTCGCCGTCGATGCCCGGGAGTTCGCCGGCGGAGAGGTGACCGGTGGGTGCGCCTACTTTGTTGACCAGCACGGGGAGGCACCACAGATGGATGCCGTGTACCGGTACAGCTTCAAGGACGGCGCGACAACAGTCGTCGACGAGCTGCCTGCTCCCTTTGATAGAACGTCAACGTGGTTCATGCCTCGCCCGAGAATATCTGCAGTGCGTTCGTCACGACTTGACCGGTAACCGCAGCAGCAGATGAGAACATCAGGTTGCTCGCCGTGTGTCTTCCTTGCCATGATCAACATCAGGTTCCATGCATGCCGTATCTTTTAGTTTAAACTTATGTATCACAACCTGTTGTTATGGGAACGAACTGATTTCAAAAGAAGTTTTCATATGATGAGCACGTACGTATCAGCGATTTCCCATGGAGCACTCGTTGCCACGAATTTTCCATTAACGAACATATTCAAGCCTGCGCTAGGCTGCGATCCAGCAGCAGCATGTTGGACTGAGGGTAGAGGCCCTGGAACACGCTCGCAGATGCTCAAGCAAGACGAAAGGCGAGACGCGCACGCGCACGCGGCGCGCTTTTGGCTGCTGCGCCGTGTCCACGGTTCGAGGTGCTACTGGTTCCACGTTCAGAGTTTAGACTCCGCCCACCATACGTGATTGTTAGATATACCAAAGACTTCACGATCTTTGTTTGATTCGCTCCCATCTATCTGCCAAAGCGAAACGAAACCCTACGTACCTACCGCGATCACCTCCCGGGACATGGATCGCGCACCGCCGCCGCCGTGGGCCGATCTCCCAGCCGACGCGCTGAGCGAGGTCGCCGGCCACCTGCACGACGCCGCCGACTTCGTGTGCTTCCACGCCGTTTGCAAGCCGTGGCGCAACGCGCCTTCCGCTCCGCGCATCTTCCTCCCGTACCTCGCACTGGAACGTGGCCCGTTGGACATCCCCGGCGTGCGGCTGCACTTGCCCTTCTCAAGAAAACCGTGGTCCCGCTTCCAGTTCCACTTCGCCCTCAACAATGACAGGACGTTGGAGAGCTCCGGCGGCGTAGCCAACGGTCGCTTCCTAGCCGTCGGCGGCAAATATGACCAAAGGCCCGTCCTCATCGACCCGCTCACCGGATACGCCACCTTCTTGCCTCCCGTGCCTCTAAAATTTTACCTTCTTAACGACGGGTGGCCAGGGATACGCGGGATCCTCTCCGACAACGGCGTTGTCATGTTTTACACCAGGGTGGGCCGTACCATGGCGGCCATCCTCCTGAAGCCCGGCGCCGCCGACTGGGACGAGGAGGTAAACCTGCGTTTCGACGACGCTTGGGTTCTCGACGATGAGCCGACGCGCCTGGCCGTGGCGCTGCGCTCGTCTGGTGGTGTCCTCCCCGGAGGCGCATGCGGCATGCCCGAACTGCCGCTGCGGGCGCGGCCGACCATGAGACACCGCCGGCGACATGTGCTCCAATCCCAGGGAGAGATGCTGTGTCTTGACGTCCTAGGCGCAGGGACGGACCCAGCTGGTTGCTTGGGTATTCCCAGGAATACCCAACAATTTTGCAATTTTTTTACTAGGTTTGTTGCATAGTTGTGTAATATCAAAAATTGCAAAACAGAATTGAGAACACTGATGGGCCTGTGTGCAAAACAACCAAAGAAAGCATGTGTGTATGCGAACTGCGGCCCAGAATTGTTGCGGCCTGCCTGGCTGCTTGCCTTGCGTTGTGTTCCCTGGTCGCGCGACTGCTAGTCGAAGCAGGACGACGACGGCGCACGCGCTCGGCGCTCGCCGTCCGAAGCCGCCGCGGCGGCGGTGGCCCTGCCCTTCCCGTCCATCGCGCCGCCTCCTCCGCCCGCCCCCCCAGTTCCTCCACGCTGCCGCCGTCTGCCTCTGCCTCCCACTGCCTGCGCGGTCCGGCCATAGGGCAGCGGCGAGATTCCGACAGCCGAGATTTCTTTGTTATATATTGTTTGGTACCAACCTCCATTTCGTTTTACTTGTCACTGACTAGTTACTGTAGCAATTTTGACTGAGCGTTTTTTTCTACAAAATTTTGATGAATACTTCAAAGTGCGTAATATTGTCAAAATATGTTTAGTGATAATTCTATTGATCAGAAAGTTTTAGGCATCGACGACGAATTTGTAGAAAAAGACGGTCGGTCAAAGTTGCTACAGTAACTAACAAGTGACAAGTAAAACGAAATGGAGGTTGGTATCTCTGAGCACCCGAACCCGGCGTGACTTCTTTCACCAAGTAACGGACAAGAGCGTCATCAACCGCTTTCAAACAATGAAAAAAGCCCCATCTCAAAAAAAAACAATGAAAAAAGCCCAAAGTAGAATTGTATTGGGTATTTTACTTATATTCTGTAATTTATCTTAATTAGTTTGAATTGTTCAACATATTCTCTTAAATTAACTATCGGAAGTCTTTGTACTTACAATTTGTCACTGAAACTGAAACAAACTGTCTAAATCAACATATTGTTTTTCAAGTCGTTATTGTGGGTGTCTTGGTTTCTAATTATTTGCTTGGCTGAATGGCTTGGGAATACCCAAGTTCCAATTCCTGCGTCCGTCACTGCCTAGGCGACGAACCACAGTACTTTTTGAAAGCAAACGACGAGCGGACTTTGGTGACCGTCGTCGTCCACGCGCTGGAAGTGGGCGAGGACGGGAGGCCTCCTCGGTGGGTGAAGAGAGAGCACGGACGCGGCATCGAGCACATGTGCTTCTTCCTCGACTCGAGACACCACTCTGGTTTCGCCATTGATGCTCGGGAGTTCACCGGCGCAGAGGTGACCGGCCGGTGAGTGCGCCTATACGTTGTCGACAACCACCCCAAGGAGATATTCAGGGATACCCTGTACAGGTACAGCTTCAAGGACGGCACGGCGACGCTTGTCAACAAGCGACATGGTCCCTTCAACCAAACGTCGTCCATATGGTTCACGCCTCATCCGAGAATATCTGTGGTGCGTTCGTAAACGGTTAATCGTTGCTGTAAATGAGGAACGGGATGCTGATGCAAGTTAAGGAGCTGAGCGTCTATTCGGAGGAGATCGCTGGAGGGTATAGGATGAAGAAAGAGAATTCACCGGAGTCTCTTGCTGTTTCTCAGATGATGACCGAGTTGGTTATAGCAGTAGGCTGGCTGTCTTTGGACTGTGTGATCCGGCGTCAGGGGATGGCTGCCTGACAGCTAGCTAGACATGTATGTACGTACGTATTTGAGTGTGCTCACAGTCATGCGAGTGTGTGCACACATGCACCTGTGTTAGCACGCAGCATGTGCGTGCCATGCACCTCATTATGTGTACGAGAACAAGATCGTGGCCTGAATAAAGATTTGCTTCTAATTGCAACTTGCAGAGAACAAAGAATCACTTCTAGTTGCCCTTGCACGGAAAAGAAATTGGACCGCACCAACTAGTTATTCCATTTCCTCAGTACGAATATGATATCTTTATTTAATTTATATATATGAGTGGAATTATATATGTTCTTCACACTTTTATTTCTGGACGGTGCACCCCGAATTAGATGCCTAAGGCATGAAGTTAGATTATAAATTACAATTTGGGTGCTCTAAGCACCTTATAAAGGTGCCCCAACGCTCATATATATATTTTTGTATGACAGTGGATGTCACCCACACACAATCTATAAATAGATCTCACATATATATTTTTTTTTATAACGCATCTCATTGGCATGAACGGTAAACCACTGTGCTTATGACCTACCAGAACAATACGATTTGTTCTCGTTTCATTCCATCACCATATATGGTCCTGCTTTCCCAGCGCTTATAGCCACCGCAGAGGGGCACTGAGGACACAACCAAGCCACAACTAAACAGGACATACACGAACCCAAGAAGCCAGCCATGAGTTTTTTTTTTTTTTTTTTTTTTTGAACCTCTCAAAACTGAATATAAATGTAGTATCTGTTCGTACACGTAAAACACGCCGACACACGCCGACGCACTCCAACGCACAAGAACACCCCCTACATCTATACCCAGCAAAGCCAGTCGCGTCCATCCAAAGATCATCAGAACCATCAGGTCCCGATGCACGACGAGGGACGTCGCACTCCCTTTGTGTCATCACGCGTGAGAGGTACCGAAGAAAAGAAGCCGACGAATCCATCACCCTGAGCCACAGATCCACCGGCAGCTCTCCTCTGCAAAGCTCCACAAGCTCAACGGCAACGCCGGAGGAGAAGACGTCGTCGAGACGGCGGCAGCTCGGGAGAACTTATTCCAAAGGCCGCGCCACCGCCGCCGCACAGCAGCGCAACCCAGGACACGAACACCCGCCGCCGAAAGAAATCGACGCCGGTAGAACCAGTCGAAACGGAGTCCACCGACAGCAGCACGGCCACCATCTGCAAAAACTCCGCCGACACAAAAGATCTCACCGTCGCCGACGATGGTGACGGGAGAAGAAAGCCAGCCATGAGTTATGACGACATTCGGGAGCGCCTCTTGAAGCGACGCATGGGGGCCTCTAATAACATGGAGCACCACGCACCATCACCGCTGATGGGGTATGTTGCTGAGAAGCCCTCTCACGGCGGCGGCGGCGTGCAGCACCTTGCAGCAGTTCAGAAGGAGTCGTCCAAGGTGGTGACTGACAGGGGCAGCAATAACATGCATCAGGTGTCTTGCGGCGACTCTGCCCAGGCCCAGCTCTAGATAAGGACGGCCATCAGGTCAAATAAAAGCTCTGTCTTGCCGATCGACATATATAGTGATGTATTGGCACACTCGGGTTGATGGATGCTGTGGTGCTACGAGTCAGCTGAGAGCATGAAATAACTAATGATCATGTATATGATGATATCACTATTGTCGTAACCCATATTTTCAAATATTTCCGAAGACTTAGTTTGGTATTTTCCGAAGACTTGTATCGCACGAAAGGAAACTTGTAGATAGACTCCGAATCTGTTACTACAGATCGGAAGTCTTGTAGAACAAGGCAAAGACTCCTAGAGGCGGTAACAGGACTATAAATATACATTTAACCCTCCGATGAGAGGGGGGACGAGATCAGATCATAGATCATACACAACACCATATTCAACACGACATTCACTGGACGTAGGGTTATTATCCTCCGGGAGGCCCGAACCAGTATAAAAACTCTCTGCGTGCCCGAGATTGATTCCTCGATTGATCGTTGTTCCCCGAACCAAATATTTGCCGTTCTCTCGATTATTCGAGCGACGACAGAGGCGCGCCAGGTAGGGGGGCAGCGCTGAGGATCCGTCTAGAGCATCAGAAACTTCAAGCGAAATCTTCGGAGACATACGTTCGTGTCCCGACCAATCAACATACCCGGAAGAAGCAACTCGCCGATTCACGCTAAGAGGCCGCAACGGACCCGCGACAGTTTTGGTGCAAGCGCCGATCTCCTAACTTCGATCGACGAGTTCGATCCCGTCACGTCGGCACGAGGAGTTGGGCTGGTGAAGCACAAGCCATGACGCAGTGTCCGTCACGAAATCAAGTCGGCGAAAACTCCAAATCGATGGATACGTACGACTCGGAATACTAGTCGGTTGATCCATCTATTACGTGGCTGCGACGGCGAATATCCGACATCAAGTCCCGAGGCTTTGATCATGTTGCCTCCGGCCACTGTAGATGTCTACGGTCATGATGCATGTGGAGAAAGTTTTGATCTCAGTCTGCAAACAGCACGGATCTACAGGGAAGATTCCTTCTCGATTGTTTTTTATTATCTTGATTAATTAATGTCAGATAGTTAAGATAGTTAATCATATACTCACTCCGTAATGTCTTTTTTGCATGGATGAGTTACACCAAGTCACGCAGATGCGTCAAGACACCATGCATGAAGATCGAGCCCTCGACGGTTCAGCATTTTCGATGCACTGCACCGATCATGGCGTGACAAATCTGATCTCGCTGATCAAGTCACCACTGATGAGTTCGTGCCCGTTCAAAAATCAAGTAGACGACAACGAACAAAGATCAAATACCATCGAACACTAGTTCGGATCCTGTTTTGCATGCCAGATCATCTTCGGATCACTTCCTCGTCGCCCCGTCCAACTGCAATCACCCGAAGGTGGTGCAGTCACGTAGTCTCCCGAACACTATCTTGCTATCTGCAGGCTGGTGCGTCATCGGGAGCCCAGCAGCATATTCGCCCAACTGTTCTACGATCAGAACGACAAGAGCATGGTGCAACGTGCTCAAATCAACTCCGAAGACCTCCTACAGGGAAGATTTGTTCTTCAATAAATTTTGTTTACTTAATTTATTAGCATGCCAATTTAATATTATTATTTGTCATGACTTCTAAATTAACATATTTCTTAACATCATGCTAATCAAATATTCGGTCTCTTTGGCTGTTTACGCATGTATCGAACATCTTCAAGATTGTTGGCGTGGAATTCGCCGCGCAATTGGTGACCTCATCGGCAGTTTCACGCAGTCCTGACAGAGTGGTGGAGAGATGTTGGGCCAGCTGACGTCGTCAGGGTGTTCCGAAGACGTACACCATGTCGTCGGTACCGGGTCGTCAATTCCAGAAACTACGCTCGGGGGCTACTCAATAATCTCGAAGATCCCGAACTAATCATCAAGGCATCCAGAACAACTCTTCGTGCGACTTAGGCTCCAGATAAGCCAAATTAATCGTTCTCTTTTAATATTTGGTTCTATATTATGTCTGCTCTTTTCTCTACATGCATATTTCAGCATTCATAAGTAGAGATCTTCGAGCAGCCTTATATTTATGTCTTCTGCATGTGCTACTTCAAGTGCTTATTTAATTTGCGCATATCTTAGCTGCATGATCAGCATAGCACATAGCATAAAGCTTTTCTTTATTACATAATACATATATTCTTGCTCGTTATCAGTAAATAGAGATTTCACTATCTATATTCTCTAGCTGATCATCTAAGCAGGATATTTGTCTCCGGACACTTTATTGGTATTCTGGATATACATCCCCTGTATTTATTCATTATTGGAATCTTCAACTGGAATCTCATTGATAATTGGGATATTCATCCGAAATCATCAGGATTTTCATCCGGAATGTATTGATTATTGGGATATTCATCCAGAATCTTATTGATAATTGAGATATTCATCTCTGGAGTTCAAATTCATATTTGGTCATCTCACTGGCCATCGGATATTTATCATTGGTCATTATATTGCCTCTACATATTTATTGATCAGATTACTCAGATCATTGATATTGGTTATTGTTCTACGGATTATCGACTTTTCAGTCATATCAACTTCTATTCAACATGGAAAAGGCTGACCCAGGCCGGTCTACTAGTTTGGCTGATGTCTTAGCCACATGAGGGTTATAGGGCATCGGTACGAACAGCCTTTTCAGGCAAAATTTCGTCATAAGACTTAGCCACACTGTGGTTCATAAGTTAATTAACCCCATGATGTTCTAGCGAGGGACCCTTAGCCCATGAGGTTAATAAGTGGCTCTCCCTAGGCGGGTTGCACGATCAACCACCCAACAGACTGCAAGTCTTATGTCATACGGTGCTACACGATAGCTGCCGATGGTTCATAAGTTTCGTAAGTCTCCCCGAGTGTCTGAAGTAAGAGCCTTAGCCATCGAGTTATAAGTGCCAACTTCAGACCACGTTGCAAGATCAACACTCAATATTATTTAGCTTGAAACATAACTTGCCAAGTGCAAAGTAAAATGTTATACAGCTAATCAAACTTCCTATCAAGGAACAGGGTCATCGACAACCCCCAATCTTGTGGCTAATCTCAAACGTAGCTTGCTATAAGCAAAGTTAAGCGTCAATGAGTTAGTTCTACATGTATTTACAGTTGACAGCTAATTAGCTTGAAACATAACTTGCCCAGTGCAAAGTAAAATGTTATACAGCTAATTGGATTTCCTATCAAGGAACATACTCAGGATGCATCTCTGGTATTTATTTATTTACTAGAATGCGCATTTTAGAGATTTATTACTTTCCTGCATTCAGTTATCACTGTATACAGAAAAGCAGGGGGCTACACATATATGCCCATTCTATGGATTCATCAGACTTGAAAATTCAAGGCAGAAAATTTATAAAGGAGCTACTCTATTTATTGAAGCCGGCTTCGGAATCATTCTGTCATATGCAAGGATTTTATTGTTATCTACACTTGAGAAGCATTATTTCTTATTATCTCATATATATAAGAATACAGCAGAAGGCTCCCCACATATCAATGCAAAAAGTATTTACTTGGGTAATGCTGATGAGTATTTCAGTAAGCCATGAAGACTCGGCCAATAATATCACAGAAGCGAGCCAATATTATGCAAGCACGTGAAGCTTTTTGTTATGCCAGCTATTGGAAAAGATCTTGTTATTTTATTTCTTGAAGATATATGCGCTTGATCTGCAACCTGAAGATTAGCCATACATATACCCGGAAGAGCTTTCGATACACTGAGAGATGGAAATAAAATGGCCAACATCATCTGCAACATTGTGAATTATCTCAAGACAATGGTGTTCAGACTTCAGACTGCAATATATGAAGGCTTGGTTAAGTTTTTGCAAGCTACTGCAACGACGGATGTATATTATCCACATGAAGGCTTGAGGCTGCTATCTTGCATATACACGCTCCCTTTGAAGATGCCGGCTCACAGCCGTACGCACTCATCGGAAGCTGCTGTACATACTCATCAAAATCTACCACGATGCAAGTTTGCAGCAGGTGTATATGTGTTCGCCGTGAAGACGCCGGCTCACAGCCGTACGCGCTCATCGGAGACTACCATATGAATACTCCCAGAAGTCACCATAATGCAAGCTTGCTGCCTGCATATTCGTCCGAAGACTATTTCACCCATCAAGCAAGCAGGAGAAGACCAAGTTATATTCATGCGAAGATTTATTGCTGTAGAAGTTAAAGTTCAAGCTGATGACCGTCAGAACAAGCAAATTATCAAGATCATGCGCTAGTATGTAAGAGCAAAAGGACGAGAATATTTGGGTTTCTACCAATGTCGAGGAGTATTAACCAGGAGGAGCTGAAGTAATATTTGAAGCAGTACCAGTCTGACCAAGCAATGAAGGAGATTTCTTTTCTAATGGTTATTGTCTCCAGAAGATATATGTGATTCTATAATTTGAAGATTATGATGATGAGAAAGCTAGTTTATCAAAAAAAGGTCAGCCTGGAGACTTCGGATGATGTGGCTCCTAGCTGCCACACGTTTGTTCAGTTCAGAAGACATTGGCCAACAGTTTATGATGAATACAAATCTCTATCAATTTTCTTATAAGCAAGGACTTCAAGTTCTGTTAAATGGCTTATAGGAGGATTAATTACAAGACTTCAGAGGAATTAAAGTGGCTCTTAGCTGCTATTTACTTATTTGTTTCGGCACAGATCAAGAAGATTGCAGAGGAGATGATGCTCATATTTAATCAGATTACTAAGCTCGGGGGCTTCGCCTGTTCTCCAAGCTTAGGATATTTGAAGACATCAAGACTATGCACGTTCGGAATTACTATATGGCATTCTTTCATCAGAAGACTTCACTTCCTAATACCGCCGAAGACGCAAGTGTTAAGAAGACTTTCTCTCGAAGACTCTGTTACGAAGACTCTCTCTCCGAAGACTCTCTCATGAAGACTATTTCCCGAAGACACATAGTGATGTTAGCTTATTGAAGGATTAATTCATGAAGTGATACACAAGCATGAAGAATCTCCTGAGGAATATCTGAAGTATGTGTGCTCAGTACAGAACATATCCCTTGTCAGAAGTTCGCATGAAGATGAAGACCTCTTCGTATCAAAGACGAATCAGCCAAGTGACATGTTCGGGGGCTTATGTCGTAACCCATATTTTCAGATATTCCCAAAGACTTAGTTTGGTATTTTCCGAAGACTTGTATCGCACGAAAGGAAACTTGTAGATAGACTCCGAATCTGTTACTACAGATCGGAAGTCTTGTAGAACAAGGCAAGGACTCCTAGAGGCGGTAACAGGACTATAAATATACATGTAACCCTCGGATGAGAGGGGGGACGAGATCAAATCATAGATCATACACACCACCATATTCAACACGACATACACTGGACGTAGGGTTATTATCCTCCGGGAGGCCCGAACCAGAATAACAAAACTCTCCGCGTGCCCTAGATTGATTCCTCGATTGATCGTTGTTCTCCGAACCAAATATTTGCCGTTCTCTCGATTATTCGAGCGATGGCAACTATGATTTAATGGTCATGGTAATAATTAGTTTATCTTGTGATGAACAATAGCTTCAATCAACAATTGCAGCGGAATAACAATCACAACGTGCAAACACGTCTCGCAGGCCACGCTGCCCCAGGGGCTCATCCAGCTCCGGAGCTTGACGAGGAAGGCGCCCCACGCAATGCGCCTGATCTGGGCCGCACAGGTCGATCGGACGTGCTCCAAGGAACGCCTCCTCCTCTGCTTCGGCGGAGTGGCGAAGCGTACGTTCTGTCTCACGTCATCTCTCTCCTAAGGCCTTCCTGCCGCGTCCTCTTGCATCATGTTAGCCACATGCGGTGATACGCAACCATGGCTCACATGTTCTTCACCAATCACCAGACCGTCCATGTGGAGGAGAAGATTGCTCACGGCATAACCGCGAAGAAATTAGCAGGCCGTGCGTCATTCGCCCATCACCGTGGATCAGCTCCTCCAACGAGCGCGGTCTGCCATCAAACTGCTGCGTGTGCTGTTGGCCATGGCACTTCACAGCAGCTCAAGTTTTCCCGTGCGCGCGCACTGCGGTGCGCTGACGAGCCGTGTCAATGAGGGCGTTGGTGCACACGTTATTATAAGTTCATACTTCAAAATGACAGAACTAGTTCAGTGTAATAACTGAAACTGCCTGTTTCAAACGATCAGCTAGCAGTACTTGCTCCATTTCGAAGGAGGCCATTTTTCAATCCTGCGGCGTCGAATTGGCGACGGATGCGGTAGATTGCGTAGCCCCGCATCGATCGCGCACTGGCCACACCGCACGTCTGAAATGCCGTCAAGTAAAATATGACGGCTTCACCGAATCCCCGGCTGGTACCAGCTGAACACGGCGTAGCGCTCACGCCAATCTGAATATTCGTCCATGCGCCTGTTATGCGAATATGACAATTACTCCTAGCCCATGCGATGCCTAGTGGCCTCCACCCACCATTTGAGCGCATCTCTCCTACCGTACTAGCCCAGGCCCGATCAAGTAAACAATTTCTTCAGCAGGGGCGGAGCTTGGGCCAGTTTTCCCGGGGGAGGGGGCTGCTGAACTAGATTTGGGGGGGGGGGGGGGGGGGGGGGGGGGGGGGGGGCGGCTAGTGGGCCAATTTCTAGCTCGATGTCAATTACATGGTGAAAAAATGTTTTTTCCTTAGGTCGGGGGGGGGGGGGGGGGGGGGGGGCACGGCCCACCTTAGCCACAACCAAACTCCGCCCCTCTTCTTCAGTCATGACTACCCGTCCATTCATGTAGCGATATTGCACCTATAAAACCTCATATATATATATGTATTGCTAGGCTACATCGAGCACTGACACAGCAAGGCAACAACCAAAAGAAAGAAGCCAGCTGCTGCCATGTTTTCGTCGTTGAACCTACGATGACGGCGCATGGACACCACCTCTGGCACGGATCACCCCGCCACAACTCCGGTGCCGTCGAGGACCCCGGCCATGGCGGCGGCGCCGCCGTGCAGCACCACAAGGAGTCGTCCGAGGAGGTGGCCGATGGGGGCGTCCATCATCAGCAGCAGCAGCATGTGCACGGCAACCAAGTGCACGAGAACCGCGTCGGTGGTGCTTAGCTTAAGCCACAGGGCCATCGGGTAGCCCCTTGATTGAAGTTTGAAGCGGCTCTTGCTTAATACTGGTATATATATTGTGTTTTTTCTGTTTTGGGGCTGCAGAGCTGCGCATTCATGCACGTATGCTCAAAGTACATAGCTTAAATAATCTGGTGATAATAATAAAATCTAAGTAAATAAAGTGTACTCGAATTTGCACTCTACCGACTTATAAATATGGCTTGAAGAACGCATGCATGCACTGTTATTGTATTATATTTTTTATATATTAATATCTGGTCAAGAAAAAGAGCCTCAAAGGAAGAAAATTCTATACTCACTCCGTTCAGAAATAGTGACCATCTAGTTTTGTCTTAGGTCAAATTTTTAGAAAACTTTGACTAACAATATATATAAATATACATTATTTCAAACTAAAAGAGTTACATATACAATAGTCTATTTCACGATGAATCCAGTGACGTAATTTTTGTGTTGTCAACATTTAGAGTTTTGTCGATATTATTGATCAATGTTAAAAAAGTTTGACTTAAAACAAAACTAGATGAACACTATTTCTTGACAGGGAATGCTATACAGATAGAACATACAGATAGAACAAGTCGTCTTTCTGTTTTTTGGGTTGGGGCTATGTAATCTGGAAAGGTTTTTTCTAGTTGAAAAAAAAACTGATTTCAAGTGAATCTCGCGTCAATTTTGTTCATTTTCACCTCAGCCTAGCCACATGTCCTCGCCATCGATCAGGCCTGTTCGACTCCCCTGCGCTATGCGCTAGCCAGCTCGATCATCATGCTGAAATGAGGTGTGTCTACTACAACGAGATCACTACTTTGCAGTGCCAGCACACGAATAGAAGTAATATCTAAATGACCTTTGTGCGGTGTTCCATGCCGCCAAGCCACGGCGGTAGTCGACGCGCGTCCTATAGGACACTAAAGCAATTGGGTCTGTACCTAAACTCCTTCATGTAAATTGCGAGCCGAGCCCGCAATTAATGGAAACCAGGTGAGGACAATTGCTCCCCCCCCCCCCCCCACGGGTTGGAAAAAAAAAGAGCTAGTTGGGCCCGCGCGTACGCGACGCTTTTGGCTGTGTCCCACGGTTGAGTTTGTTCGTGGTGGTTGTTGCACGTTTACCTCTGGTGCATTCCCCAACTCTACCATATGATGATTTGATATATTATCAAGAAAATCGTCAGTTTCCAAACAAGCTCACATCTAGTATCTGCCAAAGCCAACGCAACCCTACCTACACCGATCAACTCCCATCTCCCCGTGAGATGCATCGCGGCCCGCCGCCGCCGTGGGCCGACCTCCCCGCGGACGAGCTCGGCGAGATCGCCGGCCACATTTCCGACGCCACGGACCTGGTGCGCTTCCACGCCGTGTGCCGGCCGTGGCGCAAGGCGCCGCCGCCGCCGCGGCACCGCCTCCTCCCGTGGCTCATCGCGGGGCCCATCAGCGAGTTCCGCCCCCGCCTGCCCATCCGCTCGCCGTTCACGAAGAGGAGCCTGTACCTGCGCCGCGCGCCGGACCTCAGCCTCAGAAAGCTGGAGTGGGCCGACGCCGCCCATGGGCGCGTCCTCGCCGTGGGCATCATGAACGACGACCCCATGGCCGCCCTCGTCAACCCGCTCACCGGCGACGCGACCTGTTTCACTCTGCCGCACAGGCCCTGGGCGAGGGACGAGGTGGGCGTGTTCTTGGGAACCATCAGGATCCATCTCATGACGGCCATGCTTCGGCTTCGGCACGACGACGACGAGACCGGCGTTACGGAGAAGAGAAGAGTCGTGCCCCTGACCTATGGGCCGCTGCGTTACCCCGAGTCCGTGCTGCTCGACAGGAGCAGCCTTCGCGCCGCGGCGCTCTGCTCCTCCGGCGTCCTCGCCGGCGGGGCTTGCGCCATGGCGGAGCTACCGCCGCGGGCCAATTCCAGATGCGACAGGTACGTGCTGGAATCTCGAGGCAGGCTTCTCTGCGTCGACGTGCGGCAACCGTGGCAGCACCCGGAGCACGCGCCGGCTTCGGTGTCTGTCTACGTGATGGAAGTGGGAGGCGACGATGGGCGGCGCCCTCGGTGGGTGGAGTGGGAGCCCTGGAGCGACGTCTGCTTCTTCCTCGGTGGGGAGAGCCACAACTTCTTCCTCGGTGGGGAGAGCAGCTTCGCCATGGACACTCGGGAATTGGCAGATGGCGCCGAGTTGTGCGGAGCCGGATCCTGTGCCTTCTATGTAGGTAGGCATCCAAAGTGGGCGGAAATGGAACAGGTCTACGGCGTGTACAGGTATAGCTTCGAGGACCGTGTGGCGATGTTGCTGGACGAGCTTCCGGCCGACTTTCGCATTGGGTCCATGTGGTTCGTACCTCGGCCTAGGTTACCGCGTAACAACTGAAATTGTATGCCACTGTGTGCGTGTGCAAACTGCAGATTGCGTAGATGATTTTGCTTAATTTTCGATTACCTATCAAGCTATCTGTACTATACGTTCTGTATGGGACCAGAACTGGTTGGGTGTGCGTGTTATGATTTGTTACGGTTGAGTTTGTTCGAGGTGGCTGCTGCGCTGCACGTTCAGTTCTATCCCTGTACCGTGGTTGATGCATCAAGAGTTCAAGACGTCCACGGACTCCTGTTTCCAAACACGCTTCTAGCTATCAGTCCAAGCCAAATAAGAGGAGAGGAACCCTACCAGCACAACACGGAGATATCAATCAACTCCCTGGACATGGATTGCGACGCGCCACCACCATGGGCCGAGCTCCCCGCGGACGCTCTCGGCGAGATCTCCGGCCACCTGGGCGACGCCAAGGACCTGGTGCGCTTCCGCGCCGTGTGCCGGCCGTGGCGCAAGGCGCCGACGACGCCGCATCGCCCCCTCCTCCCGTGGCTCATAGCTGCAACCTGTTTTCCTCTGCTGTTAAGTGACCCGGAAAGAGACGCGCTTATTCACCTTGGCACGATCCGGTTCCATCTCTTGACGGCCATGCTACGGCACCACAACGAGGCCGGAACGGACAGAACAGTCGTGCCCCTGACCTACCCGCCATTGGGTCACCACAAGACCGTGTTACTAGACATGCACAGATTTCGCGTGGCAGCGCTGTGCTCATCCGGCGTCCTCGCCGCCGGAGTTACATGCGCCATGGCGGAGCTACCTCCGGCGAAGTTCGTGTGGGAACGGTACGTGCTGGAATCTCAAGGCAAGCTGTTTTGTGTCGACGTACCACGACCGTGGCGATATCCAATTCCAAGGCACGCGTCGGCTTCGGTATCCGTCTACACGATGGAAGTGGGAGGCGACGGGAAGCCTCGGTGGGCGGAGTGGGAGCACAGCCGTGACACCGACGGCCATATCTGCTTCTTCCTCGGCAGGGAGAGCAGCTTCGCCATTGCCACTCGGGAGTTTGCTGGCGCCGAGGCAACCGGATCCTTTGCCTACTATGTAGATCGTATTCACCAGGAGATCAGGATCCCGACGAAGCCTATTTGGGGCGTCTACAGGTATAGCTTTGAGGACCGCACGACGACGATGCTGGATGAGCTTCCAGCCAGCTTTGACATAATGTCCATGTGGCTTGTACCTCGGCCTAGTTTACCACGTAACAGCAACAACTGAAATCGTATGATACCTATATGCAAACTGCAGGTCGAGTTGATATAGTACGATTTAGAGTTACTTTTCGAGCGGTAATATCTGACGGGGAACTATATGAATACGCTTGCAAAACTCACAGTAAAAGGCAGCCGCATGTCCGACTAAAGGTAAAGGCCCTGGACCCTGCAACACGCTCGAACATGCATGCACAATATGAAAGGCAACACACACGTACGTACGTGTTCAAGACTAGCTCGTGCCGTGGTGCGCGCCGCCCGCCCGCGGTTGAGTTTGTTCGGGGTAGTTGGTGCGCCTCCAGAGTCCAGGGTTTGTATCGAGTGATTGACAATGGATGGATGGTATACAAGACCAAAGAAAACTCATCTTGATTTTCCAAACACCGAACCGCCAGTCATCATCATCCAGCAAACAACGAACCCCTCCTGGCTACGATTCCACAAACATGGACGGCGCCGCAACTGACGCGTCGCCGCCGTGGGCCGATCTCCCCGCCGACGTGCTCCCCGCGATCTTCGTCCGCCTTGGCGACGCCACGGACTTCGTACGCTTGCACGCCGTGTGCAGGCCGTGGCGAACGGCGGCGCCGTCTTCCACGCCCAGCAACCTCCTCCCGTGGCTGATCGCGCGGCGCGGGTTCGCCACGTCCTCCCTGATGCGCTTCCGCTCGCCGCTCTCCAAACGGAGCATGTCCCTGGCCCAGATCCCGGAAAACCTCGGCAGGCGGCTGGACTCCTCCGACGCCGCCAACGGCCTCGTCCACGCCTCCGGGATCTTGGAACCCAACGACCAGAAGGACATTGTCTGCTGCGGCGTCAGGCGCTTTTCTGAGAAGCACAGCGGCAGGCTCTTCAACCCGCTCGCCGCCGGCGACGCCGTCCGGTGCTCCGCATTTTCTCAGAGTTTCGTCCCCCAAAGCTGCAGGGCGCAGAATAGCGTCTTCCCCATCGTCAGCGGTTACCTGTTCCGCGACGCCGCGCGCTATTTCTCCTTCTTCGCCACTCCGCCGACGACCGGCGGCCAGGACGCGTGGTCATCATCAAGCCTCGCCCACGAAGTGGCATGCGACGCCATGGACGACCCGCCGCTGCTGCCCGAGAGGGACAGGCACGTGTTCGAACACCGTGGCGAGCTGCTGTGCGTCGACGTCCTGGATGACGTCACGCGGCCGTGTCCTCGTCGTACGGCGGACGCGTTGGTGACCGTCCGCGTTCTGCAAGGGGGCGAAGACGGGAGGCCGAGGTGGGTGCCCCGGGAGGAGCGCACGCGCTGCGACGCCGATGACCATCTCTGCTTGTTCCTCGGCTGGGCCAGCAGCTTCGCCGTCGACGCACGGGACTTCGCCGGCGCGGAGGAGGTGGCCGGTGGGTGCGCCTACTTCGTCGGGAGGCGGGCGGCCGGGAAGGAGGTTTACTGCGTGTACAGGTACAGCTTCCGCGACGACACGGCGACGGTGGTGGACCAGCTGCCTGGCCGCTTCGATAAGAAGTCCATGTGGTTCGTGCCACGGCCGACGCTGTCCGCCGTGCGCCCGCAGCCGGAACGCGGTACGACGCAGTAGCCGGCGGCAACAGGACACGTTCCATGGCAGCAAGATCGAGCCTAAGGTCGAGCAGATGCAGTGAAGCATAAATACATTACATTGTATATCTGCTTTCGTTTCAATCTCTGCATGATACAATGTTCAAATTTCATATGGAACTATTTTCTTGTTCATCCCGTCCGGTAAAAGACGTCAGTGCTGATCGAGTCCAGGCCCGTTAATTAGCCTTGTACTGGCTGCGACGTGATCCCTTGTGACGCTGCTATCTATATGTACGAATGTACTGACCCACGCCGCGCGTCACGGAAACCAGCGATTATCCAACGAACCCCCTCTCCTCTCGCGCGACGTCGTACGGTCCATCGCCGACGGACTGCACAGGCATGGAACCCGCGCCGCCATGGTCCGACCTCCCCGGCGACGAGCTCCGCGAGATCGCCGGCTACCTGCGCGACGCCAACGACGCCGTACGCTTCCGCGCCGTTTGCAGGCCGTGGCGCGAGGCGGCGACTGAGGCGCCCAACCTCCTCCCCTGGCTCATCACGCCGAATGGGTTCGCCACGTCCACCAAGATGCACATCCGCTCGCCGCTCTCGGGGAAGAGCGTGTCCCTGGGCAGCTTCCCACCCAACCGCCGCAGGCGCTTACAAGGGTGCGACGCGGCCAACGGCCGCCTCTTTGCCAGCTCCTTCTTTGTTGACGACGGCACGGGCAGCCTCGCAACCCGCTCACCGGAGAGGTCACCGCCGCACCCTGGGCGACCAGGCCTCCTCCGCGTTGCCGGAGCTTCAGGTCGCCAAACGGCATCTTCGATTTCTACAACACTTCTTCTTTCGAAGGTGAGATATGTGATTACCTCCTTGCCAAGGGCCGGGACGCGTGCTTCGGCGACGTCGCCGGAGTGCCAGAGGAGGGCGCCACGGCCGACCTGGCGCGGCAGCCCGGGAGAGACAGGCACTTGCTCGTGTTCCGGGGCGAGCTGCTGTGCGTCGACGTCGTGGACATACAGCCGTGGCTGCGGCGGCCGTCGATATGGGACAAGCTGGAATTGGTGTCCGTCCACGCGTTGCGGCAGGTGCGCGACCACCGGTGGCCGCGGTGGGTGAGGAGGGACACTAGCCATCTCTGCTTGTTCCTCGGCTGGGAGAGCAGCTTCGCCATCGACGCCGGGGACTTCGACGCCGGGACAGGGATGACCGGCGGGTGCGCCTACTTCGTTGGCAGGCGGGCTGCCGGGATGAAGGGTTTTGCCGTGTTCAGGTACAGCTTCCAGGACCGCACGGCGAAGATGGTGGATGCGCTGCCTGTCCACTTCGAAAAAAAATCCATGTGGCTCATGCCTCGGCCGAGGCTAGCTGCAGTGCGCGACGCGCACAAATAAGAGCGTAATAATATAGATATGGTGAAGTGGAAAATGTACACATTTTCATGTGAAATTTGTACTTTTACACAGGAATGTTGAATTTTCAAATGAATTTGCAAGAATATCCGGCTTTGCAAGTAGAGGATTATGGATCCAGCATTTGTTTATATCTAACAGGTAACTCGACAATTGTAAAGCACAGCCACTGATACAGACGTTACAACATCGCTTCACCGGACATCAAGGATTCCCTTCCTTGGTCTTGCCATATTCTTCAACAAGCTTTGTCACGAGCACCATAAGATCTACAAGTGCGCTGAAGGATGCTCGCAGAAACCGGGCCTCTACCGCTTCAAAGTGCCTAAATTCACCAATCAGAGGACATCAATCTTAAATCATTATGCGACATGCAAAGAAAGGTGTTTAAAATGTCAATAGAAATACTAACACGACAAGCTTGCTACCAGAAACAGCCATCTCCCTCTTTACCTTGTCAGGCTGCAACTGCAATGAAAGCCACAGTGTGCATGTCATGGATGAATACAGAAAGGCAAATGACTTCTTTGTTAAAATGTTTTACTTCTTTACCTCCTTGTCAATAGATAGCGTTTTGTAGACAATGGATGCCTTTTCCTCAGACCCATAATCAACTTCAAAGTCACTGCCAAAGACATAGGTCAATGCTGCATCCTACCCAGGAACAGTTAATAACAGAAGCAAAATTGCTAGGGGGTAGGAAAGGTACTATTTGCGTAAAATCATTGTAACATTCTGACACAATAGAAAATAGCATATTAATTCTTAGATGAGCAAGGTGGTGCCCAGTGAAGAGAACCTGGAACCTAACAGCTTTCACGGTCCACTGGGCTTGTCAAACTACCATCATTCACGAAATCCAGGGCTTCAGAACATAAAGTGGAACATACTCATGCCACGGGATCTTCCAAAAATCATCCTATATTTTGTCAGTTTATGTTATGAACAGAAATCCTCCACTCCTGATTGACTAGGAATCAGCAAAAACTAGTGTGCCATGTTAATTCCCAAACAATTGTTGCATACTGTGGCACTGTGATTGATCATCGAAAGATTACTTTGTTTCCATCCCAGTTATCATGAATACAAATTTATCACTGGCTGAAGTGACCTTACATCGAGCTATATCATATCGAGTAATTATCCTTCAGGATCAGGTGCCCCTGCTATTTCGCTTAAGTTGCTATACAAATGTTACGGTGAAGCACACCAGAACATGTATTAGGACCTTGACAGTTTTATCTCGTACGAGAAACGTTACGCTCAGTCAATACGTCGAACACAAAGCAAACATTCAGAAGTAACACGAGGTATCACAATAACAGCACTAGGACAGCAGCCAACAGGGAACATAGAACGTTATTCGTTGAAAAGAAACTAGCGAAGCACACGAAAAATCAAAGAACAAGCTACGGTGACATGCAGATTTCAGTATTCCTCAACCAAACGAAACAAGAACATTTGAAGAAGAGGGAGTGTCACAGGGCAGAGGAAGGGTTCACCATTTGAAGTCCCAGCCGGTGGAAGACGCAGTGGAAGCAGCAGCAGCCATCGCGGCCTCGGGTGGTCGAGCTTCACGCGCCGGTCAGTCGCCTGGGCGTGGCGCGTCAATCTCCGGAGACGGCGCTTGGAGGCCGGGAAGGTCGATGAAGATTCACAGGCAAATCTGCCAGCCGCTAGACAACTAGAGGCTGTGAATTCAGTGGTCTTCAGACCCCTCCGCCGCTCGCCGTCCACCCAGAGCAGCAGAGCGCGCCCCGCCGCACGCACGAGTCGCCTCCTGCGCCGCCGCTCTGCCTCCCGGCGTACTTTTTTTCCCGACTGGGGTCTGTGGAGGACCTTGGGCAAACTGTTTGGTGGGGCTGTCAAAATGGGCCTATAGTGGCTACTTGCCAGCCAGTGGCCCAACTGCTTTGCCAAGGTCAAACAAAAGACAGATAATGGCTGATTCTCAAAAAAAAAAAAAAAAAAAAGAAGAAGAAGAAGAAGAAGACAGATAATGGCTGGCTGATGCATCTCCCGCCGTAAACATCACGGTTTGGGGCGATGAAGTTACTAACCATGGCACGATTTTCTCCGGACGATTGGAAGTAAAATGGACTAACAAGAGAAAATTTCACTCTCTAACTCAAAGAACAATTTCGTATTGGCGATCCTCAACCCGATGCCACCAAATTCGCCATCACATTTTTCCTCTCTTCTATTCTACCGTGGGTCGAGAGGGCCAGAGAATTCAACGCAGCAGTTGTAATAAGTTATTCATGCAGGTCATGCGGATATGGACATGCACACGGATCCAGGTGTTGAATCCTTGGGCACCGGATGTCGAATGTGCAGGGGCCTCCGAATGTGGCAGGCAAATCTCGTTGCAAGCTGACAAACGGGTAAAGCAGATCTTAATTAGTGTTATTAAGGTCTTAAAGTAACCGGGTACTAATGGTTGGAGAGTTTCACTTAAACTTGCTGACAACACCGATTTCTGCTCCAAGTCAACTTGCCACCAGTCAGTGGCCGGCATTAGTACATATTACAAAATGCATTATTGCCCTGAAAGCTGAAACCATTGGTGCACCTACGTTGACAGTGTTGAGGCCATGGAACTCCTGCCCCAGTAAGCCTCTGGTTTTGCAGTAGCTAGCTTAGAACCCTTCAGTTACGTACCTCATTTCAGCCATATTCTAGTTCAAGCCCACCACGGATGACGGATATATGCCATTCGTCAGCATGGAATCAACTGAGCCTAGTTATATTATGACAGTGTGCTCGTGCAATATGAGGGCGACGCAAGGACTAACGGTGCAAAGTATAGGCACCTAATCCTGATAGTCTGATATATAATGATGGGGCAGGACGACCGAAGTATTTCAGAATCTGCTCCTCCTAATCATAAAACTATAGTACATCACACACAATGAGAGGTCTAGACTCTAGACCCACATAGAGCACTATATAAATGATTCGTTGTTCAGGCTGTGTCTATTGGGACATGAGACCTTCACCTTGTTCGCCCTCCCTCCTAAGCAAATACATTAGTACTCTCTCTTCTTGATGTCACCAAAAACGCTGCACCAAGAAACACCTTAACACTGACAACACAACAACCGATAAAGATCAACAAGGCCGATCGAGATGGAGCCTGAAGACATGCACCTTCTGCGCTAGTTCAGTGCTTGCTGCCACTACTCTTTTGGCTTGTTTAACTCTGCTGTGTTAATCGGAGCATGAGGAAGGGGCTGGCCATGAGGGCGCTGCTGGATCGGTACTGGCGCCTGCCGTCGTCGAACAAGAAGCAGGCTCGCGGCCGGGAGCCGCCGCCGGAGGGCTGCCTGGCCGTGTACGTCGGCGCGGCGAGGCAGCGGTTCGTGATCCGGACGGAGTGCGTCAACCACCGCCTGTTCAGGGCGCTGCTGGAGGACGCAGAGGAGGCGCGCGGGCACTGCTACGCGCCGGACGGGCCGCTCCAGCTGCCGTGCGACGCCGAGGCGTTCGCGCGCGTCGTGGCGACCATCGAGCGGGAGATGGCAGACGAGAGGATCGGGTGCGGCGGCGTGATGAGAGGGCACTCGCCGGCCGTCGTCCACAGTAGGCAGGTGACCGTGGGTTTTGAGTAGTGAGTGATCAGATCAGGGGTTCTTCTTTCTTCTGTCCTCTGGTTTTCTTCTGCCGTAGGGGTGCGAACAATGCAGCATGCATGGTCAGCTGGTCACGGCTGATGCAAAGCTAAGCTTGATGTTAGGTTCTGTAGCTCTGTTGTATAGTAGTACATGTTATCATGTGTCATGTTACATGTTTACTTGATTTGGCTAGCTTGGTTAAAGTTCCAGTAATTTTCAAACTGCAATAGCTGATTCCTTACTCGCGTAACCACATGGGGAATCATCCAAGCTTTACTGCCTGGAGAACACCTTCCCACTTCCGGCATGGCAGCACGCCGGGACTTCATGTTTAGACGCAAGTAAGCCGAGCCTCAGCTGCAGATACGGACTTCTTTTTTGTCAGGTCTTCAGAGATTGCAATCACCAAGCATCAGTGCCGGCTGTTCACGGGCAGTTATAAACTAGTACAAAGCTGCGACCATTCAGCAGATAGCCCACGCAACAATTGTCCCAGAAAGCCACCATGATCACAAAGAGTACACCAAGCATCTTTAGCTCACGGTACCACCCTGTAGATTTTGCTACTACTCAAGTTTATGGCCACGTTACAGCAAGTTAAAAGTTCCATCATGAAGGTTGTTGGGCTACAACAACAATGGGAGTGCCCACGATGGCCTCAGGTGATACGTATAAGCAAAACTACCATAATGAACATGCAAGTCATCATAAAGATGAGCAGCCACTGGAAGCACGTCGTCTTGGAGGTCAGGGAGTACACCTCTGCCGCTCGTGAGGTGGCGCGGCCAGTAGTTGCCAGGCTATGCTCCACAGCTCTCTCAGTGGAGTCGAGGATCTGCAAGGGCAAAACTGATCAGCAGGTACGATATCTTCTTTGAAGTATCAGCAGAACTCCAGTGTCCCCATAGAAACCGTTATCAACACAACAGAAAGCAGTAAAGGAACAAATCAAACGAAACACACCTTCTCTGTCTGCTGGACTGATTGGTTCATCATAAGACTACTTTCCTTCAGTTGGCGTGCTAACTCGACCATTTCATCAGTCAAATCTTCTTGCAACCTCCTGTCGAATTAGAAGATTCGGTACCAGTAAAAAAAATAGTTAGTGACTAGTGATCTAGTAAGCCTAAAGTTTCCATGCTAGAGTCTAAGCAGTTACGAGAAAAACAAAAGCTAATAGTAGTTAAGAGGCAGATCTTCCAAGCAATCTCAGTGAAGAACATCAATGATGGACTAACTGGTCACTATGAATGATACGGGTTGGCTAGGAAACAAGATGGGAATAGTTTCCGACAGAGTAATCTCAGTGAAACCAGTAAATGAATGCACCCTGTAAATGGGCTGCTCGTGTGCTGTTTGCAGTGAAGAACTTGAGGATAAGAAGAAAATGTAGCACATTATTAAAACAAGAGATGGCATACCTATGCTTCTCAATGTGAGCCTGAGCTTCTGCATCCAATTTGATAGGTGCTCCGATATCTCCTTTTCTCTCGTGATGGCTTGGTCCAACCTCCACATGAGCTCTATTTTATTTTAGTTCCTTAGTTGTAATAGGTACGAATAAAAAGAAAAAAGGAGACCAAAATAAACTTACGTTGATCTCCTTCGCAGTCCTGATGATAAAGATAATGGATTCTCTGCTTTTTCCTTTTCATAAGAGCCTTCTACTTCTCTGCTTTCAGCAATGGGCTTTTCATCTTCTGGCTGCACCAACAAGAATATGCTAATAAGAAGTGTATCTGAAAGATATATGAGATAAAGGTTCAGAAAACAAATTAACACCACCATATACCATGGTTTATTTGAATTATAAGAAGAATCGGCAAACGATTTAAGCATGATAATGGAAACAATGAATCAACACAATAAAAACATACCACTGAAGCAGCGAGCCTGGCAGCTAGTGCTTCAATCTTTTCTGAATACTCAGAAAGTTTAGCTTTTGAAACACTGTAAAATGAGAAAAATAATTAGAAACATGATTGTCTGATCATGGAAAGAAAACATAACATAAAAGTTAATGGAAAATTTCAAAATATGTGAATGTCTGTTGTGCTACACCACTTGCAAAGATCAATTAAGCGGGTACAGGAAGACTCATGAAAAGGCCAAGCAATGGTCTTGAAATTTTTATCATAAAAAAAACATCAAACAAAAGATGATGAGAATTTAAAATAAAACAATGAATCTTTGAATAAGGGTTTTGAGATGCAGGATGGAGCACATCCCAATAAAAATAGCATCTAGATTTCAGAAACAGCTTTCTAGAAAATATGAATGAGAACATCATGCATTTGTCAAGAGGCAAGCTTTGGCGCTTTTCATATAAAAAAGAATAATTTTCATGGAAGCCAGGTCAGTGTACCACATGTGTGCGAAAAAAGGCTTAATGATTTTTTTTTCAGTAACAGTTATTCAGATAATGATCAAGACTTCCTCGATCCACATTCTTATCAAAATAATAGGGTCACAGTTTTATGTAATTAAACTTGCAGCCATTACATGGGCGATATGAAAAGCAGGGAATAGAACATGCTGTAATAAAACATTGATCGCTGCTCCGAACGAATTAATATATCATGCCTGTACTTTTCAGGAATTCTGAGCTGATATCATGCCTGTACTTTTCCCAGCTATTTTTTTTCTATTTCTAGTCCCAATTGAATTGTAGTATTAAACTTCCCTGTCTCCCATCCCCTGCTGTTTAATGGCGTTTTCTTCTAGTTATCCATCTTAAACTTCTCTCCTAAGCTGCTGGGTTGTAAGAACTCGAACTACTGTTTTCCATTTCTCAGTTAATGGAAAAAGGGATGCCCCATTTCAAAAATCCTTATTCTTCTCTCTGTTTTTTTTCCAGGTCATTCTTGCATTATCAGGATGTAAAGGCATTCACATAGATTATATATCCACTTTGACAGTATTTAAAAAGGCATAACAAAATACTGAAACATCCTGTCAGCCAATGCAAAATAGATGCAAAGATAATCGCAAGATCATCTTTGGAATTTGTGTAGATTTCACATTCAACTTATAAATTTTGGTGTTTTTGGGTTTTCCTCTTTCCCCTATGATTATTAATCCTTAACAAATGTAGGTTGAGCCACATGTAGCAAACATATCACCATATCAGTTTTCAAAAAAGCTTTCAGCGTGAAGCCGTGGAAGAAAGCTCACCTCAATGTTCCTTCTGATGCAGTTTCTGCTCCTAGCTGCTCCAACAGCTCCCTGGCTGTGGTCACATACTGCAATGGAATGGAGGCTGTTAGTGCTTAGTACACGGTTCATCCAATGAGCAAGATTTAGGTACCACATACATGTCAATCAAACACCGTCAGACCTCTAACATGGACAACGGATGATGAAAAATCGAGGGATTGGTATCAGGGGCGCCTACATGGACAAGTTTGGCAGGATTCTGCTGCCGAGGAGCCGCCTCCAGCAGCCTTCTCAGGTTCACTTCCACCTTGTTGAGCCTCATATCGAACAAGCAGTGATGTGGGGCACGCGGGGTTCAGCTAAACATTCAAATCTTCAGGAATAAACTACACCCGCACCTCTGGTGATTGCCTTTCGACTCTCGCTGAAAAAGAACAACCTTAATCAATCAAAGGAGTACATCAATAGATCAAATTAGCAGGGAGCCAAGCAGAAAACAAATCCGCGACTAAATAAATGGGGATAGATGGATTTTGTTAGTTGCTACTTACCAAGAGCGGAAGAAACGGATCCAATTGCGGATGGATCTCCACTCCGCGCGAGTCGCCCAGAGACGGCGGCGACGAGGAGAAGCCCCTGATCCCTCGATGAGACGAGAGTTCCGTGGAGGATCCTTTCTCTTGTTCACCGTCGCCGGCGGTGATATCTCCGACGATGATCCAGCGGTGGAAGAGGGAGGTTGAGGCTTCGCAGGGAAGGTGACCCGACCGAGAAGGAGAGGATTTCACTTTCCAGTTTTACCCCTGCAAAACAAAGCTGGATTATAGAGGAAGGGTGTTCTGTCTTCTGTGTTCAGTGTTCACCGTAATCAAACAAACAGCTCGCGGTGCGTCATGGACGTCATTCTGACTGTTCAAAAGTTTTTGCTTTGTTCAAATTCGAACTAGATACGGGAAATTTCAGGGAGACACTCCCCCCCCCCCCCCCCCCCCCAAGGGCTTATCGCAAAACAATCAGGCATTCAACAGTGCTCTGCCTATAATGGCTAGCTAGCATATGATGCAAACCTGACATAAACGATGAGTCCGTATATAATTAAGCGCCAAGAGACGCAAACAACCCGACTTTTTTTTCTCAAAAGAGCCGACCATTATATTAACTTCTATTATGTCAATCCAGTCGGCAACAGCCAAACAACAACTTCTCGGCAACACATCAGTCATCAGGTGCTGGATATTCGCTCTCACTGAGAAAGCAAACAACAGAAACATGCGACAGGTACTAGTAGTTGCAAGGCTCAGGAATGAACCTCATATTCTGAAAAATGAGCAACATAAGAAAGCCACTTTAAAATAACAGAACGAGAAGGAAAATAGGGGTCGTGTAACATTGAACCGTGAAGACTACATTCACCTGACCAATCAATACGAAAGTAGCAGAACAAAAGGATTATACAGTCAACGATAACGGATATATCTCGCACCAGTATTAACACCGAGGTCACACCTGAACTCTTGAACCGATGATCTACAAATTCCTTACTAGACGTTACAAAGGACCAATCATAAGCATGTACAGAAAAAAAAAGTGATTCGTGTTGAAAAATGCAAAATATCATCACATCTCCTAACTCCTTATGCTAGCAAGCCACAGCCACGGCCTCTTTTGGACCAGAGGTGACACCAGCAGTGACACCCTCTTTTGGAGTAGAGGTGACACGAAGGATTGCTTGGGCGCTTAATGCTGAAAGCTTTGACTGGCAGAAGGCCACCCATGATTCAGCGTTGGGTGAGTCAGAAAGTGTGTCATCATTTTTGCCAGAAGTTGAGACCTGGGACTTCTCATAGAACACCTGCAGCTCCAATGCAAGGTTGCGAGCAGCCTCCCTTGATTCAGGAAGCTGGTCGCTTAGTTGGGTTGCTGCAACCTGGATGAGCTTATCCATTCCATATTCTTTGATACCCTCCACATCCTGCATGAAAGAACATCATTACTGTGAAACACCCATGATTAAAAATGTGCATGTCCCGTGCAGCACAACAAATAGAGGTAACAGCGTGCAGCACGCAGACACTGAGACACACAATACACAAAGATGTAACATATCAACCTCCAATTTCTGTTGCAATATTGCAGGTGAAGGTGCAAACATCTCTGAACATAAAAATTACAGCTAAATAAATGAACTAGCTAGGCATTTTGCCATGTACCAGCTTCCCCTTTTGATAAAGAGACTTTCAGGTCCATACATATATATCAATAAAAGATATACTAAAAGATCCCTGGAAGAAATTGGATGCACACTCTAACGAAGACCATAAAAAGAGAGTACCAGAGAAGGCAAGGTCAAATTTTCATAATAAATTGTGCATTTGAGATACCAGATAAACAAACTACAAGCAGTCGTAAATTAATCTTTGCCCTATCATAGGGTGTTTTGGCTAGAAGAATTGAAGGCTACAAAAGACATAATTGCAAACAAATTCCAGGTGAAACATTCACTTACAAGGCGAGGTACACTCTTGCTGAAGCACACTGATGCTTTTGCTCGGATTCGTGGATTCCTGTTCTTGAGGTAAGGCTGCATTCTGGGTAACAGTAGCAAAGGGGAGATCCAGCTCATCATCGATATAAGAGCCGTCTCAGCAGCTTCACAAACAAAGCGCTTATCTTGTGATGCTTTTAGAAAGAGTTGCACTAGCTGTCAACACATTGGAAAAAAAAAAGATATTTTAAGGGACTGTATAGTTAGTATGGATAGTTTTAAACTGCGCATTTGAGAATGGCAATACAGACCAGCAGATCAATTGAGTCGACCATTAGGTCACCATAGGCCTTAAAGATGTCAGCACATGTCATTAGTGCTGTTTTGCAGACAGCACTTCTTGGGTTCTTGATAGATTTCACAATAAGAGGAACTAGAGGCTCCCTGCGATTCAGACAATTCATACCAAATAAGTAATGGAAGGGATGGCATACAATTTCACAGAAGTGGCATGGAAGTGGCGTCGGTAAAAATAAAAATATCTGTCCGAAACAAAATCGTGTGTAAATGTTAGGGAACCTACAGCAGCTCCTGCAATCTTTCCTTGTGGTATTTTGCCAACTGACGAACATTGTTGAGAGCTTCACATGCCATAATCCAGTCCTTTGAATCCAACCTTTTAACTAAAGTCTGTTGGGGAAAGCAGAAATGATAAGTCCCAGCTTTGACCAGTAGAACCTAAAAGAAAATCAGCTGTACAACAAAAGATCATCCATAGGAAAATTAGCAGCATACACTGAGAGTTGCATCAACATCTGGGAGATCTATCAGATTTTCAGAATCAATGTACTCGACATCTATATTTCCAGTCTCACTTCCATTAGTTCCAGCACCAGGACATGCTGGAGGGGCATTCTCTTTCTTGTCGACACATGCATTGCCATTTGACACATGACTGTTGATGCAGGACTTCTCAGAACTATCTTTCCCTGTCTCCAGGTCCGCTGATTGAGAAATATTGAGATTCTTCAAAGCACTTGATGACATATTCACACCCTGCATTACGAGTTGACAGAAAAGGTGATTCAAAACACTTGAAGAAACTTCAGTCCCTCCAAACAGTCGAGTATGTTAGAGCATTTCCTATGAATGGACGGGTACACTTGTAGCCAGCTAATTTGATCCTCACAACAAACAAGTAAAATAGAAGCCCATAAGTCATAAGCATCGGAAGCTAAAATTCAGGCAGTTCCAGCAGATCAATGATTAGCCGAAGCTAATCAAATCACAAAATCACACCTAACGGTGGAAAGGCAGAGGGTTATCCAATCCGTATTGAGCTCTCACTAACCTCCACCCCAAGTAATAGAACTCCAGAAGCCTTAGGTTTAACTTTTTTGGAAAACTCACTAGATAGGCGTCTTGGGCAGAACCTACGGAACCAAGCAATAATAAATCTGCAACTAAATGGAAGCCAATTCCGCGGCCATAATCCCAAACACAACAGATCGCAAGCGAGATCCGAGGGGCGGACAAATGCCGCGGCAGGAGAGGAAAGCGATATCGCGAGGGGGGAACCGGGACGCGGGGGTTACCTGAGAAGAGGGCGAGCCAGAAGCCGGAGGCGGCGTTGCGCCGGCGCGGCGGCGGAAGGCGGCAGTCTCGCTCGCTCGATGCGGAGGCGTCGTCCTCTGTCGTCTCTGTGGCTGGAGCGCGTAAGTTATACAGAGGAGACAGTGTCAGTATGCCCTTTACAGAGCTTATACTACAAGTCACGGGCGGAGGAATGAGGAGCCGGCGGCCGGCCGTTTGGACGCCGGCGAAGTGACGTCGATGGCTGCGGACTGGCGGGGACTGGGGGCAGCAAAAGCAGCCCAATCCCAGTAATTCAGCGCGGCCCAATGAGATATAACTGTCCCAGACCATATAGCACGGTCGCATTCTCAGTTACAGGGCCATAAGGCCCAAACATAACACAAAACCCTAATCCCCAGAACGGACGGTCGAGGCCTCGCCAAGCCCAGCAACGCCTTACATCCGACGCTCCGCGTCGCTCCGAACCTCCCCTTATAAATTTCACCGTCGGCTACAAAGCTTCCGCCGCCGCCTCCACTCGCCTCCTTCCCTCCTCCTCGCCGTCGCCCCGCGCGCTCGCTCCAACCAGCCGCCGTCGGAATGGTACGCGCGTCTCCCAACTTCTCCCCACTCGCCGGCGATCTCAGTGCCGCAAATCTCCGCTGCTGTTTGATCTAGAGATTCTAATTGTCCTGTGATCCGTTCTTGCAGGCCCCGAAGAGAGGCGTCAGGACGCCGGTCCCGGCGAAGAAGAAGGCGGTACGTCGCTTATTCCTGAAAGCCACGCGCTCGCACTGCAACTTCGCTTTCACTCGTTCAATGATCTGATCTGGTGACGTTTGGTTGGTGCAGGAGAAGGTGACGAACCCGCTGTTCGAGAAGAGGCCGAAGCAATTCGGGATCGGCGGCGCGTTGCCGCCCAAGAAGGACCTCCACCGCTTCGTCAAGTGGCCCAAGGTCGTGCGCATCCAGCGCCAGCGCCGCATCCTCAAGCAGAGGCTCAAGGTGCCCCCGGCACTCAACCAGTTCACCCGTACCCTCGACAAGAACCTTGGTACGCTTCATATCCATTCGTAGCCATTCCATTTAGACTGTAGTCTGTAGACGGGGGCTCATTTTGTGCTTGGATTACGGTTCGAGTGTTCTTGTTAATTTAGTTGCATCGCTAGGTTATGTGTTGCGGGGTAGTATTTTGTTGTTAACTAGTAGCATTGCTAGCTGATTGGCTGGGAATCCGTTTGGAGCGAATCCTTTGTGCTGTAAGTGACGTATGCAGAGAAGGGGGTAAATATAGTGCGGTATGTGATTTGTTTTCAACCTGGATGAAGGTGAATGGCAGAATGAGTGGGTGTGAAACAGCATTTTGTCCTAGTGCTCCATTTCTAGTCAATTTCAGTTCTCAAACTCATCATTTGGTTACTTGAAAATAAATATTATTGTTGATACTAGTTTACCAAATTTGATTGGGTATCTTATTGTAGTCATTGAACTTATTTATTCTGATTGTTAAGATTCTTTCTCATTATTCCAAATGATTTTTTATACATAATAGGTACTCCCTCCGTTCGCATATTGTTGTTGCTCCCGACCACCAAACGAACTAGAAAACAACTGACCTCTGCTGTCGGAACGTCAACAATATTAAAATGGAGGGTGTACGAATATGGTCAATTCTGAAGCTAACTGATAATGAAATGCTACTAAAAAGATTTTGGTCACGTAAATATCCTCCACTTGTGTAGGTGAATCTTACTCATCAGTATTACTACTGATATATTAACCCTTCATACACTGTATTCATCCTTCTTTCAACACTATTTTTTTTCATTGTCATGTAATTAAAATTGGTGTCAGCTTGCATAAGGTCATTACCATGTTGGATGACTGTCTAGACTAAGGGTGGCATTTGAACTTGTTGAAAGAAGCAATTGGATAGACCATCTTCTCTGGAGCATCAGTTTTTTAAAACATTATGTTAGATCCTTCTATTGTTTGCTTCTGATAAAACCATACTTGTGCTATTTTTATATCAGCATCAACCTTGTTCAAGATGCTTCTTAAGTACCGCCCTGAGGACAAAGCCGCCAAGAAGGAAAGGCTGTTGAAGAGGGCTCAGGCTGAAAATGAGGGGAAAACTGTTGAGGCAAAGAAACCCATTGTTGTCAAGTATGGCCTCAACCATGTTACCTACCTGATCGAGCAGGTTTGTGCCGTTGAATCTTGATTGTGAACCTCTCGTTGATAACAGAGGGCTGTTTTTCAGATAAGCTTATTTTGCATATAATTCATGATAACAGATGGTTGTTTTTCGGATAAACTCATTGGTATTCTTTATTTGGCAGGGTAAGGCTCAGCTGGTTGTCATAGCTCATGATGTTGACCCCATCGAGCTTGTTGTGTGGCTCCCAGCTCTTTGCAGGAAAATGGAGGTTCCATACTGCATTGTCAAGGGAAAAGCACGCCTTGGATCGGTATTATTTCTGTTTTGACTTTCTTTTGCTTCTTAAATGTCAAAACTGCTGCAAGGAATGGAAGCTAACAAAGCGTTTGCTGTAGATTGTTCACAAGAAGACCGCATCTGTCCTTTGCCTTACCACTGTCAAGAATGAGGACAAACTTGAGTTCAGCAAGATCCTGGAGGCTATTAAGGTAGGGTGGACTTCTGTATCATCTATATGTTTTTTGCTATTGATTTTTGGACTGACCGAAACTTGATTCCCTCCCAGGCCAACTTCAACGACAAGTATGATGAGGTCAGGAAGAAGTGGGGCGGTGGTATCATGGGCTCCAAATCACAGGCTAAGACCAAGGCCAGGGAAAAGCTGCTTGCGAAGGAGGCTGCACAACGGATGACCTAAGTCTTGCCTAGATAAATTTATATCTTGTACCTCTTGCTATCAGTGTGCAATCATATTGTGGTTGTCCATCTAGTTTTGGGAGTTTTGTCCGTTGAGACAATGCTAGAAAGAAACGCTGTAAGAATTCAGAATTTTTGTTCAATGCTGGTTCATATGACAAACCATATATTTTGTGCAGCTCTTAATTTTATCTGCGCTATACTATCTATGGTACCCTGTGTTACAAAACGTTGTTGTATGTTGGTTTCCTTATGCTCGCTTTTTTCCGGAAGGTGGGTTGTATTTCGTTTGTGTTTTTTTCCCATTATCTTTATAATGGTACAAATGACTTCCTGAACACGAGCTTCTGGCGGTTGAGCTCTAAACTATTTTTTTTTTTTTTGATTTCCCTGTGCAATAAAGCGCTCTTGCCTTCAAATGAGGCAAATGCCTCTGTTCGGGAATGCGGATGGAGCAAATATTGCATATATCTGTTGCATTGCGATATTCAGTTATGTTAGTGTCTGTAAGTGACTTTATGTACAAATGTACACTGCAGGGACGTCCAGCCCCTTGATTATTCCCTAACCTGCATCAGCTTTTCTATTTACACGCCCATGATATTCATTTATGTTAGTGTCTGTAAGTGACTTTATGTACAAATGTACACTGCAGGGACGTCCAGCCCCTTGATTATTCCCTAACCTGCATCAGCTTTTCTATTTACACGCCCATTTCATGTTAAATCTTCTAAATGATCACGCAGCCCCATGATCAAGAGTGGGACCTGATCAGCCTGAACCCCTGAAGCGAGCCCTTGAGCAGGTTACCAAGGACGGACACCGCGCCGCCGTCAGGCACTGGCTTGACTGGTGCTTCGCGCTTCACCCTGAGCACGGCGTGGCCGAGTTGCTCGCCGACGGCATCCATGGTCCGGCCATCGACGGGGTTGCCGTACGCGTCCGACACGTAGAATGTGTCCTCCGCCTTGCCGTCCTTGGTGGAGATCGCCGCGCGGATGATGGACAGGCTGTTCTCCCGGAACACGCGCGTGATCTCCGACAGCAGCCCCACCCTGTCCTCCGTTCTCACCTCCAGCTCCAGACCCTGCAAAGATAAACAATTGTCGGTCACTCGGAGCGTCGATGCAATGCCGCTTTTTTTGTTTTTAAAGATCGTCGATGCAATGCCGCTACAATGTCGATGCTTGCAAGCAATGTGATAGCCAAGGTGATTGCTTACATGGTACGCGCGCCTCTCGACGGCGGCCTCGAGGCAGCGGACGAGGCGGATCCGCTCGGCGTCGGAGCGCACCGGGTGCCCGTCGACGTGCCGTATATAGTACTCCTGCAACCAACAACGCCACGACATGAGCTTCCGGTGAAGATGAACTCGCCCATTTCATGACAATGGCTTGCCAGTTTATGGTTCCGTGAGACGAAGCATACTTGGTAGGCCTCCTTGCAGCCTCCCTCGGCGTCGACCGTGCCGTGGAACACGACGTACTGCAGGTCGGCGAGCGCGCACAGCGTGTCGAACAGCAGCTTGGGCCGGTCCCGGCACCGCACGATCACCACCGTGTACCGCCGCTCCGTGCAGTCCATGACCACCACCTTGGCGGCCGTCGGCCTCGCCTTGCCGGCGGCCTCGTGACAGTCGACGTCGTCGAGCATCAGCCTGTGCAGGCGCCGCTCCGCGTGCGCCCCGGCCACGGACACGCCCGTGTTGGTGTTGCCGCCGCCGCCGCCCTTCTTGGCGGGCCCGTCGCCCTGCATCACGTTGCCGAGGAGCTCCTGCACCCTGGACAATCGGGCGGCGTCGCGGATGGCGAGCCCCGTGGCCTCGTCGGTGATCTGGATGACCGCGGCGGCGCGCCTGTCGTGCGACCACACCTCGGCCTTCACAATGTTGCAGCTCTGGCAGGCGAGCACGGCGCACACCTCGGAGAGGAGGCCGGGGCGGTCGGCGCCGGTCAGCTCGATGGTGGTGCATTGATCTTCCGACGGCGTAAGATCGGTGGTGACTTCCATTGCTCGTGGCACAAGGTAGTCTTCGGACTCCAGGCACTGGTGAAAGATTATCAGCAAGGTAAGCCATCTTCCACAAACATCAGCGTCTTTCAGTTAGTAAATGCATATGCGTTGCTTACCTCCTGAATATGGTCAATGATCTCCTTACTCTTCAGCTTTCTCCCATCCTTATCGGTCACATTGAACACTGAATATGACACGAACCAAGAAACTCAATATATTCATCATGACCAAGTCAGGAAACCAAAGCAGACAATGTTGGGAGGCTTATGAATAGTACCATCCATGAACCAATTGCCGTCCGAAGAAATGTATGCCTTGGTGACAATGAGGTTGAGATCGACAAGGTCTTGAACTGCTTCCAACAAGATACCATGCTTCTTGACCCTATCAACCTGACGAGAAAGAAAATTTAAGTCCATGCTTAATCAATTATTATAGTACAGAAGCAGAGCTGTTTGCTAGACACCACGAATATTCAGTTAACAACGTGGTCCCGCGTGAAAGGGAAGTTCAGTCTCACCCGGATGACAGTTGCATTGTCACACGAGTCGTTGTCTATGACCACTCTGCAAGAAACAACATAAATAGGTTATGTGCATTTGGCATCGAGTAATGGCGGAGAATAATTTGGAATCAATTAGGAGCAAACAGTCAAGTTTGGCAAACCATTAGTGGGACAGTTGTGTGAAGTAAAAAAATGCATCTTCAATAGGAAGCATATGAATCTAAGGATTCCCTATTGCCTTTGCCAAAAGAAGAGGGGAATCTGAAAGGTCTCCTTTAGACACCGTGATAGAGGCGGCAGGAATAAGGCAAAGAATAAAGGAGATGGAGGCAGCCTTGTACGGAACCATATGGACTATTTTTTGTGACGTTTCAGGACGTTGCATATCTAGGAAGATATTTTCTTTGCTATTGATTTGAGTTCACAAATATTTAATCGTAATCCTAGGTGATTACGAGTAATCCTGGATAATCAAGAGTGATTGCGAATGATGTGGTAGAATCCTAAGAACAATTCAGAATTTGCATGAAAGGTATTTAAGCGCGAACGAGAATCGCTGAGAAACAAAAACCTATGTTATGACGATTGAGATATCATCATTATTTTTTAGGAATGATGATAGACCAATCTAAAAGATTTCATTCCATCCTGCTGCTACTGCAAAGAGTAGGTCTGTTTCCGTAGAATTTGTAGGAAGAAACAAAGAAAAAACAAGAACATAAGGGAACTCATACCAGCGCTCACAAGCCCACGCACAGGAGCAAAGAACATCAACGCAACCACACAAACGAAGGTAATCAAAAGGCTTAGCTCAAAAAAAAAAAAAAAGGTAATCAAAAGGCCAAAAGAGAGCAAAATGAGATGACATGCTCCTGCACTAGTACGTACAAAATACTCTGTATACCTGGGCGGGTTCATCCTCCTGACAAGCTTGGCGTACTCGTCGTCCTCCTCCACCTCCACCTCGCCGCACCTTCCCATGGCAACGCCACACAGCCCACGAACACGGCGAGCGGGGCTACGGATAGGAGACGAAGGGCTTGTGGCCGCTTTGAGGTGGCTCTGCTCTTGTTTACCTGTCAGGGAAGAAGCAGGGGAGAGGTGGAACTGCGACGCGGAGGGAAGAAGAGGCGACGCGACGCGAGACAAGAGGAGTAGCTAGCTGCTGCGGACGGGCTGGGCTGGCGGAAAGGAAACGCCCCGCCGTTTCCGTTGACTGGCCGGTGAAGTCGTAGACAAAACGAGCTAGAGAAGCGGGAGAAGCTTATATATAAGGGACGTGGCCGACGCACGGCCGATCAGCTCTTTTTTTTTTCTTCTTTTTGGTCTCAAACTTTCCTCTCGTAGTAATGCCGCTTAGCTTTTCGGTTGACCGGTTGACTTATTTTCTAGTACAATTTTGCCATAAATACGTGGTTATATACGCCATAATTCGTGTTTACCACACACCCTGTCGCCGTCCGGCGCATGACAGCTGAAAACTCGCTTCTTTCGTTCCGCCGTCTCCGACCAGCGGCAGCAGGGCGGCAGCGCGCGGGGATCATCCCAGTAGAGCCCACGTCACGGTGCGGCCAGCGCCAGCGTTGTTCTCACGTGACAGCAGCAAGTAGGTGACCTGTTGCTGGTGGCGTGGCGACTGGCGAGGCCGACGACGACGAACCGAGCTCGCGTGCGTCGGATGGATAAGAGATTGCCGAGACCCGGGCGGCGGGAAGCGGCCACGCCGAGCGGCGGTTCATCCGGAATGGCGCGAGGGTGCCGGGTTGGGCCACGTCACCACGATCGGGCCCACAGGCACGTACGCAGGGTCGGGTTTATCCGTTTCAGTTAGCGACTGACAAGCACTTGTGGTTACTGTACCTCTTCCAGTGGAATGGATCGATTGCCTACTTCTGAATCCATATAATTGCTCGGAAAAAAAAGTTATGAATCCACATCAGTGTGTTTCATTGCAGTTCTTGCAGAAAGACTACTGCAGTTTGATTGTTGAACGATGCCAAACGTTAGTTTCATGTGACGGATACACTCCTCTGGAGTCTGGACTGAGAAGAATCCTTACATTTTCAGTTTGAGAAGAAATGCTCGGCCGTTGCCGCCGTTCTACCACGATCTGATCGAAGTGGCTTCAGGTAAAGCAAAGGGAAAAGTGAAAAGCTCGCGCGTTCCGAGCTACCGGCAAATCAGATCCTGTCCTCTCGGGAATCCTCCGAGATATATCTTTGAACCTCCGACTCCGAGAGAATTTCTCGAATGCGACGGCAAAGCCAACTTGTTATTGGACAGCGAATCGCATTTTAGTGTCGCGGGCCTGCTTCAGCTGAAGTATACTATAGCATCATGTTGATCCCAAAGTTTCTTTCTTTTTCCAAAAAATCTCAAGATATTCGGCGAGTTGCGATCGATGGATGCCGAGCGCGCACTCGAACAAACTCCGTGCATGCATGCTTGGCTACTTGCACAAGTTGCAACCTACTAGCTACTGTCAGAGCTCTCCGTCGTGAACATGCAAGAAGTGAACATGCAAGAAGTGCATGTGCAAGCACTTTTCGATGGTGGCTATAACCTAGACCACCGAGGAGAATAGAATCGATCTTCGCTGCGCCAACGCGATTTCGCCAGCTCGACAGCTGATTCCAAACCAATGCTCGCCGAATCACTCAGCAATTCCTTCCAGAAAAGAAAGTCGGTTGCAGTTTCACCAAGTGAATAAGAATCAGAGCTACTAGAATGTATCTTTCTGGGAATTAATATATTTATTTAGCAAGTAAAGATAAGCATGTTTTTAGTGCAAGACTGCAGGTCTATTAGTAGTAGATCATGAGATATCATATTTGCTGGCTCCTTTTGTTTTGGGGGGAGCACCCACCCCAGATGTCAAGGGGATTCTCCATGCTATATCTACACCTGATGCACGATCGTGTTTCACGCTGTTTAGGGCAAGTACAAAGGTGTTGTCTCATAGTCCGTCTCATAATATTGAGACGGTTTCACCAGACCACTTGTACAATAGGTGATTGTTTTAGTTGTCTCGTAGTAATTGCATTTTTCCTTAATTTGTGGATGAGCAAAGAAATATTTATGAGTTGCATGTCAACTATAACTCGTACAATGGGTGTGTAAGCCGTCTCGCACTCCTAAATTTTAGCGCATGAGGTGGTTGCTTCGCGAAAAAAACCACCTCTTTCTCTCACCACCCTCTCTCTCTTCCACCTCATCAAAAATTCTATATAAAATTGCATGAGACGGGCTATGAGACCGCTTACGTATAGCATTGTACCTGCCCTTATTATCCCCTCCCGATCGAATCGTGTGCCATCATCAGCGATTAGATGATCTCGCAATGCAAATGTTCCTTTACTTTTGGGGCAGAACGTCAACTAGACAAGCCGGCCCGAATATCTTTCGTTCATCAATATTCAGAGTCTGTGCTGCGAGCTGACGTAATAGAATTCCTCTGGCAAGATGGACCAAAAAAAAAAGGACCATGGACAATCCCTTCCAGAAGCAAGGCATATGCTGCACAACAGAAAATCAATTCACGCCGTGCAAATACTGGCAAAGGACAATATCATGAAAAGAAAACGAGGCAGATTTTCAATAGCGATTGAGATTAGGATCCGGGCTCCGCTAATCTGACGTCGACACGGCACCAGCAAAGCGAAGCAAAGCAAAGCCAGTCAGCAGCGTGCGGAAACGCCGGCCGGCCGGCACTAGTGGCGCCGTGCGATGCTCCGCTCCGTCGTGACGACGTCAAGAACCCAAGACTTGACGTGTGGCTTCTGTGTTCGGTTCGCATCGTGTTCGAGTGCGACGCTGAAAAATATCCACCGAGACTGCAGCATTGACTGCTTGGGTGCTGGGACTGCACTTTGCTGAACTTGCACTTGTCCAGTGTCCACTGTGACTGCCACATGATCTCTTCTCACACCACTTGCCTCTCGGCACTGTTCTGGGGAGTAGCAGTCCACAGTAATTTAGTGTGTCTAGTTTCAAATATAGTTTCGAGCCTGAAAATTGTTGAAGTTCTTGGTTTCTGCAGAACAAACAAAATGATTAGGAAAGATGGGCCGGAGTTCGATCGGCCAATGAAAAAATTGAAGCCGACCAAGTCCGTGCGAATATGGACACTCCACCACCTCACCCTGCGTTTGGTTTCCTTTTCAGTTCTTCCATCATCATCATTGTTCATTTGTTCCCGTGCGCAAGCGCAAGTTGCACCGAACGGAACAAGGCAGGCAGGCAGCCGGATCCCATCCCATAATTGGCGAAATCTAGGTGATACCTTCCGTGACTGAAATCTCGCGTCGCGTCGCCTAGCTAATCCAAAGGGATTCCGGCTCTTGGCGCATCCTAGAATTGGACCCGTTTCGTCGCTTCCTGTCGCTGGTACACGAAGACATATCTTTCTGCCTTGCAACTTGTCTCTAGCCTCTAGTAGCTGGTTAATCCCAGTAAATTCTCTCCTTTTCTGCTGGAAATGTGACAAAATAGTTAGGGGTGACAACATTGATAAGAATAACACGTGGTTGTCCTTGATGAGCAAACGTCAAATTTCGGGCATGTGAAGGAAGGTGTACTGAACGGAGAGGGCCGAGACAGGAACCGGACAGAGCGCGGCCGCTCGTCCGGACTACTACCTCGGCATGGTAGGGCCGGGCCCGTCGACATCTCCTCTAATGGAGCCCACGACCTCCCGCCGTCCCTTCGTCGGTCGACGGGCCACGCGTTCCGCCACCCAACTTGACGTGACCTGTCGTCGTCCGCCCAAGGACGCCCACGGTCTGGCCCGTGTTGGCCCAAAAGCGTGACCTTCGCAAGCGTTCCCTTTTTTCGACGACACGAGGGCACGAGGCGGTCACCCGATCGACTCGCCAGTTGCGACTCGCGAACGTGATCTTCTATCTGATCATGTGCAGCGCTAGTGTAACCGTGGCTTTGGGCTTAAGCATCGTCTCTGTAAAGTTTTTGCTCACGGGCAGATCTGCCGTTGATATATAGTTGTCCTAACCTAGGACTAACTTTGTGTAATACTGAAGCTATGCCAGCGCAGATCGATCAAGCGACAGCTAGTTGAGGTTCATAAACCCACGTGTTTCTCACTATGAAACTGTGGTTCTGCCAATGCTACTGTGTAATGTGGCCCCATTCCCTACTTATGGAAGAACTACTGCATGCAGTAACAGTTTACATCTGAACTAGAGAAACCGTTGTACGTACTAGCTAGCTAGTAGATCGAGCGTAAATAAAGTTGATTGTAAAAAACATCGATCGGGTGTGTTTCTGCAGTGACACCGCGTGACTACAGGCAGGAGGAGATCAGAAATCACTGAGAGATGCGCGCCAACAGGGAAAAAGTCACGCAACAACTTGTAAGCAGCCACGTACAGGACCTCTCTCTGGATGCGGTTGTCGTCGGTGGCTCATAGCAAATCACATGCCGGCCCGGCCGGACGGGGAAGAAGCTAGCTAGCCGATCGAACTCGGCAACGGGCAACCGAGAGATGAGATGAGATGAGATGAGAAGGGACCAACACGATTGCATCGGTCGCCGAGACGAACGGTCCCCGTGCAAACGGTAGGCGACGTCACGTCAGTCCCAACGCCGGCGCAAAAGCAAGAGAAATTCCGTTAAAAACGAGCCGATCGAAGATCCAGGCCGGGCTCCAGACCAATGGACGAGCGCTAAAGCTACCGGTCGTAGTGTTTGGCTCATCAACGGTGGATTCCTTGAGCAGTGCGTTGCAACGCCAGCTTCTTGTCTCAACCTGTCGTCGTCGGAACCCGGGCTTCGTTCGTTCCTAGCTGCCGCTGCCGCTGCCGTCTCGAGATCAGTTTTCTTTTCTTTCGGCTCCGGTTCAGCAACAACAGTCCCTTGATTGGTGGCCTGAGAGAGAACCCTGACCAGCAGCCCTGACAGAGGCGGAACAGTCAATCATGTGCGCCTATATAAATCGCATTTGTTTCGAATTTCGAAAATGGCCGCTCTTCGGATTCCGGTTGGTTGGTCTGTTGGGTTTGTTCAGTCACTTTCTGCGCTTGTCAATATTTGGGCCTGGGCACGGCAGCTGCCTGCGCGGCGCGCGCAGTTTGGAAGGACTCGCATGAGGCAGCAGCCCCCGGCTTTTACAGGCGCCAGTTCGCTTTACACATGCGCGATGGTTACAGTGTCGAGAATCGATACGGTCCGTGAGGGCGCAGAGCCGCAGACTGCAGAGTCGATATGATTCTCGGACGTGGTTGTTTGCACCAGTTGCAACAACAACAAGGTACGGCAGGTTCCTGCGACACAGAGCTGCAAATGCTGCATGGCAATTGGCATCGCCACTCACTCATCAGTAACCCTAGCTTAATTACCTCGAAGAACTTGGCTTTGGCCGCGAACCTCTAGTAAAACCACTAGTTGTTCCACCTCGATCACTCACTGGTTTGGCTTAGAGTATCTTGCATGAAACATGCTGGTGACTGACTGGACGTAACGTGAGTCGTGACGACCGATCTGCAGGCGCTGGCATTGTTTAACGAGTCACTTCAACTGCTAATCTTGACTGGAAATTGGCGGGGGGTAATGGATGGAGCTAGCCGGCATGTAAACCCCCGTGCGGTCACGTGACCGCGCACATGCGCGCCACGGCCGGGTGCATGAGCGCGGCAGCAGCTTTCTGCTCCGTTCATGCTCTTCAACCATCATTCATGTGGTTACAGTGCATACATACAGGTCTGCCTTCCTGCTGCTGCTTGGCTCCCCTCCCCTCCTATACAGTCCTATTAGTACGTTCGTCGACTCGAGTCCGCTGCTGTGTTGGGGTCAAACAACTCGTGCGCCCACTGTGGAGCGGGGTCCCGTGGATCGTATGTGGACGGTGCTTTGCCCGGCCGGAAATAATCGCCGCTACTGCTGTATGCGGTCCTGGAGTGGAAATTCAACAGAAATAGCCACACACCTACGCTGCTGCCGCTCCATCCCTGCTTGTAACGTGCCAACGACGTCCGTACGTAGTACGAGCGCGCGAGGCCACTTGATTGCCGGCTGGTCCTTGAATTCTTCCGTTGCTGGGGGCGTCTGATCCCAGGCGGCGCGCGTCGGCCTCCTCCAATCCGCGCGCGGCTGGCCGACGAGGGGCGACTCGTCGCCATCCGGCGGACGGAACAGCGCGCGCGCAGGCGCAGCCGAGGGAGCACGTGACCGGGCCCCGGCCCCGGCCCGGGCGGCAGCGATCTCGGATCCGCATCGGGCAGCGCAAGGGAAGGACGGGACGGGACGGGACGGACGGAACCCGTCGTCGTCGTGGGCGTGGCGCCCATCTCCAGGAAGATACACGCCTAGATTCTCGATTACGGTGGGGTGGGCGCGTGAGTCGTGACCACCGCGCCGTCTGCCGGACGTTGGGGTTGGGTGGGCATGGCGCGGCGGTACGGCACTACGGCTCGGCTCGTGCTGGCGGACGGATACACGCGATTCCGGGGGAGGCGGTACCACTTCAGATATGGGCGCCCGTGTGATCGGGTTTGCAGGGTTCAGATAGATAGATGGTGGGATGGGTCTGTGTCGTGGCGGATAGATACGGATGACGAATGCAGTCGCCGGGGAATCGGAGGGGGGGATACGGCACAGGATCGCGATCCTATCTTTTTGGAGCCACATGGCAAGTATCTATTCGATACTGGAGGAGTACTACATACAGTTAGTACCGTATCATACATAGATGGTTCCAGCATGCATTTCGCGGTCCCCGGGCCGCGTCGATCGAGTGCAAAAGTTGTTCCGCTTTTACGTGACGCGCGCAGTACAAGCACACAGTGTCACTTCCCGATTGGTAGGAGTAGTACATCGATCCAGGCCCTCGCGAGAAATCTCCAGCGTGTGCCACGGACCCCTTATGTGTCACATTACCATGACGAGCGCGTGAACGGATCTTTTCACTGCACAAAGATCTGGAGCAGCTGCTGCGCCTTTCGTTTCGTTCCCTCCTGCTCGTGACGCACGGCTCTTTCCCCGGGCGAGATAGTATGGATTTTGCGTGCGCGCCAATGGGAGGGCCGGGGCTCCCAACAAGACGGGTCGGGAGGAGACAGACAGCCACCGCTGATCGCCGGCCTCCTCCCCTCGGCGCTCGAGATTGGCCCCAGGATATCGACGTGCCCGGACACGCACAGCACAATCATTGCCGCTGCGATTCATCATGCCGCAATAACAGTCGCCCGGCCACCCGCCCACTGTTTACCTCTCTGCCGCTGGCCGTTATTACGGACACTGCTGCTGCTGCTTACGGGATGCTGCCGGTTGGTACTACGCGTCATTGGTCGCCGACAAGCAGTCCATTGGCTCTGGAAATGCAACGTGCCGTGGACTTTTACGTTGTGCAGCATTTGCGTTGTTGTGCGCAACGAAAGGCCAGCTTTTTACCCTCTGGATCATACGATGTCTGGCAAGAAATCGTGCAGGCAACTGCCGGTCTGCCGCTTTACTCGTGAAAAGGTCCATCGCTGCCGGAGCGCCTTTGCTTAACGGTGCCGCCGCAAATCAAAGGTGGAGTACCAAGCTGAGCATCTCTAGCAGCATTGTCAAATTAGATTGCTATACCTAAAAACTGTCAGAAAGCCTAAAATCTATTAAAAAACTGCTTCAGCAGATGACCTATATGGATTGCTATACTAAAATTTTTAGGCTATAGCCTAAAATTCTCTCTCCTGAACCTAAATATAGCAGAGAGAAGATCTGGTGCTCCCAGCCCTATTGGTGCTCCCGTGCTCCCATCTACTGTAGCGCAAAAAATATGCAACCAAAAATTGCAACAAAAATATGAATGGATAGTGCATGCAACGATCTACAATTCATATTTTTGGTTGAGATGCAACGGAAGCTCGTACAAGAAGATACAAAAAAGAGAAATCAGGCTGTAAACAGTGCGGGTTGCAACTGTTCATCATGAACCCGCAACCCGTTACTATTCAAAGTCTGATTTCTCTTTTTTGTATCTTCTTGTACGAGCTTCCGTTGCACCTCAACCAAAAATATGAATTGTAGATCGTTGCATGCACTATCCATTCATATTTTTGTTACAATTTTTCGCTCATACATTGAGGTGCTACCGCGGTTGGGAGCACGGTAGCACCACAACCCGCGGTAGCACCAGATCTTCTCCCTAATATAGCAATCTATGGTTGGATTGCTAAAACCTGTGAGCCGTGCGCGCGAACACCAACTGCCTCCCGCGGGACTTTTCCCCGCCGACGCGGCCGCCCGCCGGCACTCCGCTCCGCCGCCCGCCACTGCAAAATCGCGTTGTGCCGCCCATGGGAGCTCGCCCCCGCCGCACCCGGCGACCCCGCTGGCTAAGACCGCGTCGCCTCGATGCTCTGGCTGATCCTGCGCCACGCCGCGCTAACAGTGCCCCCGCCCCAACCGCGTCGCCTCGAGGCCATGGCTGAGCTCGCGCCGCGCCACCTTGACGCGCTGTCCGAGCCCGCGTCATGCCGCCGCGCCCCAGAGCCGCCATGGACGAGCTCGCGCCCCGCACCCGCCATGGACGAGCCCGCACCGCGCCTCACTCGCCATGGCGTCGATTTGGTGGCATGAATCTTTGATTCGGGATAGAGGGTGGAAGAGGATTGTGCGCCGGAGCTCGAGGTAGAGGCTGGGGATGGGGCGGCGGTGCGATTTGGTGAGGATGGCCGCGGATCGATGGCGCGGTGAGGATTTTGCCATGGCCATGAGCTTTTGCGAGCCCTTGCGGATCTTGTAATTTTTCGTATTATTTCTGTGTCTTGACGTTTTTAAGGAAAAACCCTCAACAGTTACGTGTATTTACAAAAAGGTTTATAGGTATCCTGTTTTAGCAATTCTGCTGAAGAGGAGCACAACAGCTATAGCCTAAATCTTCTCTCTCCTATACCTAAACTCAATTTTAGCAATTCCATTTTAGCAACTCTGCTGGAGATGCTCTAAGCTAACCTTCCGTGGGAACATCACTTGGAGCGCAGCACGGCGTGAAAATGTGGCGTGGCACACAGTTAGCTCCGGCGGCTAGGCCTAGACAGCCGTCGCTGCTGCCATAACGACGCCGAACGACGCCAAGCGAGCCCTCGCAATGAAGGTGTTGGCAGAGGCGGTTTTGTCGCGTCGCTCAGCTGAGCACTCGCTAGTCTCTACAGGGCCAAACTGTTGCGGGGATTCTTAATATGAATCACATGGCCGTCCCTGTGCGCCCGCCCGGCCGGAGGCCGCATCTCCTGTTCTTTCGAAACTCGAAGAGTTGGATTGGAGCTCGGCTAGTTTTTCCATTCTCTTTCTTTGACCGAGATCCCTCTCTTGCTCTCGTTGCATTTCATATGATGTCCGTACTACTCGGCTTCCAACTACTGTTACTCCACGTTTCATCGTGGCTAGCGTTTCTTGACTGCATGGGCAGTAGTGCTGTAGTAGTGCACTTGCATTAAGATTCAAGATTAAAAAACATTTCGCATTTGACTTGAAACGACGATGGAGCGGATCGAGATATTTACACGGCGAAAGGTCAAAGGGTTCCCTACATTCTTCGTCCAAGAACTTTTACATGGATCGATCAACGGGTCGTTGACAGGAACCCGGCCATGGCTACTTGGCTAGATGCTAGCTTAGATAGGAGTACTAGTGTACTGACGCTAAGTAGCCAGAAGTACACTGATTAGTTGACCTGCGACGACGTCGTGAGGTCGGCTTCCCTACGAGCAGGACCTGATGAGCCCGAGGTTGTAGAGGAACTTCTCGGAGCGTGAGCGGATCATGTTCCCGAGCGAGCGCCGCCCTCCGCCGCCGTCGCGGCCGACCGGCGACTTGGGCCCGGCGGCGTCGTCACGGACGAAGAGGACCTGCTCGCCGATCTCGGCGCGGACCGCCTCCACGGCCTGGGCCTGCACGGGCTCCCCCGACGCGTCCACCACGTAGAAGACGTTGGCCGTCTGCGCCCCGCGCGTGGCCACCTCGGCGTGCGTGACCGACAGCCCGTGCTCCCGGAATATGCGCGTCACGTCGGACAGCAGCCCCACGCGGTCCTCGCAGCACAGCTCCAGACGCAGACCCTGCAGGGGGAGAGAGAAGCCGTACGTGTTATTATAACTCGATCGATCGCGTTACGTGATCTAATGACCAATTGCGATGTGTCTGAGCTGAACGCAAAGTGTTATACCTCGGTGTAACGCCGTTGGATGGCGGCCTCGAGGCCGCGGCAGAGCCGGTCGCGGTCGTCGTTGGAGGCGGCGGCGTTGTCGTCGAGGTGACGGATGTAGTACTCCTGCAAAAGCGAGACGGCGATCGATATCGGCATGTGTGTCCTTTCCCGCCGATAAAACAAGTCTCCTTGCTGTGCAGGACAAGTCACTCAAGTTCACACCAAACTAGGACGGATCTCCTCCTCCACATGCCAAGATCTACTACTACGGCTCGATTGGCATATCTCTGGCACCGGTCAAAACGTGAGAGTCAGCATCCAGACAGAGAGACATGCGTGCTTTTCGAGTCGTCGTACTGATGATGATACTGTTGTGCGTGCTGCTGGAGTGGAGTCGAGCAAGTACCAACAGCACCAAAACAACGCAATGCGCAGACGCGATGTAGTAACAGTTTCAGGAAGCGATGCGAAAGTACAGCAAACAACATGGCGAGGCGAGCGCGACAAGAATTGTGCTCCTAGTACCTGGTACGCCTCCGCGCCCTCGGCGATGACGGTGCCGTGGAACACCACGTACTGCATGTCGGTGAGCGTGCACACCGTGTCGAACAGCAGCTTGGGCCGGTCGCGGCACCGCACGTTCACCAGCGTGTACCCGCGCTCCGCGCAGTCCTCCACCGCCACCACCGGCGCCGCGCCGCCCCGCGCGCCGCCGTCCGCCGCCGCCTCCGCCGCGTCGCCGCCGGCGTCCCTGATCCGGTCCGCGTGCATCATCTGGTGGAGGCGGCGCTGCGCGTGCGCGACGCGCGCCGAGACGGCGGCGCGGGCGGCCTTCTTGTCGCGGCTGCTGCCGCGGAGGACGTGCCGGAGCAGGCGCTTCGTGGTGTCCAGCCGGCCCGGGTCGTCGATGGCGCCCAGCGTGTCGGCGTCCGTCACGTACACCAGCGCCGCCACGCGGCCGTCGTGCGTCCACACCTCCGACGCCACGATGTTGCACTTGAGGTCCGTCAGCACGGCGAACACCTCCGACAGCAGGCCGGGGCGGTCGCGGCCGATCAGCTCGATGGTCGTCTGCGACTCCTCCGCCTCCGCCTCCACCACGCCGACCGACCGCTCCGGCGCGCGGAAGCTCAGCGATCCGGCTCCCAGAGACTGAAACAGAATCAACCTCATCAGGTCATCAACCAGTATATAGTACGAGAAATGTGAGCAGTACGTACAACTGCAGATTACTCTGTTCTTGGCTGTAGTGAGCAAGAACAGGAACCTACACAGGCTAAGCTAGGAAAGTGGTGGCGGTTGCTTCACCTTCACTGAAGCTTGGGGATAAAACGGAGAGAGGGCTACGAAAAGAGCTAAAAAAAATCCCCTGCACTTGAGGGCACTTTACCTGTTCAATTCTGTCGATGACTTGGCCATCATAAAGTTTATTCCCCTCCTGATCCACGACATGGAATACTGCGCAAAGCCACACCCACCACTCAGGATCAAAAGATGGAAAGATCACAATCCACGCAAAAAGCCACAACTTTGCATCACTCCTATCTATCCTAAAAGACACACCATCTTCTTCTTAAACTTTCCAAGACGGGGTTGGAGGTAGCAAAGCGGAGAGAGCAGCAGCACTCACCATCCATGAACCACTCGCCATCAGACGAAATGTAGGCCCTCTTTATGGTCAGCTTCAGATCGGTCAGCACCTGAACCACCTCCAGCAAGGTCCCGTACTTGTTCGCGCTGTCCACCTGCAGAGGGAGAAACCAACCTCTGTTCAGAAATATGCTGGCGATCTGCGGAAACTCGCACGAGCCAAGAACACAGAATCACAGAGCAAGCTCTGGACTCAGCAGCTGTGTTTGTGTTGCTTGCCTTCACCAAGGTGGCAGTGATGTCGGAATCGTTGTCCACGGTGACCCTGAGGGTTGCAAACGGCCAGAACCAGCACAGTTAGGAAAGGTCAAAGGACAGAAACAAACACACGAACACGAGCTGCGGAGAAGAATAAAAGAGAGAGAAAATTCAGTGACCAAACAAACCTTGGAGGGTTCATCCTGATGACGAGCTTCTGGAACTCGTCAACCATCTCGCTGCTTCGAGACCCACAAGCCATCATTGTGCCGAGGTTCTCGTTTGCACAAGAGCAAAGAAAAGACAGACAGGGATAGGCGAAGAAACAGGAGCTGGTTGGGAAGGTGGTGGCGAGGCAAAAGGGATATACGTCTCCTTTGCTCCCCCCAATCTGAGTGTACTGGATGGAGGTGTCCCTCTCCGTCCCTGTTCTCTGAAGAAGCTCTCACCTAGTCCTAGTTATATACATCCGGCCATGGGGGGTAGGAGGGAGGACAGCATGCCATGGCTGCTTGTGGATTTGTGTGTGCGCATCTTCCCTCTCCTCTCTCTTGGTGTCTGTCTTTGTGTGGGTTTGTGGGCAGGCAGTGGTGTTTGGTTGGTGTCCCTTCACTGGTTTAAAGGGAGATGTTGGGGGAAAAGACCATCCCAATGGGGGGGCCTTGTTTCTCTGCCTGTCCATATTGGACATCCTTGGTTATTGCCATATATTAGTGATGATCCAAAACTGGGGCCTAGCTAGCTATATCCATTGGGTTCATGCTCCATTTTCTTTTCTTTTTGTGAAATGGTTCATGCTCAATTTAATTGCCAAACATGTGTGTATTTAATTACACTGTATCCATTGGGGACGTGTGATCATTATTATATATTGCTTACAAGATTTGGAATTGAAAAGAAAGATTTATGATGCTTCAATGAACTCCTGAATTAATAACTTTTCAGTCTGCCACAGACATGGTCGTCGCTCCATTTCAGTAACGTAAAGATCTTATAAGGTCTAGAGATATATGCTGCTGATTGTGCTGAGAAATCCGAGTGGTGTTCCTCACATGTCAAAATGACGTGCAAGAGTCATTCTGACCGTTGGACCGTTGATCTAGGTGCATGCTTATTGGCCTGGCTGTCGAGCAATATAAAAAAGTTACCCTTTTTGAGGGACTACAATAGAAAACTTCAGCAAAAAATTATACTTGCACGGCTCTTGTACCTTAGGACAATAAAAAATGAAAATCATACAGCCCGCAGATTAGGGTGGCACGGCAACAATTACACTCGCACGGCACTTGTATTGGCTGCTGCTTAGTGGCGTGGCATAATAGGATTAGCCATGCTAAATTATAACGAAAGCTAGCACAGAGCCACAGATTCATGGTATAGTAGCCGACCATTTGCATACGGTCAACGTGCACTTCATTTTTTAGGATGACTAGTCGTATGCCCGTGCGTTGCTACGGATTTTAAATTTAAACAAATAACTTTATTTAGTGGAACAAAAATATAGTTTTCCAATTCCATTTATTTGTTTAAGAAAATCCCTTAGTGTGTCTCTTTTGTTGCTAATGTTTTATACTGCACAAAATAATATATCACATTTATTTATGTATTACATCATACGTGGGATTATTTTCAACTCACAATGTTGGTGGTAGAATGACTTATGGACAATGTTGATAATAGAGAATGCTTAAAAAGATCTATACGTGTTTCCATTTACTGTAGCAGGTCATAATTCCTGTAATTTTCTAGCAATTTTCATCAATATTTATCAAATTAAAACATAAAAGGTAAATGCTGGGAAAAAGAGAAAGATTCGTGGCAAAACGGGCCATATTGGAAAAATAATAGCGCAGTCCAAACGACTCCGAATTTGGACCAGCCAACAAGCGAAAATGACAATATCACAATTTATCATTAATCTTTGCAGCGGAAACTATTCTAAAACTGTAGTACAAACTTAAAAAGAGGCATAAATCACAATTATCTATCCTCTGAAAAATTATCCTGCTGGTTCAAATTTAAACAGAGGTGAAATTCAACAAAATTCGTTGGATAAATGCTCCTAGAAAAGTTTAAACTTATTCTGAAACAATTCTATTGGATTTTCTCTTTCGGCCCATAAACCGAATCCATCACTTTGGGCCCAGCCCAGCGTGCGTAAAATTCTGGAAAAAAGAAAAATGGAGTGCTGCGCGGCCTGCGTGGGCCAGCAGCCCGGCAGCTAGCGGCTGGGCCGCCAAACCGGCCTCGCGCACGATCCCGCCTGGGCCGAAAGTGGCCCAGAGATCGCGGCGGCCGATCCTGACCTTCCATTCTGATCCGACGGCCAGGTGAGAATTTCGCGGGAACAAAACCCCTTTCCGCCCGTCGAAACCCTAGCCATTCTGTTTCCCTTCCCCTTTCTTCCACGGCCGCGCGAGAGAGAGCCGACGGCGAACGGTGCGGCGCGAGCTCGCTTTCGTGGAGGCGCGGGGCGGCCAGAAGCGCCGGATCTGGTTCCTCGCGGCGTTGAGAGGAGCGCGGAGGTGGAGCCGTCGCGAGCCCCTTCGCCGGCGCGCGCGTTCACCCGAGGGTGAGCGCGCCGCCGTCGAGTGGACACGCCTCGGCTCCGGCCATCTTCCGCCGTGTGGCAAGACGGCGACAGGGAGCAAACCAGGTAAGTTCCCAAATCCCGTCCGTGTTGTCCATGGTTAGGGTTAGGGGTGTGTTTACTGTAGCACCTCGGCGTTTCGTTTACTGTAGCAGATCCTCTTCTAGGTACTGTAGCAGTTCTTGAGCCTTTTTCTCTCTTTTTTTTATGGTCATTTCTCAGTTTTGTTATCCCTCTGGTACGTTATTTTTATTTTATTTTATTGTGGCTCCCCCATGTAGCGGCGGGTGTGGTCGGTGGTAGTCGCCGCCGGTAGATCGTGTGCCCGGCAGCCAGATCAGGTGACCCGTGAGGTCGCCGGAGTCGTGCGGTGGCTGGAGACGGTGGTGGTGGCGGCGATGCGCTGTGAGCGGCGGGCCCCGTGCGTGGCCGCGTGGATCTGGGGTGGGCCGGGCCGGGCTCCTGCTAGGGCCGGCTAGGGTTAGTTTTTTTTCTTTTTTTTTTGGCCTTCCGATTTCAATCCACGGTTACTGTTTTGTTACTGACGGGGCCCACCTGTCGGCGCCGAGTACTGTAGCAGATGGGCCCACCTGTCGGCGCCGAGTACTGTAGCTAGGCACGGCGACGGACGACGACCGACCACCACCAACTGCTTCTTTTATATATGGTAAAGAAAAGGTCAACCATGAACTTGCCATGTCGCCCTAAAAAGTCAGCTTTGTTCTCTTGCAAACTACTATCACATATAAAAACAACCATGAAACCTACAAATTACACCAAAGGCGTACGCTATAGCTAATACCATTTCCGTTCTTAAATATAACGTTTCGGACAACAAATCTAATTCAAACTCCGCTATATTTGTTGTCCTCAACGTCATATATTTAAGGAGGTAGTACCTAATAATGTACGAAAGTATAATACAACTGTCATGATTGAGCAAACATATAATTTCGGACATGGGGCACTAAATACAACCGCACGTAGTTCTCTTCCGCATTTAAAATAGAAGAAGAAAAAAATGTGCTTTCTTAATTATGAACGATCGGTCTTGGACAATGATTTTTTTTGAACTGTTTGGGTAATAATTTTAAATCAAGAAAAATGCACGGCATACTATTGGGGAAGTTATATCTCTACAGGATCATCATGCCCGCGTGGACAATGCTTGGATTCAGGATCAAGGAATGAGGTCCCCGGTTTCACCAACAGCATCACTGTATCAGCATTACCCAACAACCTGTGGGCTGAGCTCGAGTACGTGGCCAGCTCGGAGGAAGGATGGCGCTACATTCTCTTTGGCTCCTCTGCTTTGCCTCTCTACTACGTACCCGCCATCTTTGGTCTGAATTATCTTCTACAGTAGCAACTTACCAAACATCTACCACTCCAGCCTTTCCAGCTTTGTAACTTCCCTTATTTGGTAGTTCCAAGCACCCTTTGGATTTGATTAGATTATCTCACCGGAATCCAATTCCTTTCGACATGCTAGTTATGGCGCATTTCCCCCTCCTATTGGTTCCTACAACTCCCGACGATAACAGACAAACTTGGCAAATCTTGGTGCCAAGAGAATTGCAGTGGATTGGTTCGCTTAGCAGCAAGATCAGGTGAGCTAGGGCATTACTGTGCTCGGAGCCTCAACACATTTATACGCTCCGGTGCCAGGTGGCCGAGGGTTTCTTCCCGATGACATCCCCCGTTCCGCCTCTCGGTACATCTGTCGTCACAGCGCAAGTAGAAAAATGTCGCAGCGCTGGCTCGTGTCGTGTGCGCTGCCAAGTGCTCCGCTGCTTGCAGGACCTCGCTGCCAAATGGAGAGGGCGTCGCGCGCATGCATGGTTCATGTTTGAGCCGAGCGCAGCACGATGCAGAACAGGGCGTGGTCAGCGTCTGCATGGATCGCAACGACGACACACGCCATGCACATCGAGGCCCTTTACGGACTCGGTAGCTCCTCTGCAAAAATCACTTTGGAACTTTCGGAACAGGTACCGAGTTTAACGATGTGAAAAGAAAAACGTCTTGACCTGATCGAGCTGATGAATGATGATTAGAATAAGCTATGCTAATCTAATACCGTAATACGGCTACCAGGTTTCTAATAATTAAACTGCACCTTGAACATTTCTGGTTGTCAACAGGCCCAGTACAACTTTTCTGCGAGTGGTGCACAGTGCTAACGGTGCAGTGCATCCATAATAGCAGCATGACGCTGTGATCTCATCGCTGCCGAGGCAGAACAGGAGCGCCTGCCTCGACGAGCAAGTACCGAGTACCCTTGTTGCTGCAGCACCTGCCTGCACTGCACGCCCAGCCTTGACCGGCCACTCTGCTCGCTGTCTGCTTTGCTTGCTCTCCCTGCTCGATCGGCCGTCACGGCGCGCCTGCTCCCTCGAATTGAACTACTAGAACAGTTAACGCTGGCCGTGCATTTCTTTTTTGTTTCCCTTTCTCCTGCCTTGCCTCCGTATATTCTGCTTTCGGTTTCTGTGAAAAGTTTGACTCTGCACCATGTGGTGGTGTCGTTGCCGCCATTTGCTACTGGTGTCCTTTACAGCAGAAACTCTTCATCGCTAAGTATACTTGGTAGTAAAGGGTATACTTGGTAGTAAAGGGCTACCAATGCATTCATTTGGTAGTACTTTATCTTATTTCTTCCTTTGTGAAAATGTCAAAATGGGGATGTGGTGTTTGTAATACAGTATGATCCAAGAAAGGGAAATGACAAGCTCCACACACACAAGTACATATATCTAATTTTATCCCTAATTTCATTTTATAAGTATACCCATTGTCATCTACTTGCCGCTTGATCCCTGATATACACTGCATTTGCACGTCACAGCCAAACACATATTGTCTCCTACCTCTTGCAATACCAAGTTGTTTAAGGACCAGTCAAACAATAGAACAAAGGGAGGAAACAGAGAAGGACACACTGAAACATTAACCAACCAACGCTAGCCGGGGCAGGGCTACGACCATAGGTTGCTATAACCGCAAGAGAAGCCAAACCCCAGGGGCAGGGAAAGAGCGCCAACCGATCGAGCAGGAACACACGCACGCACCTATGCAGCAGCTACTACACGCTAGGATGCTACTAGTACAGTACTAATAAAAATGGCCGCGCGCACGACAAATATTCCCTGCTGCGTCCAGCCAAATCAGGCGATTAGGTTAGATCTAAGCACAAGGAGAGCAATCGGCTGAGCCAATGCACGCTACAAAGATCTCAAGACTGGAGCATGCAGTTGGTTAAAAAACAACCCGCGGCAACGAGGGACTGGCGATCACGAGGGCTCGCCGGCGCCTATGAGGTTGAAGATTCCCAGAGCGAGCGAGGAATCTCCCGCGCCGTGGCTGCGTGCAGCGTGCGTGCTTCTCTCGCCTCCGATCGATCCTCCCTCAGTCACAGACGACGACGTTGATTGACCCCGGTGTCGGGGTTCGTGCCGCGCGCTTTGCCTTGTCAGTCTCAGTCAAGCGCACGCCGGCCGGCGACAACACAAAGGGGTGAACTGAGCCTTGCCACGGCTCGCGCATGTGCGCCTGCAGCGCGAATCGCTGCGGCATCCGCGGCCACGGGAAGGGAAACGACGGTGAGCACTCACGGTGTCACACCTCAGCCGCTTGTAGGAGTAGAGTATATTTTTTACTGCAAGATGGAGCGAGGCGCATGAGGTAGCACGACACGAGACCAGACCACGATCCTGCACGCACGAGCGTCGTCGATCGCTTGCCGGCGCCGCGCGAGTGACGGGCATGTGCGCTCGGGACGTAGTCGGCGCGTCGTCGTCGTCGTATGCGACGGTGCGTGCAGCGGCGTGGCGGCACGCGTACGTGTGACTCGGCGCCGACGTGTGCACCACCACCACCGCCCCTTCTCCCGACCGATCGTTATCTTTACTGCTACTACTAGTGCACCATGCATGGCCATGGCGATCGAGGAGAGGGGTCACGAATGGTTCAGTTCCGTATGTGGACCTGGAATCCTGCCCTGCGTGCATGTGTTTTATGGGCCTGATTGGTGGGGAGTGCGTCTGCAACTTGATCGCCGAACCAATACCGTCCACGATACCGCCGACCGCTACATACGCCTACGCCAGTGGCATCGCATGTATGGTCTGGCTGCTGCGTGCGTTCCCTTTCCCTCTCGTCACGTGAGCTACGTACCGGAATGCAGATTCGGCGGCCGGGCCGGATGGCACCGCCGCCCGCGGTAAGACGGTAACTAACCAACCAACCATCCTGTCAAGTGTGGTGTGGTGGTACCCCCCGGCGCGCGGGCACTGCAGCTAGCTCCCGAACAAAAACATGGGTGCCAGAATCTAACGCAGAGCGCGGAGTTTAAATAACTGGGCGGGTCATTGTCTGCTGCTGCGCGTACTTGCTGGACGGATGTACCCCCGCTCCGTGTGCCGCGCGAACGGAATAACGGCCTCTCAGATCGCAGGCAGGCAGGCAGGCAGCAAGCTCCGACCACATTTCCAGACGGTGGACTAGCTGCTACTCCTAGCTGACTGCAGGGCTGCAGCCTAGGTACACTTGACATGCATGGCTTGAGAGTTGAGTACGCCGTACGATTACTGTATTTTTTAGGGCGCGTACGATTATACTGTAGAAACGGCTGTATGCAAGCATTCCTTGTGACAGGAAGAGCAGTAATTTAACGAAGTTGCATTTTGGGCCGGGACACTTGCTAAGGCCCAATGCTGCTGGACGGCGGCATCTTCATTTGGACCAGACCAAGCCCAACATTTAGACCGCAGGCCCTTATTAACCATAGTCCGAGAGAGGCCGAACACATGAGCCCAACACTTGTCGCGGATTCCGTCACGCGGCCCAGCCTGCAATATGCAGATATGCAGGCCTCGTTGAATCTGGCTTCGAACAATGGGAGCAAACCTTTTGAGCCCGTTTCCTTCTCTCTGACGCTTTGGATCGTTTCTTCCTTCCTTCGCTGCGGACTCGTATCGGCCGCCTCGTTCTGGAAGTTTTCCTCTCTATACGATCGATTGCTTCGTCCTCCACCGAGGCGGAGAGCCAAGCGCCGCCCAGATCGCCGGAGGCGGAGGCGACCAGGGTACTCTCAAGTCCGGTGAGTTACTAGTCTCCTCCTCCTCATATCGACCCCGAGTTTTTAGACGCTCCAAGTTGGAAACCTTGCCGTCTGGAGTCAGATCTTGCTCCGCGCCTCCCGGTAGCTCCGACCGAAGCCTGTAGTTGTCGAGGGTCTCCGCGCAACGGAGCAGCTCCACTCGTGGCGGCGATGGCGTAGTGGCGGGGCCGCAAACCCCCCATGACTTCCGCTCCAACCTCCTCTCTACGTTAATCCCCTTTCACCCTCGATTCTGTGCCTCTGATCTGTTTTGTCCTGAAACCGCCAGATCTGCTTCTTCTGTTCCGATGACAAATTTTGTGTTTCATAGCCTGGAAATTTGTCTCTGCAGGGAGCCTCGCACAGTCAAGTCGAGTGCCTTGTTCCTGCCTATAGAAGAAGAAGATGGCGGGTCTGAGCTGGAGAACGGTGTGCTTGACGGTGCTCTGCGTCGTGCTGTTCTTGCGCCCGGCTGCGGCCATCCGCTTCGTGATTGATCGCGAAGAGTGCTTCTCGCATAATGTTGAGTACGAGGGGGATACGGTTCATGTATCATTTGTGGTGATCAAGGCTGAGACCCCGTGGCACTACAGCGAGGAAGGCGTGGATCTTGTGGTAAGGACTGATTCCTTTTTCATCAACGCGAGTCTGATGCATTGTTGTGCAGGGATATATATTCTACTACTTGTTATCTTGTGGTAGTTTTTGTGATAGAGATGTTGACAAATATAAGCAGTGTGTGCATTGGCACCTTTAGAACTTGGTCACATTATTAACTTGTCAAATTACATGTTCCCTTTTAGTTTTAGCACCTTTTAGTCTTGTCTGCATGCATTCGTGATTATTTCTGGCATGTAGGGTTTCTTGTAACGAAATTGCATATGAATCTTTGTTGCAATTTACGAGGATTGCATCATAGTTGATGGAAATTATTGAGATTAACATGCTGATGCATCACTGATTGGATGGGGATTATTGCCGTGGATCTGTGGCCCTCCATTGACTGGTTTGCAGAAGTTAATGTTGTGATGGTGTGTCCGTGTGGGACTTACAACTTGATACATATAAGGGGTACCTAGAAATTTAGGGGCTAGATTGATGTTCAAGCTGTAAATTTGTGCTTAGATAAGGTGTTGTTGACAACCATTCTCAATTGACTAATCAGTCTGACTCTTTTTGCTTTGTTGATTGCACCGATTTTTAAATTCAATACCTTAACCTTCACTGATCAGTTCTGTAAGTTTTGCTTGGGAATTTTCTTTGCTTTCTTTTATGGGAGCATTGTTTCATTGGAGTAGAGAGGAGTATGAGTTTATAAGTTAGCAGTTCTGTTAGATGCTTGTAGTTGTAGGGCTCACGTCTGCAGTGGAATACTTCACACGACTAATGGGCAAATCTGCTACTGTTCCCCCCTGTTTCACCTAATGTGATTGTGAATTTGCTACAAATTGTTGAATTAACTTTCGTGCTCAGTAATATACCTTATGTGATTGTAAATCTCTCACCTCCTGTTAATAAAGCAGCTTTGCATGATTCCTTTTTGTAATCACCTAGTATAACCTATAGTTAAACTAACTCCATCTCGATTAATGGCAGGTTAAAGATCCTAATGGCGCTCAAGTCCGTGATTCTCGCGATAAGACTAGTGACAAGTTTGAGTTCATAGTCCAGAAGAGAGGCGTCCATCGCTTCTGCTTCACCAATAAATCTCCGTATCATGAAACCATAGACTTTGATGTGCATGTTGGCCATTTTTCATACTTCGACCAGCATGCCAAAGATGGTAAGAATCCTTGTACTTTCCTTCATTCTGGGCATGAAACAAATTTATAATCAACATTCTCTTTCACGTTGTTATGCAGAGCATTTTGCACAATTGTAAACTTATAATCTAACTTATCATTACCATATATTATGCAGAGCATTTTGCACCATTATTTGAACAGATTGCCAAGTTAGATGAGGCACTTTACAATATTCAATTCGAACAGCACTGGTTAGAAGCCCAAACTGACCGGCAAGCAATATGTAAGTCTCCTTGGTCATATTCTCCTGAAAATAGTAATCGAGATTCTGTGATGTTCTTGTGTGTAGTACTATTCCTAGTGCCGTGCTCTTTTATTATTTGAAGCTATGATCTGCTTAAACCAGCATCATTAACTAAAATTCAGCTGTTTGTTAGCATTTGTCCTTTATATTAAATTACAATTCAAAATGCCGAGCTCTTTTATTACTTGGAGCCATGTTCTGCTTAAACAGCAGCATTAACCAAATTCAGCTGTTCGCTAGCATTTGTGCTTTATATGTGGCATCCCGCATCCGTTTGAATTGCTTCATAATCTAAAAACCGTGTCATGTATCTTCTGTTTCAGTTATCATTGTTAGTGCGAAATTTGCTAGTTTTCCCTTGCCTTCTCCCTTGGATAATCTCTATGCCAAGTTGGTATCATGCCTTGAGCAGCTAAGCTAATCACATCTCACCTGCTATGATGCAGTGAATGAAAATATGAGCAGGAGGGCGGTCCATAAGGCGCTGCTGGAGTCACTCGCACTGATCGCCGCCAGCGTTATTCAGGTCTATCTTCTGCGCCGGCTCTTTGAGCGCAAGCTGGGAACATCTCGGGTTTAAATGCTCTACTAGTAGCAGCCGGGCAGCTCCTCTTGTAGTCATGTTCCAACTTAACTGTTATACTGAATTGTAATGGTTGCTAGATCTGCTAATACTACTCGTTTGAGGATTCATGTTACATAATCTTTTCTATTCTACACATGAAAGCTCTGAAAATTGAACTGTCCTTGTTACCATGCAGTGTCCAACCTCCGCGTTGTAACTAAATTTTCGTAGAGTCCCCAAGTAAGGTTGTTTTTTGCGAGTTAATTTTATCTTCTGTGAGCCAACGCATCTTCCATCTCAGGAATGGATGGCTTGATAGAGACGGTTTCCTGTAACCGTATACCTTGCATCTAAGTAACCTCTGATGGACACTCATTCTATGGGCATTTGTTTTCTGAAACCATGAGAGTTGGGCAGTTGGTTTCTGGAGCCAAGAAACGCAATAGTTTTCTGAACAATAAATAGCTGGGTCTCCCGAACAGGCAAGAATGAAGATGCCGAGAAGAATTGCCAGCCCGGTCCTGCCACTCTGTAGATGGTAGAGTGGACCAAACCACATGTGTGATGTGTGGATGCATTTGGCCCTTCTGATCCTTATTGATGAGCATCCAACAACCAACCAAGACGTGGACTGGGCAGTGCAGACGGTATTTCCATCCTTTCCTTCCGTATGGTATCAGGAGTCCACACTCTGTGTACCATGTGTTGCCGATCGAACAATGAAATGAGCTCTGCTGACCTTGAAGAACTCTGCCGACCAGTTGATGAGCACAAAGGTTACCAGTCCTCGTCCTACTGGTAGTACGATGGCAAAGAAAACTGACGAGTCATTAACTAGGACTGAACGCGCTCATCTGGGACGAAAGCAACGTCGTGCACCAGTCGAGCGCTGCGTGGTGCGATCGAGCGAGCATCTAGAACAGATGAACGCGCAATGAATTGGTGGCACAGCAGAAAGCAACGTGTGAACGAGGAAGGAAATGGGGGTGGCACGAGTACTGTGTGATGCCAACTGCCAACGTACACCGGAACAGATCGATGAAGAATATCACATCAATGGAGCACAGTCGGCACTTGGTACAGCTCAAAAAGGGGTGGTGGCTGGGCTGGGAGGAAGACGAGGGGGACGGCGCCGAAACGTCTGTCTGTGATCCGTCACACGACACGACACGACATTCTTTGGCTCCGGTTCCGCACTCAACCGCTCAGGGCGCGCGCAGGCGTCCGGGAAACAACACTGCGTGGCCGATCCTCTATAGGCTTCCAATGGCCGGCGCAGCGGCGTCGTGCGAGACGACGCCACGCGCGCGCGCACGCCGAAATGGCCTCGATCGGAAGGCGCGTCCGTTACGGGCGAGAAGCTGCCGCCAAACCGCCCCAGCTACCCGGCCATTCAAGGCAGCGCGGCGCTTCCCGTCCGCGTCAGCGACTCAGCGTAGACGGTACGGAACGGAACGCCGCCGCCGCCGCTCGCCACGGTCCACGGCGAAAATCCCCGGCCTGAACATGTTGCTAGCCGCAGAAAGGATTCGAAGGAAGCATCGCATTCAAAGGGGTTTTCACGGATTCGTGTGAGGAACAAACGCGATTCGCATGAGCAACGGCTCTCGAACTGCCTGCCCAGTGCCCAACAGGAGACGGGGCAGGAACGGAGACACGTATCGAGGCGGCAGACGCGACGTGGTGTACGGGACGGTGACACACGGCCGGAATGAGAGAGGAATTCACTCCCTCTATCGCTTCCCGGCCCGGCCGCCGCCTTAACTGCACCATCTAACTCTCACCGCCCCCGCTTCAATGCGCTCCATCGCGCCGCGCCGCCTATAAACGCTGGCCGCCCACTCCACCTTCACCTCTCCTCTAGATTGCCAGCCTGCTGCCAGGATCCTCCACAGTTCACACTCCGCTTCCTTTGCTAGCCAGATCGAGGCCACCGAGACAGTCGAGCCGAGACCGAAGCCGGGCAAGATGGCGAGGTGGTTGCTGGCCGCGGCGGCCGCGGTGGCGTGGTGGTGCGCGGTGTCGTCGGCGCAGGCGCAGGCGCCGCCGGCGACGAACCCGCTTCAGGGCAAGTGCCAGCAGGACTTCGCGAAGCTGACGGACTGCATGGACTACGCGACGGGCCACGAGGGGACGCCGTCGTCCACCTGCTGCGCCGACGCCGGGGCCACGCAGAAGTCGCGCCCCGAGTGCCTCTGCTACATCATCCAGCAAGTGCACAGCGGCCGCAACGAGGTGCAGTCGCTCGGCCTGCGATTCGACAGGCTCCTCGCGCTCCCCACCGCTTGCAAGCTCGCCAACGCCAACGTCACGCTCTGCATCAGTGAGTCCATCGCCACCCTCTCCCTCCCCTTGCTTTGCTTGCTAATTTGCTACTGTCCCGGTCTGAAGAATAAAGTATGGTTTCTGGAGCTAAAAATTGCAATCAGTAGCTTGATTTTAGCGTACATAGAACAATCGAAGGTTGCTAGTATTTCGTTTGCATATGCCGAGTAATTGAGATCAGGATCAGCAGTAGTGTTGTCAGATCATGTCTCAATGTTGAACTTACTAATCATAAAGTGGCCAAGTGGGCCGTGGCTTTGGGCTGGGCCGAGCTCCGTCTGATCCGATCTCCGTGACCCAAAGGCCATGTTCCCTTCAAACAGCCAATGTTCCCTTCAAAACATAAAAAACAGCCCATGTTCATACAACACTTAAAAAAAAGGTTCTATAGTTCTTTCCCTCATCATGTTACCAGAATCAGAGTGCTTATTAACTGCTTAAAGATGCTTCCAAAAAAAAACTGCTTAAAGATTACAGAGAATCAGATAATAATAACCCTGTAAGTTGTCAGAGTTGATACTACTTTGTACTACATCACATTACCGATCATAATTCATGAAAAAAACATTTTTGTATTTAAGTTTTCTTTCTATTCTGTCCTGATTCCTGATGTTGGATGTTGCTGTGTCGTCCCCTGCTAGACCTGCTGCACCTGACCCCGAGCTCGCCGGACTACGCTCTCTTCGCCAACGCCTCCAAGAGTGAGTGTTCCCGCTTCCAACTCCTCTATATATGTGCAAACATGATCACAGATTCCAATTAGCACCGAACAAACAGCTACTAATCTAATCCCCTGTGCTCTTCCTCCATTACAGTCACTCCGTCGACTGACACCCCGTCGGGCGACAGCACCGCCAGCAGCGGCTTCAAGCTCCAGACGGGGATCCGCGGCGGCATCGCGGCCGCCGTGATCTCCGCCGTGTTCTCGTCCATCTTCTGATCCCTCGAAGCTTAGCTGCAGCGTCATCTTGTTCCTAATTAGCCGCCTTGCCGTTTCTTATGATATCCCACGGATTCGTTCCTGTGAACTAGTAGTTGTCTATTTTGTACCCGCATAAAAAAATAGATCGAGAGTTTCAGACATTTTTCAAGTTCTCATGATATGCATGATGAGTGGGTGGTTCGTTGTATAACTTAATTCTGATTGCTCCGACAAACTTGTCAATAAATTAATTTCAGATGTTATTTTGCCACTTGAAAAAGAATTCTTGGTAGCTAGTACTAGTTCCTTTGGCATCTAGATTTCCGGGTACTGAATGACTGATGCCATGACTGTTGGATTCAGCTGCTTGCAGTTGTACTAGACAAAACTGTCACTGCAAATCTGCAACGAGCAATCAAATTATTTGACTATCATTGTCGTTCATCAAACAGATCAACGTTCCTTTTTTCTATCATATATCAATACTGATATGAATTGGGAGTTTGGATGGACTACCAACATCTCCAGCCTTCCCAGCTTCATCTTCTCTAGCCGGCATATGTTGTGACTTGTGAGTCCCTTGAGATAGAACACGCCTCCTCGCAATTGTTCTGGAAGTTCTAGTTGATCTGGCAAAAAAGGAGGCATCCAAGCAGATCTTTCTTTGGGAGGCTGTGCTCGTCTTTTGCTTTGCTTTTGCCTGCTTCTTCTTGCTGTCACAGATCCTGCCTACTGTATGTCCGTGTCCAGGCCTTATAGCTGTGCCTGACTGCAAGTCTGCATTGCAAATTTGTCGGTGTCTGCGAATCCAGTCAAAATGCAAGTATTGAAATACAACAAATCCAAGATGCTCACGGGCTGTTTGTTCGCGTTGCGTGCGCTCTGAATCTCTGCCGCTACACGAGGCCTGGATGACGGACGCGGTCGCCGGAACATCGCTTGCCGACTTGGCATGGCTTATTACAGCCAGATCGATCGCGACATCACTCGTTCGTGCGCGCGCGACGCGGGCTGAATTTGATCGGACGCACGACGACGAATCCATGTCGTGCGGCGGATTATATCCCCTTCGTCATCTCGCATGCGCGCACGTCGGCCTCGCACCGACGATTTGGCAGTCAACTCCCCAGAGGCTTTGCGAGACCTGCACCACAGTCCTGACATGGGTGCCTAGCTGCGTGATTATTATTTCAGGGTGAATGGTTACTGATCCCGGCCCAATCCGAACTCCGAGAGATGACGCGCCCTCGTTGCCGGAAATAATTCAGGAGCCGGCCGGCTGTGAACCGGTTGGAACCCATGTGCATTGGACTTCATTATTCGCCTCAATTTCTTTAGCTTTAATCTTATCTTTCTGAAACACGATTAGCTGAAGTTCTTCGTAGTTTAGCGCCTAACTTGTCCATCATCAGCCAGCTAAGATAAGATTGACCTTTTGGGTAGAACCACATGGCACCAAACAATGATTGGCATAACTGCTCCGGACGAAACAGGCGGAGCAAAAAACTGACTGCCGGAATGAGTTGAGGACGCGTTGATTAGAGTGTTCGGCGATTGCATTTCGGAGCCCGGCCCCGTTGGCACTGGCGTCCATGGCTGGAATCTCGCACCAACCTTTGGATCATTGGCTGGATGCCGGGGAGGAGTCCGTCCGTCGGAGACGACGATGCCTGTGGTCCACGTATCAATGTCTTGTACCAGTACAATACACACAACGGGATTTGGGTTTGTTACACTCGCTTTGTTAATATCCGAGATGATACGGCGCATCGTAAATTAATTCGCGAGATAGTCTTGAAGCTGATCGTGAAATTCCACAGACACATGGCACGCTGATTTCCGTGGAGGATTTGCGCTCAAGCAGGAGCCAAAAGTGCTCTGCATGTGAGATGTGAAACCTGGTGCCCGTTGTTGGGGCGGCGATTCCGGGATCGAAGCCTGAAACTGGGGTCAGTTTAGGTCCCAATGCAACCTGCCCAGATAAAGTTGATTAAAAGTAAACTTCTGTTTTGTTTTTTAGAAGATGGAGCTATGAATAGGACTAGAGTGTAGTAGTAGCGGTCTACTGATGAATGCGCCGCACGAAGCACTTGCGTGCTTGCACAAGCCACACGGTTTCGAGTTCACAGAGTCAAAACAATTGAAATTTGGCTGAAAATTAATTTCCGAAACCGAGATGCTAGTGGAATTTTGAGCCAGTCAAGGCAAACTTAGCTCAAGTCCTCCGGATCAGTGCATATGCACACCTCCATTACGAGGAATTTGAAGATGGGTTAATGACTGACAGCCTCTCGACAGCACAAAATGAGATGCAGCTGAAGAATTTCTGATCACGAAGACAGTTTGAGAGCACAGAAGTAACAGAAGTATACTAACCGACAGTTGCCTTGTTAGCTGCTAACCCACAGGCCACAGTTGCCTTTGTTACCGGTTCAAAAAAAAAAAGGGGGGGAGAGGAGAGGAGAGGAAGTTTGGCCAGCCAAACGGCCTGCAATCATCGCCATCATCACTGTTATAAAACCTTCCTCTCACCTCTGCTCCACTTCGCCTTCTCTCTCCGTCTCTCCTCCCCCTCTGCTCCCCGCTCCCCTGCATCATCACCGCACGCAGCCAGGCAGACGCCACCATGGAGAGACGGAGAAGATGCGTGGCGCTAATGGTGGCGGCGGCGCTCTTGGCGGCTACGATGCCGTCGCCCGTCGCCGCGACGCTGTCGCCGGATCACTACAGGTCGAGCTGCCCCGACCTGGAGTCCATCGTGCGCTACGAGGTGACGAGGAAGAAGAACCAGACGGTGGTCACCATCCCGGCGGTGCTCCGGCTCTTCTTCCACGACTGCATGGCTGGGGTGAGAAACGCTGCTCCTCCCTGCTTGCCTCGCCATTCTTTCAGAAACTCGCTCTTCCTTCTTCGCGCGCGTGTCAATACAGGCTCGTGTCTCATTCCTGCTTTAATCCTTGATTGCTCTGAGATGCACAATGCATTTGGGGGAACTGAACAGGGTGGTGAACTGATTTAGCTGCATTTGATCCCATTTCTCCGCATCTCGTTTCTGAGCTATACGATTCGTTCTTGCAGAACAAGTAGAGTATTCCACTTTCTCTGACCAATCTATAATCCCCTTTTTTTCTTTCACTTGCTCTGTTTTGGAATCATTTCTTTCCCCCCAAAGTTCTTTCTTCAAGAAGCCATTTTGGAACCATAAAGTTGCAAGTTGCAAGCTGCTTTTTCCAGACCGATAACATGTGCTGCACATTGCGCTGCTCATCCTGTTGCTCATGAGTTCATTGCGGCCTTGTGCTGTGCTCCTCTTGTTCCAGCGATAAAAGGAACTCCGTGGCTTCAGATGGTAGCAATAGAAAACCGGATTCCTCTGTACAGAAAGGCAGGGGCGATTAGCTGGATTGTTTAGTGGGAGCTGGGGAACAACTCGATGTTCTCGCGTGGTCGTCGGTAGCGGCAGGCTCGCATGTGCCTACGCGACTTTTCATCAACTACGCGGATTATCAAATTGCGGCCGTGTCGGACCTCCCTCCCTCTCTTCGGAATTGCTACTACTCAACCTTTGGTGCCTCTTCACAGCACGGAGTCCTTTGCGCTCGCCGAAAATAGATGGCCAAAATCAGTTTCATGTTTTGATTTTTCTCTTTGGAAGCGCAAAATTTGAATTCTCCAAGCATTTTCCTTTTGAACCGAAAAATAGCACCACCAACCAGGCAACCAGAAATCCATTTGAATACATTTTCTTTGGAGTAAGCAAGAGGACTGCTGGTCTTTGCACTGATTGATACAGCTAGTTCCATGTTGCCAACAATATAATGAGGCCTTCTCTGCTGTGTCCCTAGTGTTGTTTAGTGGCATTCTGGCAGTCAAGCAGCTGGCATCTCATTTTAATCTTTTACTTTATCTTTTCTTTTCTGGGTTGACCTACACATAGGGGGATGCTGCGTGAGCTCACGTCCAGCCACAGCTGTAGAGCACCCCCGCGCATACGAATAGCCAAGCCAAATATTATTTTCAAATGTACAAATAAATACAAATGTTGTTCCGATCAGAAGCGTTCAGATGCACAAATCTTATTTTCAACATTGAGGTTCTCAAACACAATTTCAACTGTTTCGATGCACTAAACCTCTTTTTCTCCCTTAAAAAGCAGTGCTCTGCTCATTGTTCGGAAAAGGAAAAACAACTGCCAAACATCTGCTAATTGTTTTCATGGCTTGCTGCCGTTACATCTCCAGGTAAGAACTGGGATTTAAAGTTTGATTCTCATTTACATCACAGGGTTGTAACGCGGCAGTCCTGATAGCGTCCCCAAAGGACGACGCCGAGAAGGATGCGGACGACAACAAGTCCCTCGCCGGCGATGGCTACGACACAATTAACCGAGTCAAGGCCGCCGTCGAGGAGAAGTGCCCCGGCGTGGTCTCCTGCGCCGACATCATGGCTCTCGCCGCCAGAGACGTCGTCTACCTGGTAAGCAAGCACCACCGGTTCAGCACTCGTGGTGACTTATTCAGCTTCTGAATCCAGAGTAGTCCTGACAAAGTTGCCCGTCACCTGAATGGATCCGATTACAGGCGGACGGCCCCTACTGGCGCGTCGAGCTCGGCCGGCTTGACAGCCTCGTCTCCAGGAAAAGCGACGTCAAGGGCAATCTCCCCGGCGAGCACATGCACGTCAAGGAGCTCGCCGCCATGTTCCAGAGGAACAACCTGTCGTTGGTCGACCTGGTGGCGCTCTCCGGTGCGCACACCGTCGGCTTCGCGCACTGCACCCGTTTCATGAGCCGGCTATACAGCTACAGCAGCAGAAGGCAGACGGACCCGTCCTTCAACCCGTACTACGCCGACCTGCTCAAGGGCGCGTGCCCGCCCAACGTCAGCAATACCACTGCCGTGAACATGGACCCCGTCACCCCCGTCACCTTTGACAACCTCTACTACGCCAACCTTGCCAATGGCTGGGGGCTCTTCACCTCCGACCAGGTGCTGTACGACGACCCGAAGACGCAACCAATGGTGAAGCAGTTCGCCTCTAGCCAGAAGGACTTCTTTGATGCGTTTGCCGACGCCATGATCAAGCTGGGGAGGTTAGGGGTGAAGACCGGCAACGAAGGAGAGATCAGAAAAGTCTGCACTGCCTTCAACCATTATTAGAGCCCTGCAGCAGCAGCAGCAACAATTGTAATTCAGATTTATCTGATGGTGTTTTGAGTTGAGATACATATACTGAGATTGATTCTTTTTGCATACAGCTGCTAAAGCTTGAAGGTGTCCTTTCTTCCTTTATTTTTGGACTGTTTTGTCTTTTTTGGGTGCATTTTTGTACAGACTAAAGAGTGTAATACAATGGACAACTTGAGGATCCTTATTTGAAAAAGGATAAACTGATGATAGGCCTATTAAAGGAAAAATATATTGTGGCTTATGATCCAGTTTGTACAGATGCAATTTATATTAAAAGATCATCACTTACAGAAAAAATGGTTTAAATAAACCACATTAATAAAGAAATAGAAATTGGTTAACTGATTGTGCAAGTTCATGAGCTTCAGTACATACTGAACGGACACACGAAAGAAAATTTATGAGCATGTCTATTAAGTAAAATATATGCTGAGGAATTTAAAAGGAGCTGCTGGCCTTTCGAGAAGTTGAACAACCACTGACCTGAAAGAGATGACGAATTCAGGGTATTTCTTCATCAAGCTGACTTTTGAAGTTCTAAATAGCGGGTCAACTTTGTCATCATAACGAGTGCAACAAAAATCATTACTGTAGGAACAGAAGAATCATCTGTGCCTGAGATTGGCCGTTACCTTAATTTGACATTGCCTTAGCTTCCCCATTGCTGGTTCATGTTGTCATGGTGTACTTATCCTCATACGTGATTAGCGACTCCAGCCTGCAGGCGGTGTTCAGCACAAAGCAAATTAGCTGATACCCTGCGCGTTACAGCGATACAATCGAAATGCCTGAAGCGAAACAAAAAGGAAATGATATAAACATTGGTAGCAAATTAGCTCTAGAAGTAATAAACTTCAATAGACCAAGTTGCAGACATTATACATATACTTAAACATCTTTCTGAACTGTGCCTAACAATTGTAATATCTCCTGCCGAAGCTGTTCACGTTAGGAAGAGCTCCAATAATGCAAGTGGCCCAACAACTACTGTGCTTAATGGGTAAGTGCTGCCGTTGGCCGCAGCTTAATAGCAGTCAACCATACAAAACGTTGTAATAAGATACCAGGGGGGGGGACTACAACCTTGACAGGTTATAAAAACAAAAACCTTGCAAGGAAATGATATTGATCTTCTCTGCAGTTCTACTGCTAACAAATTTAGAATAATAAGCAGGCAACACGGCCTCTTTGCTTACCATATTCAGAAGCTAGGAATGAGAAGTATATTTAACATGACATTCTGTGGTCTCAGAAGCTGTCAGATTCAATCCTCTAAAGTAAATGAAGTGGAAAAATGCCTTCGAACATATTCAGTCTGGTACACATTCTGATGCAAAGGCAATCAAATACATATGCAGCCTGATCATGGATAGAGAGGGGTGTAGGATCTTAGTGCAAGAGAGCCCAGAACTGTGTAATATGAAGCTTCCTTCGCCAGCCAGGAACTAAAAATAGGATGATGCCGCTTTCTTCCCTATCCATGGTGGATCATAATGGCCATTAGCCATCATCATCCGCCTGCTTGGATGCCCATGGATCACGGCAGTCCCTAAAGTTTGTAAAGAGCCACAGATTGGTTGGTGTTAACAGGAAGTCACGGTGGGCACCATGGTGTTAATGGACAGAATGGAATGAATTGAACAGACCTACTAGGTGGAGGCAGGCTGTGGCCAAAAGGTTGATCTAATAGCTAACATACGAAGCCTTGAACTTATAACTGGATGGCTAGAACAATTTAATGACGTGGCTCAACACGAAGATAGAAATAGCGATGAATATCCCTTAGTGGGTTGCATCGATACAGTATATGCAGATCACTGAAGAGTCTTATTGGAAGCAGAAAGTGCACCTTAAACCTGAAGGTAACAGATCTGATTTCCTGAATGCCTGCAGAAACAACTGCATCATCAATCACCCAAAGTGCTCGTCTTCTCTGAAAGTGCGCCACCACTCTCCCAGAACAAAAACTATCAGGTACAGTAAGGCTTTCCTATTCAATACACTGGTTGCACCTGGATCCTCGTCCCCAGTAGCGTAAAGCCACAAACCTTCCTGCATCTGATGGGTAATGTATTTGAACAAGTTAACAAACAGGAAAAAAGGTATGCCGCATGGAGTCACTCTTCGAGTAAAATAAGTATATAGTTTAGTGACTTCCCGTTAACACCAACCAATCTGTGGCTCTTTACAAAACCTAAAACATGCATAGGATTAATCCCTAATGTGCATGTGCATTTATCGTTAAACAATTATCCTATCGTAAAGGAAAAGTTGCATTTAACTCCAGATACAAAACTTGAAGCAGGATAACATCTGGCGAAGAAACAATTTCAGTTGACTGCCAGAGTAGTTATTCAGAGTTCAGCCTTATTCAACAACCAACACCATATGGTCTTTCATCCACAAGGATATACCTATCAATAATATCAACTTGAGTCACATATCTACTTAAAATGTGAAACCGATGTCCAAACTCAAATGCACATAAATTACCTCAAAGACGACGCACATCCTACTACATCCAACTAACATGCCATTCAAGTGCAAACTTCATCACAAGCGTTTTTTTTTTCTCTCAAACGCGCTGGAGAGCTGTGTATCTTTGTATTAAGAAGAAGAGTTTAGGGTAAATAACCCCAATAACCCACACTCACAAACTACTTATTGTCACAAGTGTATATTGCACCAGGCCACATTTCCATTACATGGCTTCAGCTGTGATACGCTTAGAACAAAAATTTTATAAATGTGAGTCTAACAAAGTATGCCATTCATAAACCATACATCAATGTACGAAGTAGCATATCCCAGTCGTCTAAGCAAGGAATTACTGGGTAAAATCATTCCTAGGTCAAATTTTTAGTCTGTTTTTTCAGGTAAGGAAGAAAAATAAAAATACCCATCGTGTATCATTTCTCAATCACAATATGTTCTCCATAATTAACTGTTTGAACATCACAAAATTGCACTCGGCATGAGCTTTCTCTATCACTATGTGAAAAATGGAACAGTAAGAACTTATGTTCAGTATAAGCAAGATCATGACCATATACAATGTAGCACCGTTAGTCATCGTCCTCCAGTTACTGCACTGAATACGTGCAACTCCAGCAATCTTCTGTACTGGCCTTCTTCGATCTCTGTCTCATTTGCACCATGTAAAAGGAGGAGCTCAATAATGCAATCTTCCCAATCAATACCATTTAAGGAAACTCTTCTCCGCCTCTTCTTGCTGCCATCAGGACCATCTTGCTTCTCTTCCGTATTGTCCCTGAGTATGATCTGATCTCTGTCATCCACCCTCTTTCTCCCTCGTTTCTTTCTGGGTAACTTTTGCGGTGGGCAGACATCTTCATTTCTTGTAACAGGCTGTGAATGATTTGCAATTGCAGCAGGAGCCTTCCTAATCGCATCAATTCGTCTCTTAGCAGCTTCAATACGCGCTCTTCTCTTCTTCTCCAACTCGGTATTAGCAGCAAACGATGGTGGAGGTGCATCATAGCCAATGTCGATATCCTCCAGTTCCTCGAGCGTCATGTCCTTTCCCCAATCATCATCCATTGAGTCCACCCATGGCTCTAGCTCCAGCGTTTCTCTCCACTTCATCCTCCTGTTAGCACCTTTACCGACCTGCCCAAGTTTCTGTAGCTGAGAAAGTCTCTGCAAGACATTTTGGTAAGCATCTGATAGGCACTTCCCCGAGATCGTCTGATCCTTCAATCCTTTCACCTTTTGCACAGAATTCTCAAAATCAGAATCCTCAGCGCCATAGGGAAGAACCTGGAGGTACTTGGACTCATCGTCATCGACGGATGAGTACGCCTGCACAATGCCAGCAATGTTCGGAGCGAAGCTTTCAATGAACCGCTCCGAGGGGTCCGACTGTGAACGCATCTCCATGAGCCGGAGAAGCATGGGCGCGTTCAGGAGCAGATTCTTGGCGTTGACGTCGGCGCCCCAGGGAAGCAACTGCCGCGCGACATGCACCAACGCATCAATGAGCTCCTTGTATCGGCGGAGGCTGGTGTTTTGTCCCGCCGAGATGTCTTGTGCAATGTCTTCCACTGAGACGGAGGAGACCCCGTTTACCTCAGCAGAGAAGGCGACCACCGCAGCGATGAGGGGAAGGGGGTACCTTCCGGTGGTAAGCGACCACTTGGCGGCGCAGCGGAGGAGGAATCGGGCTTGGGCGAGAATCGCCTCCGTCTTCTCGTCCCCGGCACGCTGGAGCGAGGGCGAATTGCGCACGGCGTGATCGAGCGCGGCGGCATAGTCGAAGGAGGGGACGGAAGGGAGGGCGAGCTGCGCGGCGACGCGGGAGACAAGGTCGGCGAGGGAGTACGAGGGGCAGAAGGCGGCGGCGGCGGCCTCGGCGAGGGAGAGCGGGAGGCGGTGGGTCCGCGCCACGAGCAGGGCGCAGGCGGCAGCGAGGGCGGGGAGGAAGGCGGAGCCCGGCGTGGCGAGGTTGCCGTCGGTGGCGGATTTGGCCATCTGGAGGGCCTCCGCGGCGCGGGTCGGCGAGAGGCCGAGGCGGGTGGCGATGGAGGTAATGGTCTCGGAGGCGGCGGCGAGCTTGTTCTCCCGGTAGGCGGAATCGGACTGGTTGCGGACGTAGGAGGAGGCGCCGCGGTCGAGCCGGCCGTCTTCGGTGAACGTGGCCTGGTTGACGAACTCCGAGGCGCCGGCGTCGTTGATGGTGCCGCAGGCGGTGCAGACGACCACGTTCGTGTCCGGGTCGGCCACCAACGCGCGCTCGCCGCAGGAACGGCAATCTGAGGCCATCGCGCGCGAGGCCGGCGGCGAGGGCCGGCGCGTCGCGGGCGGCGGTTTGCGTCGGAAGGAAAGGAGTGGGGATTCGATTCGAGTCGAGGACCGATTCGAAGGGGCCGATCTGTTACAAATTTTATGGGCCTGAGCCGGATCGGTTGTGTCCACCGACTTACGTGTGCACGGCGTCTAGGATGTTCATGTTCCCGTTTCACCCAAAAATGGCTTCTGCAAGATGGTGTGCTTGCGAAATTAAAAAACAATTACTAAAATCTAATACCACCTTTCCGATCAGCATGTGATTTCTGTAACTTCTGTAAATTGAAGCATGATATTTATTATTTAACTCAGGTTTAACGATCCTAAATATATCTCCCCATATATATACGTTATAAGCATGGTATTTAACTCAGGTTTAACTACACAAAGAAATAAGATCAAATACTTTTCAGAATGTATACAGGTTGAAATACACAAAGGGACATGATTCCCTTGTTCAGTTTTCCTATTTCCAGACAAGTTTATTATACTCCGAGTTTTCCAAAAAGATGTTCTTCCTCTCAGTCATTCTGAGAATACGTACAGAGTCCTTCAGCTCATTACACGTATATGCAAATTTACAACTGAATACAAAAATGTTCCAGGAAATTAAAAACATTTTCAGCATAAGCTTTCATATTCTTCGATGCTGAACTACCCATCTGCGACGTGGACATATTTGCGTGAGGATAAGTTCTTGTGAGAATAGAGGAACTTTCATGAGCACTTTATACTTACAAGAATAACTCGTTCATAGAAGCAAAGCACAAAACTTCATCCTTCTGCTCTTTCAAGGGTCTGCAGAAGTAGGGAAAATTCTCCGAACTTGTTTGACGTGGTTTTGGAGTACCGCATCAAAACTCAGAAATGAATTTTGTTTCATAACTCTGCAGCTATAAGGCCTTCGAAGATTGATCTTTCATGTACGGGGTTTTCCGTACAGGTTTGTGTAGACAATCTTCGTCCGATAGACAAGGATCAAGCTCAGTAAAACGGCAACGATGCAGAACCCAGACATTATCAAGGAAGAGAGGAAAAAACAAATGGCTCCCTCGCACTTCAACGCTGGAGCGGCGTCAGAGACCATGTTAAGCACCATGCCAGGCATTGCCAGCAACGTCGAGTTGGAGTGCTGTTGAGCCTGCTTCGCAGCTTCAGCGTCATAGATGCCGCTGGCAATGATTCCCGAGAATACAAGGGATCCTGCTGGATTCGCAACTGTAAGGAAATTGTAGAGTGCTCCGAAATTCTTCACGCCAAACAGTTCAGAGGCAGCGGCTGGCACAATTGCCCAATGGGCACCATAGCCTAGTCCAACGAGCAGCGTGCCAATGTACATTGTTCCAGGCCAAGCCATTGCAAAGCAGAAGTGCCCAATTGCCATTATGACTTGAGCCATAGCCAAAGCAATTGCCCTTGGATATGCATAATCTCTGGTGAGGGAGAAAACAAAAAGGTCAGAAGGAAATCATCAACCCCCAAAAAGGATCAGAATAGTTCAAATGAAGAAGATACATCCTGAATCTGCAATTTCATAAACTCCCACGATTATACGAAGTTCATCTAGCAGGTCAACAGAAAAACTTTTGATCTCTTTAGTATCAGCCTGCAGTTGTCTTTTCTTGTTCTGTTTGTCAGTTCAGGCAATTAATCTTCTCTCCATGTTTTTATTTACTTTTGTTTCATACTTTGAATTTGCTCATTCTGGTCTAACGATTTAATCGTTCTAAATAATCAAGCAGTCAAGTCTAAAAATCTATATCAGGCAAGAGGTTTTTAATAAAAAAAAAATATGGCTGGAACAAACAGTACGTATACGCTGATAAAAACTTAGGCAGCATTGATGACCAGGTATGATGCTGAAAGCATTTGACAATTATCCAATTCATAGTTAGCGAATGCTTTTTACTGAACTAAACAAAATACTCATCAAATGGCGCAAGTACTTTCTGTGTGAACAAAAGAAGCATCAGAAACTTACTTGACAATAATTTCTGAGAAGTACCCCCCACCAATACGCCCAAGGAAGTTCCAAATGCTAATCATCGAGACGAAAATGTGGGTTTCTTCATAACCCAATGATTGGCTCATTTGGCCAAGATTATCGATCACAGTGAGACCTGATCCAGAGCCTAAAAGAAGAGAGAGAAATAGAAGCCAAAAATCTGCCTTGATGAGGGCTTGCATCAGTGTAAAATCTTCTCCTCGTCTTGGACCTCTCCTCCTCTTAACCCTGACAGCACCAACAGCAGCTGCCTGAAATAGCTTTGCCTGCAATTCTGCAATCCTCTTTTGCCTCTCTGAGGCTGGAAGTAGATCAACTTCCTTAGGTTTTTCATCCTCCACCTCACTGAGAATAACCTCGTTTTGCTCCTCAGAAGATGTTGATGCACCTGCTTCTTCTTTCCTAGGTGATGGCAACAGTAGATCATAGATGCTCTCATCACTGTCTGAAAAGAAGCTGAGCAGCACTGGAATGACTATTGGAAGTAGCAAGAGGACGATCAGAATGATGGTCAACAATACAATCACTGAATGGCTTAAGTCGACAAGATCTTCAACTAACATGACACCCATCAGATATGCTGCCAAGAGCAAACAGACACTGTACACAAAAGTGAAACTCGTGCCATCAGACGGCCTTACTTGTCTGTGGCCACTAACTGGTCTTACAATGAACATTAAAGCTATAACTACCATTGTCGGGCCAACTGCAACCATGAAGATAAGTGCAGCATGATCAGGCGAGTGTACCATTGCATAAATCTGTGTTAGGATTGCACCACTTAAACCGGCGAATCCCTTGAGGATACCAACGATTGGTCCACGACTCTTGGGGAAGTTCTGAACACATGAGACCAGTGCGGCTGTGTTGAAGTATGTCTCGCCATTATTACCAACGAAGATTAGAATGCACATCTGCAAAGGAATGATAAGCTTTTAGTATGACAATTGAAATAGAGCACACTGGGATTACAAAGGATCCATGTTTTCCAACACCAAAAATAAAAAAGGCGGGGATTTGGGATCCACAACTGAGCAATTCAGGTACTATATTGATTTTGTGTGACACAATTACATGGGTGTCATACTACTGGAGTCGAGAGTGACACAATATTGGCATGATAAAAATTACAGGATAGATGAAACATCAGATCAGCTACTACTTATGCATATCCACTGCATGTGCACCCTAGCGAAAGTTGTTTGCAATCTAGACTTCATGTTTTCACTATTTTATTTCATTTTGCAGAAAGTGAGCTCAGTCAGTAGTGAGCTGTATCTTGAAATACATAATTGAAAAAAAATTCCAGAGGCAGCCACAAGGATGTAGGTACTCGTATGTTATCTTGAGTATATTATACGGCAGAACAAAAAGAACACTGGAATATACTCAAGATAACATACTCAAGATTTTGACTTTTATTCTTCCTCTTTGGTGGCATACTCAAGATAACAAAAGGAATACTAGAAGGTTGACTTTTATTCTTCCTCTTTGGTGGCAGCCACAAGGAAAATTATTAGTTTCCATTCCAATCTTGCAGACTTCATGAGACAAAATACAGTAGCAACAGGTACCAAACCATCAAAGCATGATTGGGGAATCCTTTCTTAAGAAGTACCTACGCATGGGGATGCTATTTCACTTATTTATCTCCAAAAAAAAAAAATAGTGATCAGCGCCGATCTTCTAGATCCTACACTGCTTAATGAAGTGGTGAAGGTTATGATCTACCTGGACTTCCGTGTGTGCTCTGGGGATTATATAATGATGCACAACAGAAGGCACATGGGAAACAGGAAAGCGACCACTACCACGTTGTCAAGTGAATGAAGTACACTCAGACAACAAGAAAGCGTATTCAAAAGGTGTATTGCACACAACAAAAGTAATAAAAGGGACACTTGTTTGAGGCAATGAACTTCCAGAAGTTCAGTACTCCTATTGCAGATGAAATGAATTTCAATTTCACCGAAACTGCTCACTTCGCTTTTGCAGGGACAAGTAACAGAAAAAAGCGTTGGAATTCAACTGCAAAAATATCCCGGAACAAAGGAATCGCTGTCATTTTCCAACTGAAAGATCCACGCGCGGCTCTCAATCCACGAGGGTAGGCATGCAACACTTTTTACAATTAAGAAAACTAATCAGATCAGGACGCGTGATTGACACCTCACTGGTTTTAGATGAACAGAGCACTAATCTTGTGTTTATTAGTAAATAAATAACAACATGCTGACTGAGAGAGAACATTTGACACGGGACATGATTGCTTCCAACATGCAACACCCCGATCTTAGAAACTTCAAACTTTAATGACGTATCCTATCAAGCCACGGTATGAAGAAACTGAAACATCAACATCGACTGCGTCCCAAAGCCCAAATTCAACATGAATTTCGCATAGACCGTCGTGCACGCTTCAATCAATAACAGCCACGGGCAGGAAAAGGTAACGAAGTCCAAGCGTTGTTTAGAAACATGCGCGATCGACACACTGCACCGGCAAGGCGGCAAGACGCTGAGAGAGACAGGCGAGCGCGACCGCTGAACCAACCAATGCAGCCGCCGAAACGAAGAAAAACGAAACGGAAGCATCGGAAACAGGACGGGGAAAAAAAAATGGTACTAGTGGTAGTAGCTAGGATGAGGAGCGAGGGATCTCACCGCCCAGAGCGGTGGCACGGGGGCGCGGCGCGTGACGGCGAGCCAGACCCATCCGTATCCGACGACGTTCTGCGCGGCGCCGATGAGGAGCGCGGCCCAGAGCGGGAGCACGGCGCAGAGCGTGCCGGCGAGGAAGCCGACGCTGTCGCCGAGGTCCTTGGCGACGCCGAGCGCGGCGACCTGGCGCTGGCTGTAGCCCAGCGACGCCTTGATCACCGGCGAGAGGCTGCCGAAGAGGTACCCGACGCCCGCGCACGACTGCATCCACATCGCGGCCACGAACACCAGCCACCGGTTCCGCAGGAACCCGCGCACCCGGCTGCCCACCTCCGCCATTGTGGCGCCTCGCCTCGCCTCTCCCAATCCGCGACGAACGACGAGCGACCCGACGCCGAACGGGAGGCCGGTCGAGGAGGGAGCCCCGGCTGGCTGTCTGGCTGGCCGACGCGACAAGCGGCGGCGCGAGCGGCCGGAATTGGAATCTCGGAGGGATCAAGGGACGGCTGGGCCCGGATTTCGCCTGCCTCCGGCTGGCCTGGCCCTTATTGAATGCCGATAAGCATGTGCGTCGAGGGAGCGAAATGTCCCGAGCGGGCCGGGGAAAAAGATCGGGGGGAGGATTTGATTTGAGAGCTCGCGTTCTGCGCGGTCGGGTCGCGTGGGGTATAGGCAGCTAGGCCCCCCGTGGCCGACGGCGACTCGGCCGCGCGAGGAGGGCAAGCCGCGACAAACGCGGGCACTGACGCGCCACGCGACTGGTGGATGCGCGCGGCGGCCACGGGCCGCTCCGCTCCGCTCCGGCCGGCCACCGCTAGTGATGAGCGGGCACCACCGCGAAGTTTGCCGCGTTGTCTGTCCGTGGCAACCGCGCGCTAGCGCGTTGTAACTTGTGAGAGACGAGAAAGATGGGGCTGATCGACCACCGGCCGAGACGTTTTGCGGTGTGACGCGGAGGGGCGAAGCGACCAAGCGACGGTGTTGGGTGTCTGTCAGTCTCGCCGACCTCTGTCCGGTCAGTGCATGGAGCACCGGGAAATTTCTTCAGGGACTGGACACGAATAGTTGAGTGAATGCCTGTCTGTTTGTGTGCGGTTAAGCGGCGCCCTCGCCTGTCGCGCACTCGTGGCTTTTTTTTTTTCTAGAATACGCAGGAGAGCTGCGTATCTTTGTATTAAGAGGAAAAACATGGTCGATGACCTTACAACGCGCACCGTTTTTGCGGCCGCTCGATAGCCTTACATTGGAAAAGGAAGAATTAAGCACTAAGCTAGCAAGACTACCTAATGACATTGCTAAAGCCTACTCTCGCGTCATGAAACAACCCAAGAATTTGGCCCCTGCAGCTACCCACAGTCGTCCCTCGTTCATGATAGCCTGGACAATTTGGTCTACTGCCGCAGCCTCATCTCTGAACACTCTTGCATTTCGTTCTTTCCAGAGTTGCTAGGAGACCAAAAGGAACATTGTGTCCATTCCTTTGCGTGGTTCCTTTCCCAGGCCCTGACGTAGCTTCGTCCATGCTTCGACGATGGTAAGCTGGTCAGTGAAGAAGCGGTTGGGCAGCTGCATGAAGTTGAGGATCCGCCACCAGACCTGCCTCACAACTGAACAATGCCATAGGAGGTGGTCGATGGTCTCGGCTTCCTGGATGCAGAGCGCGCATGCGTCGTCGTCTTGTAGGCCATGCCTTTTTCTGCGGTCCGCCGTCCATGTTCGCCGGTGAAGGGCCAGGTACATGAAAATTTTGACCTTGGGCGGCGCCCAAGCCTTCCACAGCAGCTTGGCACCTTCAAAACGAGTCGATCCTTCGAAGAATTTGGCGTAAGCTGACCTTGCCGTGTATGTTCCGGATGCCGTCCAGCGCCACGTTATCTTGTCTTCGGCGCCTTGCTGCAGCTGCACTTGCTGGATATCCAACCAAATGTGGATGTACTGCACAATTGCAGCGATGGTCAGAGGACCCGTGATGTCTCTTATCCATTGCCTGTTTTGGAGTGCCGCCTGCACGGGGTCCTCCGTCTTCCTGAACGACTCACCGCGCTGAACAGTTCGGGGGCTGAATGTTTCAACGATTTGCCATTGAGCCACCTATCCGTCCAGAAGGAAGTTTGGTGGCCATCCCCAATTTGCACCTCGATAGACGCCTCAAACATTGCCTGTACTTCCCTGTCGCACTCGATCGGGAGACTGTGCCATGGCCGTGAGGGATCAGTCCTTTTCAGCCATAGCCACCGCAGTCTCATGGCAAAACCAGCCAGCTTCAGGTCCACGATTCCCAGGCCGCCATGTTCGAGAGGCCTCATGATCTTGGCCCAGGCCATAGTGCATTTTCCTCCCGTCGCAGTGGCCTGTCCAGCCCACAAGAAGCATCGTCTTCCCTTGTCAATGGCCTTTATCATCCAGTCCAGCAGGTGCAGAGAGATGAGGGGATAGATAGGAATTGCTGACATTGTGGACTTGACCAGCGCTAACCTACCTTGTTTTTGCAACATGCCCGCCTTCCATGTCGGTATTCTGCCCAGCACCTTGTCCACGATCGGCTGGAGGTGAGCTCTTCTCAGCCTTCCTGACGACAGTGGCATCCCGAGGTAGGTGATAGGGAATTCAGACAATGGACATGGCATCATTTCCTGTACTCGTGCTATGTCTTCTACAGAGCAGCATATGGGCACCACGGTGCATTTCTGGAGGTTGGTTTGCAGGCCTGACGCTTGACCAAATATGTCCAGAATTCCCAGTGTCGCTGTGATATCCAGCACTGTCGGACTGATGAACAGAGCGGCGTCGTCCGCATACAGTGAACACTGATGCAAGATTGCATTGTGGCCGCTTGGCCGCAGCACCTGATTTGCCGTCGCATGGTTGATCAGCCTGTGTAACACATCCATTCCTAGGACAAACAGCATGGGGGAGAGAGGATCCCCCTGTCGTAGGCCACGTGCCAAGTCGATTTGATTGCCCGGCTCGCCGTTCATCAGAACCTTGGTCGAAGCAGTGGACAATAGTATCGATAGCCAATCGCGCCAACGCTGCCCCAGGCCAATGTGTGCCACAATCTCCAGCATAAAAGGCCAAGAAAACGTGTCGAACGCTTTTGCGATGTCGAGCTTGAAGAGCAATTTTGGTATCTTCCTTTGCTTGAACAGTTTAGCGGATGTTTGCACCAGCTTGAAATTGTCGTGGATTGAACGCTCTTTTATGAAAGCACTTTGGTTTACATCCACTATTGCTTCTAGCTCCGGCGCAAGACGACGCGCCATCATCTTGGCCAGTATCTTGGAGAAGCTGTGTATAAGGCATATCGGCCTGTAATCATTGGCTTCCTGTGCGTCCGGTTTCTTGGGTAGGAGCGTGATTAGCGCGTTGTTTAATCCATGGAAACCACGTCGATCCAGCCTGTTGAAGGCGTTGAGAGCTGCGACCATGTCTGCTTTGATTACTGGCCAAGCCGATTTGTAGAACTCTGACGTGTACCCGTCCGGCCCCGGAGCTTTGTCCATAGGCAGTGACTTGATGGCCTCCCATAGCTCTGTTTCGGTGAAGGCTTCGTCGAGGTGCTGCAGTTCCCGAGTTGGCATGCCAATCGCCGCCAGATCGATTGATGTCTGCCTTTCCACCTCTGTGCCCATGACGCTGCTGAAATGCTGAAACATTACAGCTGCCTTCTCTTGCTGTGTATACACTAGGCCGTTGTCGGGCACTCGTGGCGTTCCTGTGAGTTTCCCGTCTCTAGCTTGCGAGTCCAGTGTTACATGCCGCCATTGCCGATTTCTGTGTGACAGACAGAAATTACATGGCGTTTTTCTGGTCAAGAGCTGTCGATCAATCCAAATAGAGCGAATCCTAATCCTCCTCGTCACGGATTGATGAATCAAAGCTTATATTTGTCCCATGCACCGACGCGTATCGAAAGGATTTGTGTTCCAAGACAATCATAGGAGGTGAGGTTTATGTAGGACCCGTGATAGTGATGGGTTTTGTACCTGCTAGCCGTGTCAACATCTTCTCTCGTGCCTAAAATGCTAATCATGGCATCCAAGATCTTACGCGTCAAGCATATCCAAATGCATGCGACATCAACTATAAACCCCGACGGCGAGAAAGTGAGCACCAAAATCTTCATGGATTTCAAAGCGACTGTCAGCATTTCATGGAGCCAAAAGGTATGATGATGGTTCATGTTGTACCGAGTTGTTGTTAGCTGGGCTGGACTAAGGTGGTGTTTGGATCACCTGGGACTAAATTTAGTCTCAGAGAATCTTACGATTTAGGAGTATTAAATAAAGTCTAATTGCAAAACCTTTTTAGGGATAGGTGCTATTTCGCGAGACGAATCTAATGAGCCTAATTAATCTCTAATTTGCTACAGTAATGCTACAGTAACTAGTCGCTAATTATGTCTTAATTACCCTCATTAGATTCGTCTCGCGAATTAGTCTGAAGGTTCTGACATTAGTTTTGTAATTAGACTTTATTTAATACTCCTAAATCGCAAGATTTCTAAAGACTAAAATTTAGTCTCTAGTCTCCAAACACCTGTTAAATTCAACGAGTTGGAGATGCCAAAGGCCGTACCCACAAGCCCAGTCCAGTTGACGCGTGACCTTCTGAAAAAGCCCAAACTTTTGCACGACCTCTGCTCGGCCCGTGTTCCCAGCCCAGGCCCGGGTCCAGCAGCATCGCGTCCATCCCACGCCACCTCCGCCGCCCCGCGGCCCCACCAAATTCCCACCACTTCTTCGCGATCCATCCCTCACGCCGCCAGGTCTCTCAGAACCAGTCGCCCTCGCACCCCCATCATCCAGAGCTCGAAACCCTAGGCGGCGGCGCGGCGATGGCGGTCGACCCCGACGCGGTGGCGAAGGCGTTCGTGGAGCACTACTACCGGACGTTCGACACCAACCGCGCCGCTCTGTCGACGCTCTACCAGGAGGGCTCCATGCTCACCTTCGAGGGCGACAAGATCGGCGGCAGCGCCAACATCTCCAACAAGCTCAACTCGCTCCCCTTCCAGCAGTGCCAGCACACCATCGCCACCGTCGACTGCCAGCCCTCGGGGCCCCAGGGCGGCGTGCTCGTCTTCGTCTCCGGCTCCATCCGCACTTCCCCCACGGACGAGCACCCCCTCAGGTTCTCCCAGGTCTGTAACCTTCCCATCCGATTCCACTCCTCCCCCCATCTCTATGTCTCGCGCGCGTGAGAGCTAGATTTCACGTCCTCGTGCCTAGTCCGCGCTGATCTGACACTTCTCTGTTTCGATCTGATCCTATTTGTGGTCGCTGTTGTGATTCTTTGCTATGCGCGTCCGGATCTAGTTATGATCGCTACAATGATCGCTGTTTGTTTGTTTGTTAGTTTGAGTCGCCTGCCTGATATGTCCTTACTGTTGTGATGGATTTGGTAGCGGTCATTAATGCTTCTTGTAGCAACAGTTTGCTCCTAGTCGCAGAGCATTTGTATTTTTGGTAGTTCTACGTTAATGGTTATCCCTGGTTGATCCTTGTTTCCAATAGCTGTGTAGTTTTTCTAAAATGTTTAGCTGCTCAGTGTTTTCTAAAATAATTTCGGATTTTTGATATGCTGGTGCCCGTTTTTTCCTAAGATGAGATGTCTGTGCCTGTCATGCTCTTTCTTGCTTAGACTAACTCCAACGGCTGACTCATTTCCCACATAATACCGAAAATGGGTCAGCAAACACTGAAAAAACCTCTCCAACGGACGACCCAAAAGCGCCTCCAATTTTCGGAGTCCCCGCCCCCGCGATGCATCGCTCTCTCCGCGTTCTCCCTCCCCTCGCCCGTCCTGTGGAGCTCGGCCTCCCCTCCCTCTCCCCCGCCGCCCTCCCCTCCCTCTCCACCGCCGCGCTCACCTCCACCGCCGCGCTCCCCTCCCCTTCCACCCCCGCGACGACGACGGAGGAGCGGGAGGCAGCGGCGGCGCGCGGGAGCTTCGCGACGACGACGACGGCGGACGCGCGCGGCAGGGCAAAAGCTTCGTCCTCAACCAGGTACGCGCGCGGGGGCGTCCTCGTCGTTCGTCTTCGCCGCATCTCCCCCTCTCCCCCTCCGCCACATCTCCCCCGCCGCCGCCGACACACATCTCCCCTCCTACTCCTCGCTGCACCCTTCGCGTCCCAATCCATGGGCTCCGCGGCCCCGGCGGAATCGCCCGGAGGCGCGTGGCTGCGGCGCGAAGGGCATGCGACTGCGGCGGCGGCGGCGAGTGGCGCCGGCGCTGGCGAAGGGATTTGGGTATGGTCGACAGCAAGGTCGACAGCCGCGGCCGCCGGATCCGGATGCCGGCGCTCTGCGCCGCGCGGCGGAGCTCGTCGCCGAAGAGCCAAGGAAGGAGAAGGGAGGGTAGTTTGGGTGTTATCGTTGGAGATGCAACTTTTTTGGGGTCGTATGTTGAAGAAAATGGGCACGTAAAATGGGTTTGGTTGCTCGGAACCGTTGGAGATAGCCTTAGTGCTCTAGTGTTTGAGTCAGTATGACCTATCATTTTCCATCTTATGACCTATCATTATTTTTTGTTTGAAGCGTACGATCTGCTTTGTTGGTTGCAAGTGCTATTGATCTTTTGTGTCCCAGTCACTTGTTTGTCTTATTAATTGTTTCTACAATGATGTGTTGAATGGTAAGTTCCTGCTTAGGTTAAACATGTAGTGTGGTCTGTGTCTTTGGTTATATTTCTCATTCATGGTTTGTGAAACACATCTTAATCAGATGAAGTCAATTCTGCCTGATTAAGCATGCACCTGATCTATTTATTCTTAATGGATTCTCTTGATGCACGATGTTTCTAGCATTTTGTTCCCATTTGCTTGAGTATTGGAGGATTGGAGTTACAGATTTGGATTTGGCTTGTTTGTTCATCTGTTTTCATGCACTTTTGCTTAGCATCTGTGTTGCATTATTGTCTTATGGATCATATATTAGCTTGTATGGTTTCTGTATTAACATTATATGATGGAACATACGCCATCCTGCATTACTACCATCTCTTTTCTTGCACGTCTGTTTGTTTTCTTTGTTCTAGCAAATTATGGCCTTGTCAAACATATGCCTGAATTCTCTGTAGTATACTACCATTATGGTGAGAACATAAACTATCAGGGTCTTTTATTTGTTTGGTAGGTATTAATCAACCTACGTTCAAGAGTAAACAATATACTCTTGGGTTTCACATAATATATCGAGCTGCATATCACGAAGAAGGCTTCTGATAATCAATTATTATTCTTATGGAACACTGACTAAACACTCATATTGATAGTGACTCATATAGCATGCACATGCCATCTTTTCTACTTCAGTATTTACAACTTTATGAGAACCAGGTCCCAATCTAGCTTTCATTATAAATATGCATATTTGCTTTGGAATCTATGCACAGAATCCGGAAGTTTTAACTTGCCGTCCATGTAACTAACCTTGTTCTTCATGATTAGTAATGTTTGACACACCTAAGCATCTTTCTGATAAATTTATCTTGCTTGTATATTTTTGTTTTGACGAAGCCTATCAACCTTATGATCATTGGATTAGTGTTTTTGGATTTGTCTTTGTTTTTGAGTTTGTCATCACTAGTAGTTAAGTAATATAGTGTATTTGCAATTTGCAATGTGATTCTTCTAGACAAGGCTAACCTCTCCTCATTGGACTGAATAATTATTATGGCCTTTCAATAAATTATTATGAAAAGATGCAGGTAGTTTATTGTAGATATTATTCTCCTTCTATCCATAGTTTATATATCTGTAAAAGGCCATGTGTGTTCTTTCTTTGTGCCAATACCGGTCTTGTTGATGGTTCTTTAGTTGCCTTTATTTTTCCGTATTATTTCCCAGTGATCAAACTCAGATTGCTTTTCTGTGCTGAAGCCGCTCTTTCTGCACGAATGCAGTCCTTTCAGTGCACTGAAAGGTGGATGTTTTGGTTTTTGGTAGGAGGCATGTCGAATAGTTCATTAGTTCCTTATAAATTATGACATGCAATCTGCTATTCTCTTTTTTATGAATAAGTATTATCTGATCAATGGCTTAAGGATGAATAGTGGTATCTTACTCTGATTCTGTCTCTTACAGGTGTTCCAGTTGTTGCCAACACCTGCAGGGAGTTTCTTCGTGCAGAATGACATGTTCCGCCTGAACTATGGTTAAAGAAACCAAAACAAAAAGGCTCGTGCAAAAACAAACTGGTTCAGGTTTTATGTTCAGTGATGAATACTGAATGAGCTGCTACTCATCTCTGTTCCTCAGCTGCTGCAATTTATTGAAAGATATTGCTAGACTTCGGTATGCTATGTGTTGGATTGTTTCTGTTGTCTTGTACTGTGGTTGCTTGGGCACCGTCCCTTGGGGAATGTGAAATGAAGACGGTCCAAATTTATTCGTCTGTGACTTTTGAGTTTTTGTTTTCTAGAGAAGCTTTTATTTTGCGTGATGCCTTAGTTGATCATACATTTATTTTTGGGCTAATTTTGTGAAGTTGTCTGCTTTTTCTTTGCCTGATGGATGAGATTTATGGGAGGGTGTTGGTTCAGTACTTAATTTTGAAGTAGAGCCATGCCCTTACGCTAAAAAGGCAACAGGAGTACCAGTTGTCATGGTTGCTTGCTCAGTTTCTTAACGACGTTTCCGCTGTTGGCTCTTCGGAGTAGTCTTTATTGTTGTTTCTCGCATACCTGACGCTGATTGGGGAGGAGAGATGCACGAATTGTTTGCGATTTAATTTATCAGAACTCCGAAGGGTATTTCCGATTTAAGATGTCACTGTTAGACTAAGCTTGCGTTGGTAGTCGCGTGGACAATCCACAACCAAAAAAGCCCACGGGTACTAAAATCCGTTACAGTCCGTCCAATTCTTAGACATGAACTTTGGATTTTGCATCCGACTGCGCACTATTCAGGCTGGAAATTTTCCTAAAAAAACAAGGTAAAAATACACAAAATGAATCACGTTGATGTATTGATTTGGTACAGGACGCGTATCCTTCTGTCACAAATTATGACATCCACTCTGGTAAATCAATATCCTCCCAAGTGTAATAGAGTCTATTGACCTAAGCCATGACTCTTCTTGATCAGCCGTTGGTCTCGTTTTGTTGCCCTCTCGCTTGTTTGCACATGCTAATCAGCCGGTGCGGTCCTATTCCGCCAAAGCTCCTATTGGACTCGGATTTTCTTAGGCCCAGTCAGCCCACATGTTTGCACGCCTGGAGCCGGCAATGTAGCTCACTTAATTAGCCACATGTGAAAGGGCCTGTAGCTTAGTGGTTACAAGAGCAGTAGCACCTGACAATTCCAGTGAGAGTGGAACACAAAGATTTTCTGGCATGGTATCATGATGCCAGGGGTATCTTCTCGGTGAAATCAGCTTGCCATGTCCTGAAGATGAGCAAGACAGCAGAGGAAAGAAGCAGGTGGGGGAATCCTCGAATGGGGGCAGCCGGGAACCTCTAAAGTGGTTGACTAGCTGGAAATTAAAATGTCAGCCAAAAGTAGCACAATTCCTATGGAGGCTGGCCCATAATAGCTTGCCGTTGAGAAGAAACATCAAGAGCAGAGGTATGGAGGCGAAGACTATATGCCCAATGTGTCACAGTCTGGATGAGGATGGGGGACATTTGTTTCTGAAGTGCATAGCAGTCAAACAATGCTGGGGGGCAATGAATTTGGAGCACGTCAGGTGTCAACTTGCTGAGCAGAAGACAGGTGCGGAGGTAGTGCAGCGGATTGCGAGTCTGGAGCCAACTGAACGAGTAACAGTTACCAGCTTATTATGGACCTGGTGGGACACAAGAAACAAAGTGAACGCAGGCGAAAGAACCTTCTCAGCTGGTGATGTAGTACACAGAGCTCAACGCATGGCTCTCGATGATGCAGTCCTAGCATGCCGGTCGCCAGATGCTGTACTGCAACCCAAACAAGGTCCTAAGCAGTGGACTCCTCCACCGGCAAATGTGCTGAAGATCAATTTCGATGGCGCTTTTATCAAGGAGAGCAGAAGGGGTGCTTGGGGATTTATCATACGAGATCACCAAGGTGACGGTGTGGCGGCTGGCTCTGGGGCTCTACATAAACTGCATGATGCTCTACAGGCAGAAGCTCAGGCATGCCTTGCTGCCCTGCGCTGCGCACAACAGCTGGGCATCTCTCGAGTGGTGTTGGAGACGGACTCACTGAACCTGAAGGACGCGCTCACCTCTAATGATTATGATCTTGCACCGGGAGGATGGTTGTTCAGAGAGGCCAAAAGGGTGCTCGCTCTAGATTTCGCTGTCGAGGCTATATGCCATTGTAACAGATCGTGCAATACTTGTGCGCACGAGCTGGCTCGTTCCAGTTTAACTCAGGACCCGGATCAAGACATCATCTGGTTTGAATCCCCTCCCATCCTATGTAAACTCTCTATTGGTTCGCGACTCTGCTGAACCCGACGCAATATAAAGGAACGAGTGTTGAGATCAAAAAAAAAAAAAAAGAGCAGTAGCACCTGAGGTCCTGGGTTCGACTCCCCGTGGGAGCGAATTTTCAAAGATTTAACGGCATTTGTGCTTTCAGTGGTAGGCGACGCTCCCGTCGACAGCGAGGCGTTAGTGGTGACTTCGTCAATCTCTAGATTTGCCGGCTCAGTCTTCGAAGATGCTCATAGGGGTAGGGTTTGCGTACGCGTGTTCATAAGGGGTGTGTGTGCGTGCGTTGTGAGTGTCTGAGTTGTACTGTGTAGTCTAAAAAAAACTTAATTAGCCACATCTTTTGCCCAAAAAATAAAAATAAAAATAGCCACATCTTTTTAAATAAAAAATTATCCATTTTCAACATGCACGAACTTTTTGATTATAGACTCCACCAGTTAGCTCTCTTCTTCATTCATGGTCTTTTTTTATTCGCTTACAAAAGCAGTGTCACGACCCTATCTGTTCGCAGACTAACTGCTCTTGAAAATACGCTTGTGCAATAAAATAAAATACTAGTAATCGGTACATTAAGATTAACACACTTGAATGATTGCATCTTCAATTTTGATATAAGTCACCACGGTTCCTGTCCGAAAAATAAATCACCGGTGTAAGTGGTCCAAAAGGATTGTTTGATACTGACACAACATGGAGTACTAACCTCAAGGGAGCCAGTCCCGTCACCTTCTTCGTCACAAGTTTATTCTGCAATCACCGAGTTAACATCTCTCAGAAATCACACTTGTACAGCATCTTCAAGTTTGAACTGGCACGCAAGTCAACAGCATACAGTACTAGTGCTGGAATATTGTGGAGATAAACAAATTAGCTAATTAAGCTGTCGTTGACCTTGATTACTGTCAGAGCATCGATCAGTGTTTCTTCCATACATCTTAGCTCAGCCATGCTCATGTCCTTTACATTTGGTTTCAGGGCCCTGAAATTTACTTGCAGAGTAGACAGTAAAGCAAACATGTCATCTTCTAAGAAAAAGTCAAGAACCATTAATGGTTGTTCAGAAACTACTAGTACATGCGTTTCATGAATTACCATTGACCAATGTTATTTAGCTGATCATACAACGAGCCTGAAGCCGGCTGCTCTTTCTGATCAAGCAAGATGCCAAGCAAAAAACACAGACAATGATTAGCATTAATTGTCCTTACAAGTTTAAGACATGCAGATCATATAATGATAGAAACAAGAAAAATTCTTAAATGTACAACATTTATATCAGATGCTTCGAGACACAATACATATATCCAAAATGGAAACAATTTTGGCTTACAATTGTTCCAACTTGCATGGAAGGTAACATGAGATATATTTTTTTTCCAAGTATTTGATGGAGGTTTGTTTCTCTTTTTGTTTTACGTAGTCTATTTTTTTAATTCAGACGAAACCAAAGAGAACATTTGGTTCATACTTTGATAATAAACTTTAATTTAGTCTAGAGAAGTAATCTAGAGATTGATTTCTCTCTAAAGTTGGAGGCTTCAATGAGACCTCCAGCAGTTGTGAATTTATCATAAACCAATGTCGCTTTGCGCAAATGCCTCTCAAAACAGGCATTTAAGCTGATACTTCATCATGAGTTATTTATGTGGATAAAGTTTCCTTTACTTGATTTTGAATGTTTCAAGTGTGCAGGGCTATCTTATCCATAAGTTTACAACTCAGAGGAGTAAAAATGTACATCAATATTGTTAGGTTTCAAATCTGAGCACGACATTAAATTAACTGGTCAGAATTTATAGAACCTGATCGCAAACACAGTAGAATGTGAACTCTATATTAGATGTATCTGCATTTTGTTATGTGTTCTTTAAGAGTAAAATTTGATAGTTTTCCTTACTGAGTAATAAATGTGTTGGTACAAACTAAATATACAAAAATAAGAAAAAGAACGAGGAAATTCACAAAGAAGAACAAAAATTTCAGAATTGTAATAAGTTCCTTGATTATGAAACTTCATTGACCACATGATTATGGGTTGAAAATATATTAAATGAAACTTTGGAGTTTTTTTATCCATCACGTTGCATAGTTAGACGTGGAAATCATGCTGTGTTGTATGCTTCTGGCCTGGTTATGTTCAGAGCTGAAAGTAAAAGTTTCGAATGACAATGTATATTTATTATCTAAAAAAAATTCTCTCAAAAACATAGATCTCAGAGTTACTAGTAGCAGACAATTTATGCTTGACCTGTATATCGAAATCAATGCAAGAGTCCCGTGCCTCTATATTGAGATCATTTAATGTGTTGGCAAGGTCCCAATATCGGCCAAATATTTTCTCAATGCTGCAAGAAAGAATTATTCCATAAATCAGGAAATTTGTTTAGCTAGCTTAAATGTACACAGAGAAATACGAGAGAAATATGTTGGACACCGTTTTTTTTTTATATATAGAAAACTTACACGAGTATGTAATGTAGGAGTACTAAGTTGACAAACTTAATTTCTTTGTCAAGACTAGGCGCCCCAAAACTATACTAAGTTGACATAAAGTTGTTTCTTGTTGATTGGTGTGCTGAACAGTCCGTTCGTGTTTTTAGGCCTAAAGGTCACATCAAAACTAATCTTACTATTTAGGCGTATTAAATAAGTCTAATTACAAAACCTTTTTACAGATGTGTGCTAATTTACGAGACAAATCTAATAAGCCTAATTAAGCTATGTTTTGGTACAGTGATGCTACAGTAACTATCGTCTAATCACGGCTTAATTACCCTTATTAGATTCATCTCGCAAATTAGTACAAGGTTCTGTAGTTAGTTTTTTAATTAAACTTTATTTCATACCCTTAAATGATAAGATTCTAGGCGACCTAAAATTAGGTCTAGAGAAACGAACACCCCAAAATGTCCTGCTCTGCGTTTGTACATATATTTTATGCATGTATTGAAACCAATTCGCCCAATATCGAACATAAAGAAGCATGTGGTGCAACACGCGATACTTGCAGAAGTCTCAAAATTTTGGCAACGGAATGCAAATCTGAACTACCTCTGTGCCCTACCTAGTACCAACTCATTTGTTTTTTGAAATCATATGTTTCCCAACCGCTGAGTTTAAAACCGAGGCTTTCAAGTTATGTGGAGATCATTCTAGCTAGCCTGCTCAGTTCCACATGCGTAAATCAGCTACCGAATAGCAGATCTCCTCCACAGCCGCGGGAACGCGCGATTAATTTCTAGGCGAATCAACGGTCTATAACCGTCAAGAACGAGTGAGAGGCAAGCCGTAGAGTGTGATTAAATCGAAACCCAGCGCTTAACCATGCACGACTACGCGATCGAGAGACCTCACCTGGAGTTGGAGGAGGCGAAGTGGTAGAGGCGGCCGGCGGGGGACAAGACGACGAGCGCGACCTGGGCGTCGCAGAGTACGGAGAGCTGGTAGGCCTTCTTGAACAGCCCGCTCCGCCGCTTCGAGAACCGCACCTGCCGGCTCACACGGTCCTCTATCCGCCGCATCTCCACACGCCCCCGCTTCTTCTTCTTCTTCGCCGCCATGGCCGTCTTGTCCCCTCCGTCCTCCTCCTCGTGCCGCCGCTGCTTCACCTTCAACACCACATCCTCCTTCATCTCCATATGCCCTATTATTACCGCGTATAGCAAGCAAACCGACAGCAACCAGACCCGGCCCTGAGGAGACGGCAGGATATAGAGGGGATCGAGACGAATCTTGGGGAGGCGAGCAATAGGGCGCCGGATTCCAACCAAAGTTGTGGACGGCAGCAGGAGCCAGGAAGAGGGTGGGCTCCATGGCTCCGGCGCCTCCGTGCTCAACGGATGGGTACAGCTACGGAGCTCTAGAAAGCTGAAGAGAGCTCACGCAAGGGCCACGCGTAGCGACGGCATTGGGCAGTGTCCGGCACAGCGGACAGGGTGTCTCTGAATTAACACTGCGAGAATTTTATTTTATTTGTTTTGGCGAAAAAACGGTGCGAGAACTACTGTTCGTTAGCTCGTCCTCTCGTCTGAAGGACCAACCTCCGCTCCATGGATGGCACTAAGGGGCTGTTTGGCAGGGCTCTGGCTTTGCTGGCTTCGGCTGTGGCTGTGGCTTCTCTATAAAAATAGCTGTGTTGGTTTTGGTTGTGCCTGTGTCTGCAAACGTTTGGCAAAACAGCTTCTTCTGCAGCTTTTCCTGATTTGTATGAATATATAAAAATAGCAATATTCCATAGTACCCTCGACATATGGGTTCATCTTATACATGTAGTTCTTGTTTATTTTTTAGTGTGACTTCATGTGATAAAATAAAAAAAATTAGAGTTTCATTAGCTACCTCACGGTATCATTCTTTATTTTTTTTCCCCCTCTCATCTTATCCATCCCTCTCATCCACTACTCTCTTTCTCTCTCTCTTCTCTCTCTTCCACGGCTATGGAGGACAGCTTGGAGGAGCTTCGAGATGCTGCAAGTGATGGCGGACAGGAACTGGGCAGCATCATTCGCGCGAAGAGCAGCCTGGCGCCGCTCGCAGGCACCGGACGAGACCGAAGTGCCAAGGGCGAGTGCTCGCACGTGTCCGGCCGGACACAGGCGCTGCGGCGAGCCCCGGTGTTCTGATGGTGGCCGCGCGTCGACCTCGCATGCACCGGGCAAGACCGAGGCGCCACCGCGACTTGACGCCGTGTTCGGAGCACGCGGAGGCGGTAGGCAAGGCCGAGGCGGAAGCGCGGGAGTCGGGGGATTGGTGCGCGCGTCGTGGGAGAGACGAGGGCAAAATTGGAGAAAGGGCGATTGTTTTGGTGGGACCACAGCAGACGAAGCCGGCGAAGCTACGGTTGGGGTGATCCCGCTTCGGCTGCCTTTTCGTGCGCGGCTCCGCCCGGTTTTCACGGAAGAGCGGCTGCGGAAGCGCTGCGTTTGGCGAAAATGTTTGAGAAGCGGCGTACGAAGCGGGAGCCGAAGCGCGGCCAAACAGGGCCTAAGGTTTTTGTCCATGTACTCTCTAGCAATCTAGAAATATTTCTTTTACCGCATGTAGAAATATTGTAACATATAGACAGACAGAGATAATGGAAATTGATAATATTTAAATGGTTCTAACAAATCCAACGCAAATGGTTTACCCTCTCCGTCCCCTCATCTTTTGTGCGCTGCTCTCACATAACACCTCCCGCCGATTGTTTAAACAAGGTGCTGTGCAAAACCACACCTTGTGCAGGTTGCAGTCTTTCTTGCTCTTAATTTGTGCCGCCCATCATCAGCTTGAAGTGCTAATGTCATGTGCAAAACACTTGCAAACGGTAACAGTAATCGAAAGAAAAAAAGGGCAACAACTTGATTCACTCCATCGCCACTGCTCCCTCAGTTCCAGAAAGCTTAGCATGACAATTTTTATTAGACATCACATTTGACTATTTGTCTTATCAAAAAAATTTATGTAAATATTATTTATTTTTTATAACTTGTTTTATCATGACGATACTTTAATCATGACATATTTGTTTGGTTTTCTGAACTAAGTTGTATGGTTGACAATCACATTGGATGAGGTGGTTCGGTACAATGACAAAGTTTTGAGGTGAACTGGGGATGGGATAGGGGTAGGGGGCATCAAAACATAGCCAGGGGCGGAGCAGGAAATGAGCATAACGAAGGCCAAGTAGCAGTATACAAGTCTTTTGAGGGGGTCAAATTAGAAATTTGCATTGAAATACATGCTGAAATTCCGCGTGCAATATTAATATGTACCCAGCATTGTGGATTCTAAAGAATTTGATAGTTTAATAAGCAACTAATAGGGGAAAATATCTATGGGAAATACATTGTCCGATCATGAAGTTGAGCAGGCAAATAAAAGACTTTTTGTGAGTCTCGGTTCTTAATTTGAACCACCCAATGACTCAATCCAAACGCACAACAGGCTTGGTTTTTGGGATCATATGGTCCATGGACCATTTGGCGATGCAAAACCTGTATAATTTTGTCGCAAAATCAAATGGCAACGGGTCAACGATGTTATTGCCATCTTTGAACTACCCCATGACCATGGTGATCGATAGTTGGAACCAAAATCCATCTTGAGCCTCTGTGCTCCCACACTACAATAATTTGTGCCAGGGAAAAGGTTCCTTGCATTGATACATGTGGCTGTTGTGGTGCACCTTTTGAAGTCACCAGATGGAGCTCGTTCAATTCTAGCGAGTATTTGGCATGATGTCAAGGAGCTTAGCAGGAGTTTTGATTCGATTTCTTTTAGTCATATTAGCCGGGAAGCAAATGGTGCAGCACACTGTTGTGCAAAATTTGCTACCCAGGCTAACAGTTTTTGTACTTGGGGGAGTAGCATTCCAAATTTCTTGTCGGATGCACTCACATATGACTGTAATCCTGCCTCTATAATATAAGCTCGGTTGACTTGCCCTAAAAAAAAAAGACTGAAGTCAGTGAAATGAGAAAGTTGGGAACGAGTATAACTTCTAGAATAAAACACGATACTTAATTAAGTTCTAAGGCTTGTTTTATATAGGCACATGCTTAACACACTGCAACGCGAAAGAAAATCTACAGTACTGTGATGCATGTTAGTGGGAGTTACTAACTTTCCACGTGCTCCCAGCCAATTGGTTAATGCAGATGGCACGATCCTCGAGGCAGCTCTCTGTACTACTGTCCACTCCTCACGGGGATCGGGCACAGTGTTAGAGGCAGGAGCTTTCTGTCTGCCCTGGTCCTCGACTCGCATTTCCCACGTGTGGTAATGCTCCCATGTAAAAAGTAATGCTCCCAGTCTCCAACACCGGGCCAGTGCAGCAGTTGTCAGGGTTACACCTCAAAGATGTTAGCACAGTAGACGCACGGGCATTGTATTTCTGGCCCGAGCCCTATCAAGTTGTTTTCTCCATTTTGAGGGCAAGAAATAAACTTCAGCAAGTTGTAAAGCATGCACGAGATCAGAGAGAGTATTTTGGGTAAAAATCGATCAGGAAGGGAATATCACTTGCAAGGAAAGGTGGGGCACGTCTGTGAGAGACTCTCATCACATTGTCAGAGTAGTTCGAGTAGTTCTGATAATACAAGTATGGCATGGTTCGAAAAGGAGTAAAAAGTTGCTGAAACGACAAGGACCAATGACTTTAAGGGTCTAGACAGTGCTCGCGCCCATTTGCTACTTCACGTTTCGAGGGCAGGAAAAAACACACACGTTGCACGAGCTGGAAAAGATCTGAAAAGTGAATAGGCACACGCATTCAGAAATGCACAGCACAAGCTTTGGAGACTGTTCCTCGCAAAAAAAAAAAAAAAAAAAGCTTTGGAGACTGAGATGCCAATATTGCCACGTACTCTCTAACTCTACCGCAGTATAGTTCGCGTACTTTGCCGGCATTAGTACTCCCTCCGTTCCAAAATACCTGTCGTTGTTGATTTTGGCCCCGTTCGGATGCAAATAATAGGGCTATTATGCACTGTAGCTTGTCACATCAATACTTCCGGCACGATTTATGTGTACTAAACAAAGTCAAATCACAAAACTAAGTCCAGGACCCCCCCTCTATTTCGCGAGACGAACACAATGAGGGTAATTAAGCCGCGATTAGACGATGGTTACTGTAGCATCACTGTGTCAAAACATTGATTAATTAGGCTCGTTAGATTCGTCTCGAAAAATAACGCCCGTCTGCAGAAAGGTTTTGCAATTAAATTTTATTTAGTACCCCTAAATAGTAAGATTCTTTTTACTTTAGAGGGTAGAACTTTAGAGGGCTCTTTAGAGCCCTCATCCGAACGCACCCTTTGATCATCACATTTGACCATTCATTTTATTCAAAAAAATTTCAAACATTAGTTGTTTTTTCATAACATGTTTATCATTTAAGATAGTATAATCATGATAGATTTGTTTTAATATCTATGCAAAAAATTTAAATAAGACGAATAGTCAAATATGAGGATCAAAAGTCAATGATGACAAGTATTTTAGGACGGAGGTAAGTAAGTGGAGCAGACACCATGCATCTTCAGATCTGAGACGCAGCACGGAGCGCGCGCTGTGTGATTAACAAAAAACGTGGCTGGTGCACGGACAGCACCTGCTGCTGCCTGCTGGTCGTAACTCGCACGGCACAACGCCGGCGCTGCTGCCGTGGCCGACGACTCCGCGTGCCATCCCCACGGCCGTCGACCTCGCCGCCGCCGTCGCGCGATCTGGCTGAGCGACGCTCGGCAGGCTGCGCGCTCGTGGTGATTCCGGCCTGTTTTGCTGCCAGGAAACGGGCCTCCCGTTCCATAGGCCTGCAGAAAAACAACAGGCTTTCTGTTGAAGCTACCCCATGACGAAGCGCGGATGCAGCCCAAAGTCATATTGTGTGAGTGGCGGCGCCCAACATTACAGGCCTGCCCAAGTAGGTAAATTTCTTTGTATTTGTTCCCTCTACATTTTCTACCCCATTTCAATGCCGTATGTATTTGCGGTGGGGCCCTTTGCTACTGTCTTTGCTAAGAAGAGATCCAACAACAAAAACAGAAAAAAATGTGCTTTTAAATACCTACTAGGTCCAGTTCAAAGCGGTTTCACCAACACAAAGAAAGGTTGTATATCATGCCTCCGCCAACTTCAGTTTTCATGCATGCATGGTCTTAATACATATCTTCCGAACATTATGATCATTTCCATAAAAATAAAACGACGAAACATTTTATATAGGTCAGCCAAACATACATATAATGCACATGATATTCATGACCATACAACTACATTCACACAACAGCTGATTTGCAGTCAGGCTTCAAAACTATCACACGATCATATGCGTAATAAATTGTTCCAGAATCAAATGGATACATTCCATGTTCAGAACTAAAGTTACGTACACACACAAGCTGAGAATCATCGATCGAAATCTATCACTCGGTTGCAGGACATAAGCAAGTGGCTAGCTGCTGCAACCTTATTTCAGAATCACAGTAGTCCTCATGGCAACCATGGGGGCAGGAAGGTGGTCATGGTCATACACGAGGTAGTCAGCGCCTCAGAAGGGTACCTGTAAACAGATAGCAGACAATTGTATTATAGTTTGATTATATTACAAGAGCTTTTCTGAGAGAACTTAATACTACTTCATCCTGGTTTTGTGTAATAATTCAATATTTCTAGTAATTACTTACACTGTTTTAGTGAAATCTCTAGCTAATGGTACATGACATGTCAAATGATAAATGGCAACGACATCATTTTGATGATCCTGTGTATAGGATCTAATTAAACAAGTTCGGGTAAAAACTAGATGCTCTCTGCGCATGTCTCTCCAAGCCCAGGGATATGCATGGTTCAAATTATAAATAGTGCATAGAGTAAACATTCCTTTTTAGCCAGTGGTGGTGTTCAAGTCCCTTGGTTAGAAGCAGGAATAGATCTAGAGGTAGGAGTATGTACCCTATCTGAAGGGTAGGTTCACCGGAAGCATCTAGGGGATGGAAGAATCCATTGCCTCCATGCAGCTGCTGCGTCTGTAGCACTTCCGGCTGCGGCCGCTCGCCGTGCTCCCATGCTTGCTGCCAGAGTACCTGGTTGCTCTCTTCCAACTGTACATATATATCAAAACAAATAAAAAGGTCACCATCATCCTCGCTGCTTAAAACCTAGCTACGTGTTGCCCTATATGATTATGATCCTGTTTACCAAGACACGTAATGATACGGAAATTCCGATAACTCAATAGGTTGTACGTGCAACTGTGTGTGCAAGAGATGATCTGCCTAGGAAAGTACTACATTGGTCTCCTATATATCCTCAAGCCAAGGCTGGGGTTAATACAATCTTCGTATTATCTAAAAAAATATGTATCCTTTTTTTTGGCAACTATGCATTACCTGCATACTTCACTACCAGTAACTACTAGCAAAAGAGATTCACAATATTTACTTACACATGAGAGAACCAACGCCTTCACACCAAAACCTTAAATAAATTTGTTCTATTTGCAACTCATCTAACTCACAAAGGTAATTCTTTTAAACAGAAATCGTACAAATATTGTGGCTGATGTTGACTGGTAAATGTGGTTTTATATACATGTTCATATTTTACTCCCAGGATTACGTACATATATCCTACGAATGTCTAGAACTTACTTTTCTTCGAAGACACTTATTTGCGTCAGAAAACATTTGTTCCTGCAAATTAAATAGTTGAAGTCATTCACTGCTTAGGGATGTTTCCAAATCTGTTTTATTAGAGCATACCCTTCTCTGAAGTTCCGTCAGTAGATCAACCATGTGCTGTGTCTACAAGAGAAATAAGATTTGGTCAGAATGTAAGCTCTAAAAACATGCTACACGTATATGTTTGAATAAATGTGCACTTAGCAACCCAGAAGCACGTATTTATGAAAGCTAGGCGAGCTGAGAAACTTATAATGGAGTACCATTTATTAAGAAAAACATATGGAGACTTAGTACTATATACTTCACTAAAAGGACAACTTAAGCATTCAATCATTTTTTTTAGCAACCAGAGGAGGAGAGGATCCCCAAGGACCCCAACTTAATCAATATCATTAATCAAAAACAGCAAAGTTCATGCCAATTATTGCAAGCATTAGCGTAAGAAACTCTCATAACTATCCATTTACCCTTGTAGATCTAATGTGCCTCAAGGATGGATCAAGTTGCTTCTCAAGCTGCTCAAGCTCCTTTATACCTAATGAGTCGAGATCTTCACCAAGCAAATTCCTGTCATTATTGTCCATAAACATGCAAACTTTTTAAGGTCCTTCAAAATGGGAACATCATCGCAAATTTTTTCACACCAAAGACATGTATCAAATTCGAGAGGCACACAAATATGACATATCCGGCCTCTACTAGAACCTTTTTCTTCGATTTCGGTTAGTTACAATTCAACATTTGTGACATTCAACTAACTAACACATAATAGTTGTAGCATCAAGTTTTTTTTACTGCTTTACGTGTGCCGGTTAGTACCAGAATGAGCTAATAAGACTTACAGTTTCACAACAAATATTTCAAAGAAGTTATTAAGTACTCCCTCCGTTTTAAATATTTGATGCCATTGACTTTTTTCTTGAACTTTGAACAACAATACATATTAAAGTAATTATTTTCCTAACGTGGAATAAATATCATTGGATCTATCATCAAAAGTACTTTAAGGTTAGCTTATACAATTAGCTATTTGCAAAATATTTATAGATAAGACGAGTTGTCTAAGTAACAAAAAAATTTCAATGGTGTCATGTATTTAAAACCGGAGGGAGTATTCAATTGCTGTTCCTTCATAAACTTGCTGATCAACATGAATAAATGAAAACAAATCCTCAGAACAAAGGGTTCATCCAAAAGATGACTGATTACACCACTACACAGATAACTTTTTTTTAAAAAAAAATCATGAATTTGGTTCTTGCAGGCACTTTTCCAAATAAAAACTTGTAATTAGAAAAAAATATTATTCTTGATTTCACATAGTTTTGTACAGAAATGAATGATTTCAAGTTATGAAAATAGAGCTTGCCTTTGAGTTCGCTGTAAATTTTCAACCCGTGCCTTCAGTTTGAGGTACTCATTACGGCTGCTTTTCAATTGCTGAATAAAAGGACAAAAAAATAATATATCATAAGCAGACTTTATTATTGTTTCATACTCCATATTATGTAAAATAATATATAGAGAACATTATCGTAATAATATACCTATGAAAATATCATAATGTTTCATTAGAAAAACTAGTTTACAACATAAGTGAATAAAGCATATTAGTAACTGTAGATTCTTGCAAGCACGTAATAAACACCACAGGATAAAAGTTTACCATATGAAAAGGTCTAATAGTTGGCAAGGTTGCTGTCCTAATGCTATGCGCACTTACCCTATTATATATGTGAATATTGTTTCTGTTAAGGTGGAACAAATGATTTTAGTACGAAAATCTAATCTTGAATGTAAAGACAATATAGTTTGCGATCAGAACTTAATGCTAAGGAACACATGCTTAATTTTGTACTGTCACACATAAAAATGTTCAGATAATGAATTATCATAGTACAATAAATTATGCTAAAGCAAATGTTGGTCATATCTGTATTTCTTTGTTTGTTTGGGTTAGCAATTAACTAGCAAGTAAATTCAGACAATAGAATATTGCTTGTTCAAGGAAAGTATCATGTGTACATAATAACATTTAGGAACAATCTTGATCTTAATATGTATTTTTATATTTTCGCATTAATTTGCATGTCTGAAATAGGTACAGGGAAAACAGTTTACCTCATTTTCTCTAGTTTGTAGAGCTGTCTCAGGACCTGCATAACTACATTTCTGATATTTTTCAAGTGTTTTTGGCATGCTGCAAGTAAATAAAACAATGAATATCAAGCATACAGTTTCTATACAGAAAAAAGAGAGAATAATGAAAGGTTAAATGGTTTAACTTGAGTGGAAAGTTGCTTATGAAAGAAATCGCATGTGTTCTAGTACTTCAGCTTGGAGATTTTTTTTTGTACTAGACAAAACAAGGTTACATCACAATGTATCTGTGAATGAGCAGTAAGAAATTCCATTGAAAAAAAAACACTTTTTCCACAAAGTTTGCTGCCAGAAATAATCCAATAGCTGAACTCAAGCATAATGAAGAAAGGATAAAATAACGAGTTATATCAGAAAATCAGCTACTAGTTAGTACTATGAATGCATCTAATTACACAATGCCACATGCTAGTTGCTAGTATAACTTTATGGTTCTCCAGGACACACAAACAGTACACTTGACAAGAGCAAATTAAATAGTCAACCAGATGCGATACTTAGTCTCTATGACTGTGTAGGGGATGCCTCACGAGGTAATGTGTATGAGATGGTCTATACATGCGAGACGGAAGGTTCATCAGCTAGTTTAGTCGAGAAAGAGTAGATGCGAACAATACAATACAGTGATATAACCCTGACGAGCGAGGTTGTATGAAATTCAAGGTTTATAATGTTTCTTGACGTAGTTAATGATCTTTTAATTTGCTTCCTGTAGGGTTTCAACTCAAGGAATTTTTATTTTGTGTGAAAGAGTGTTGCCCCCATTTCACTTGAAAAAAGGTAAACTATAGAACATGATCAATGCACAATGTTGTGCGTAGCATGCACAACATGAAAAAATAATGATTTAATTACGTACTCCAACTTGGGCTATTTCATCTGTTTGGTGAACAAGCTATGTTCATTTCATTGGGTTGAAGCTAGTTGTAGTCATCCTGGTGGAGCCTAGGATGGCACATTATGGCTCGTGTAGCGAAATCCAACTCTACTAGTCCTGTTTTCTTCTAAAAATGCTTAATAACTAAAAAATATCTTAGGGCTTCTCTCGCTTAATTATGTAGTAGTACAACGCAAGAAACGATGGCCATTTGGTCTTCTTTCATTTCATACTATGTGCACTAGGGCACAGACTAAAAATATACATTAGACAGGATGATATGATACTCCACGACCAAATAGTGCCTCATCTTTGTATGGAGTTTTAAATAAAAAATCTTGTGAGATGAATTTGGTATATATGAACCGTAGTACTACTATTCGTAATTACAAACATTCAAAATCGTGTCAAGTGCTTTAGGTGAGGCGATTTCAAAACATACACAAACTTGTCAATTCACACATGAACTGTGAAGTAGTGCTTCTCTCTCTAGCTATGACTTCGTTCTTGAAACCACAATATGGAGTTAATTTGTGCTATTGATCTGTCATGATAATCATGAATAAAAGGAGGTTATGACACAGCCAGATCCACAGAAAAATTGTTGGATACTAGCGGTAGCTACCTTCATAGCATTCCTCGCAAAAAAAAAAAAAACCTTCATAGCAAGATCTGTTGTTTCCCTAGCTAGACCTTGGATCATGGAATTGCAGGATGTCAACTTTGACTACAAATCGCGTACGCCCATAAGACCGACGGACCAATTAAGCGAAGGAGAAGGGCCCAAGCCCCCACGCCGACGCCGGCAGTTAAACGAAACCAGGATCGATCAACGAAAAGAGACCGGAAAGAGAAGCCCTAAACCCAAGGAGTTGCTGCCCGGATCTCGTCACCGGGAGCCACCAAAACCCAGCTCCATCGACCAAAATTCAGTGGAAGCAAATAAGCAACTCGCTTTTCGTCTTCACGACCGCTAATCGCGCAGATCTAAGCGAAACCGCGCGCTCCCTCAAGGGCCTCAACGCCCAAATCAATGGCCGGGAGATCCAGCGATCGAGAGTTCGAGACTCGCGGCTGCTTCCGCGGCGCGCGATCGATCGAGGTGCGTGGAGTGGAGGCGTGTGTATGTCGTTAATTATACCTCTGCGAGCTGCAGAACTCGTAGAGCTTGCCGCGGTTGGAGAAGATGATGAGGGCCACCTCGGCGTCGCAGAGCACGGAGAGCTCGTAGGCCTTCTTGAGCAGGCCGTTGCGGCGCTTGGCGAAGGTGACCTGGCGGTTGATCTTGTTCTCGATCCGCTTGAGCTCGACGCGGCCCCTCCCCATGGTCGCGGGCGCCGCCGAGGCCACCGCAGCCGCCTCCTGCTGCAGCTGCTTCCCCTTCCCGCCCCACGACCACGAGCCCTCCGCCTCCGCCGCCAGATCGACCTCGGCAAGCAGCAGTTGAAAAGCTAGGAGGAAGAGGGAAATGAACTCTGAGAGACGGGAGCTGCAAGCAAGCGAGAGGAAGAAATGAATTGAGCAGGAGGAGGAAGTGGTGGTGGTGGGATAAATATCGAGAGAGGAATGATGCAGCAGGCAGCTAGCTGGAGGGAGGAGCCTAGCTAGCTAGCCGCGAGCGGTGGTGGTGGTGGGGCTGATGGATGGATGGAGGAGCTGAGCTCAGGCTCAGCGCAGGGAAGCGGCCAGTGGGCGCAAGGGGGGCGCCTCAGGTTGCCATTTCCGGCAAAGCATAACGAGGGGGGAAGCCCTAGGCGCCCCGCCCCACGCCCCGTTTCCGGAAAGTTAGGAATGGGTCACCGCTCCCACCCCGTCGCTTTCTTCCCGCTCTCTGCTGCTTGCTTTACTCTCGGTGGCCCCCGCCGGCGAGCGAGCTGTGCTGGTGACCGGTGAGTGGTGGCTGGCTGGCGCACACACATGCCCGCCTTTAATTAATTGCCACTCGATCGCTATAGCAGTAGCAGGGTAGTAGCAGCTGCGTGCCCGGCGTGTCCTCTCGCGCTCCGTCGATCGGCCAATCGATCGAGTCCATCGCTGTCCCGGCCGGCTTCCTTCACTGTACCGCGGCTAGCTGATGGACGGAGGGAGCCGTCGCGATCATCGGTTGGCCCATCGATCGATCGACCTGTGCGCCGTAGTTCGGTGGTCCCATACGTCTCCCGGTGGAGTTAGCGTCCGGCCGGTCGATCGGCCGACGGCGCATCCATCGGCAGATGCCGGTTCGACACGTTATCGATCGTCCGGCCCGCGCACGGTTGATCGGCGCGCGGCGCCGAGCTGTGGCCGGCCGGGGACCGGGCGGTGACCGCCGGTTCTCGCGGCGCATGCATGCGTCCCATGCAGGGACGTGTGAGGGCACTGTTCGATCCGCCTGCCGCGCCGGTCCTGCCGGCCGGCCCGCCCGTCTGCCGTCCCTGTTTCCCTAGCAAAAGAGCAGGGAACAGGCCATGGCGTTGGCGTGTTGCCAGTGCAAACTGAAACCGCCGCCCGTCCGTCCAACTCCGCGAGAAAAAGGTGCCGCGGCTCGTCAATGTGAAGGGCGGGCACACGGGGCAGAGAGCACAAACCTCTGTACTTGCATGCTGTACAAAAGAAGGATCAACGTGCGCAAATTAAAGATAATTAAAGATTCCCCGCCGGGAAGGGAGCGAAACGTCTGAACTCTAGCTAGCCTGCTCTTGCTTGTTCGATCGATGCAAGCAGAAACTTCACGGAAGCAAAGCTTCCGCCGCTCCGCAAGTCTGTTCTCCCTCCGTCACCCGTTTCTCCGACGGACACAAAAGGTTTCCACACACACAGGCACGCACGTTCCTCGATCACGTCGAGGTGCGGTCAATCTCAGGATGATCGATGGATCGGACGTTTGCGTGTCAGAGAGCGAGATCTCGGACGAACGCGCGAGCGAACCAGCAATTACCCCGCGGTCGCAGCCGCGCTCCAGTCCCCCGCGACGGCCTGCACAGCCAGTCGCGCGTGGCGGGGCCCTTAATTTGCTTGGCCTTGCGTCCCTGTCGTTATCGTCTCTCGCCTTCTGCCAGCTCGTGTCTCGTTGCGTGAGGGGCTGGCTTTCACTCTCGCACTGAACGCTGCGAGGTGGAGAAGGGGAGTTCCGAGCTGCCGGTAGCTCCTCACTCTAGTTGTTGAGCTACAGGCAGCACTGCACCGCTGTACAGGTACAACTAGTAAGTATTTATGCAAGAGCGTACGTATACTGCATACACGCATGGGTGTTCATGCATGAATGATGTAACTTCCGCGCAGTGAAGTAGCAAGGATCACGTTCCTGCCTTCCTGGCCAGGCGTTTGTGCTCCATACCTCCACCTCCGAAACAAGTGTTGAGAATGTGCAGGCCCGCCCTCCCTCGGGTTGCTTGATTGGGCTGGGCCGATCAGAGTAGGCCTCTTCGAAACCCAGGCCTACTTCAACAGCAAGCGAATCAGTACCATCATGCGAAAGCGGAAATCCTATACGTAGGGCGGGCTACATTTAAGCTTTGATAAAACAGTGTTTGAGATTCGTGCTAGATTTGATCAACGTGTGAGATTCAGGCAGGTGGGAAGAGGAGGAGTCAGATGCTGACACGTGGCGGCTTCCTATTGGGGCGGGTGGCAGGGAGGAGAAAAAGAACCGGTTTTAAAATTTCAAACGTATTTTTCTCCCAAACCGTAAGTCCATTTTCGAATCCGTTTGAAGCAACATGTTGTTTAGAATTAATGCTACAAAATGAGATCCAATATGAATATTTTTTGAATTTTTTTGAAATTCGAATTTTCGTCAACATTTTGAATGTACCATGTCAACAGTTTTTTTCACTGTATCAACATTTTTTATGTGCTATGTCAACATTTTTGGTAAAACTGTTGACTCCGTTGTTTGAAAATGTTGACATAGGCTTACGAAAATGTTGAAACTGTTGTTTGAAAATGTTGACGGTTAGTCGGTAAACTAAATTGCTTTAAATGGGCCAAATTTGATGGGCTCTTGAGCTTTATGGGCCGTTCTATCGAACGTTAAGCATATGAATGTCTGCATTTTATGAAGCGTAAGCGATCCAGGGACCATATGTGTTGTGCACTAAAGTTGGACATGAAGAAGGCATACGACCGGGTAGAGTGGAGCTACCTGCGGGCAATCATGCTTCGTCTCGGTTTTCATCAAATCTGGGTCGACACCATAATGTGCCTGGTCACGTCGGTATCCTTTTCAGTGCTTCTAAATGACGAATGCCTGGAGAGTTTTCAACCATCAAGAGGTATTCGGCAGGGAGATCCTATCTCCCCCTATCTTTTCTTGTTAGCAGCAGAGGGCCTCTCATGCCTTTTAAAGTCGAGAAATCAGTCATCAGTACTCAAAGGAATTAAGGTAGCACCGTCGGCCCCGACGGTGAGTCACCTACTTTTCGCGGATGACAGCCTGCTGTTTTTTAGGGCGGATAGGGAGAGTGCACAGGAGGTCAAGGAGGTGCTGCAACTTTATTGTAAAGCATCAGGCCAACAGATAAACATTGATAATCATCAATACATTTTGCAAAGGGATGCAAGCAGAATGTGAGGAATGACATTAAGGTGGTTCTGGAGGTTCAAAATGAATCATTGAGCGAGAAATATTTGGGCATGCCTTCAGATGTGGGGACAACCACCAATGGTTCTTTCAAGTACCTAAAAGATAGGGTGTGGAAAAGAGTGCAGGGATGGATGGAGCAATGTCTATCGGCAGGAGGAAAGGAGGTGTTGATTAAGGCTGTTGCACAATCAATTCCAACTTACTCTATGTCATGCTTCAAACTTCCTCGAGGATTATGTGAGCACATCAATGGGCTCCTCCGGAATTTTTGGTGGGGGAGCAAGGAAGGAAAAAGGAAACCGTGTTGGGTGGCCTGGGAAGACATGGTGAAACCAAAGTTCTATGGAGGACTAGGTTTCAGAGATATTGAGTTGTTCAACTTGGCTCTCCTAGCAAAGCAAGCATGGCGACTTCTCCAGGAGCCAAACACGTTAAGCGCTCGAGTGCTTAAGGCTGTATACTTCCCAGAAAACGACTTCATGGATGCCAGCTTGGGTTCATCGCCATCAAAAATCTGGGATCAATAGTCGATGGGAGGGATGCATTGAAACAGGGTCCGATACGACGTATTGGTGATGGAGAATCAACGAGTATATGGTATACAAATTGGTTACCAAGAAACAGCCAGCTGAGACCGATCAGGTGTGTTAACGCTAATGCTCCTCAATTGGTTAGTGAACTTATTGACTCCACCACGGCGTCATGGGACAGGGAGAAGCTTCTTGAATTTTTTACTCCAAGCGACATGGAGGCTATTATGAACATACCTTTGTGCACACGTAGACAAGCTGACTTCTGGGCTTGGCACTATGATAAAAAGGGTGTTTTCACAGTGAGATCTGCATATAGAATGTTGGTGATCAACAAAGAGCATGCAACAACTTATTATGAAAGCAGGCCTGGAAAGTCGGATATGAAGGCGGAGGAAAAGGAATGGTCGTCCATCTGGAAGGTGAAAGTTCCGTCAAAGATCCGAGTTTTTTTGTGGAGACTGGCTCGTCACTCGTTGCCGTCGGGTGACATCCTTCATCACAGAAATATGGCGACGCAGAGCTCATGTGGTATTTGCGGGATGCCAGACTCATGGAAACACTCATTATTGGAGTGCAACATGGCGAAGTGTGTCTGGGCGCTAGAGAAGGAGGAGGTAACTGTTGGCGTTTCTTACGCACAGAGATAAATATCAACTCCGCAAGCGCACAGAACACCGTTGTAGCATTTCACCCAGGAGTATTCCAAGGGTATCGTATTTATATTTTCCTCAGGGAAGCAGGCTAAGAATATCATGAATCAACAAGGAAACATCTATTATTTATAACTTGCAGACTAGACCAAAGCAGTGATAAGGTATGTGATAAGTGTGGCACTCAGGAGAACATCCATTGATATAGATAACAAGGTGTTAGCATTTAGTCTGGGAGAACAACGAGAAGAAGGTATCAGTCAGCCTAGGGGTTAGCATTTAGTTTCACGATAGTCTACAATTATTTACTTAAACTTTCATTACAGATACATTCAAGTGCATCAGGGGCACGGCCGCCGCCAAGACACGCAACCCGAGAATTAGGTTCAACGTATCCGGTCAACAAACCGCGTCTAGGCCCCTACACACTCAACCCGAACGTGGTGGACTACAGAGACCGGTGTAGCTGTCACCTACACTCGCGGCTACCACATCATCCCGTGGGGTTGAGGGCAAAACACGCTAGAACAATTCCAAGCACCCTGCTTACAACTATCCTAGTAACTTACTCTTGGCCAAAGAGCAAGCCACCCATGAACTATAAATCCAAATAAATTGTGCGGGACACGTGACAATAAGGCAATTATGTCCCTACTGCCAGTCCTCAAGCAAACAACTCATTCGTATCTACCATACACAGACGTGGATCCAACACAAGAATTTCTCTATAATAATACTAAATAAATAAATATAAACTAAAAGGAAAACTAAATTAAATAAATAAATAAATAAATAAGAAATAATTATATTAAAGAAAGTATAAAAGAAAAGATACACGAGAACTTTACCCAAACTCCGAAGAGAACTCCGGAGCACCGAGCGAAGCTCTCACTTCTACTCTAACTCCCATGACTAAAATACTAATCCTATTCTAAACTACACAAGTGGAGGATCTTCCATGAGAAAGAGCGTGACCCTACTTGGGGTCTTCTCTTCTCAAGGGTGAGGTGCGAGTTGCTTCTGAGGTAGCCGGGGGTATTTATAGCTTCCTCAGGACCTGAGGGATTTTATAGCGAAAGATGGAGTGGCGGGGCCGCCAAGGTAGGCCGGCCGGCCAAGTAGGGGGGCCGGCCGGCCGCCCATTGTGGCGGTTGGCCACCGCCTTCGCCCTGGACGGTCCTGATGCTCTCCTGATGGCGGTTGTCCAGTCGGTGGCTTCGTGGGGGCGGCAGAAGAGGAGTGAGGGCCAAGTTGAGGCCCAAACGGCCCACCTTCTAGAACGTCGGTGGAATTCTTCTGAACAGGCTTTTGATTCTACGTTGTGGGCCTGTTTGCAGCCCACTGGAGGAAGGCCGTGGCCTGGAGCCATCTTGTCGGGCCGGCCGGCCTGTGGGTGGGGCCGGCCGGCCTGTCTTTGTGCCAGCTGGGCCCACTTTCCTCCATATTTCCCTCCTGCATCCAAATATCCCCAAAACTTGTGGAGTAGCATTAATCCTAACTACTATGCATAGAATCTTGGTGACATGCCTTTATTTACCGGTATTGTGGCGGTCAAAACAGGGTTTAACGACCGCCAACAACCTCCCCAAGCTTAAACTTTGCTCGTCCCGAGCAAACTCAACTCAGGGTACCGGCGGATCAGGAGTTACAGAGAAGCGCCCCATGGGTAATAAAGATGCAACAACATACTCCCTAAACAGTGGTAAGTTTACGAGAGCACAAAATATTCATGAGTGTTGCAAAAATCGTGGGGCTTATATGATACACCTTGTCATGCAGCATTGAAGACTAGAAACGACACTTTTGGACAAGTAATCAATTCTAGCAGGTATGCATCCAGAGTTTTTATGTGCTGCAAGGTAATATGCAAAAATGCTCCTTCGTTTTGGCAGGCACTTCTCTTACCTACCAAAGTGAGTCTATTCCTACAAGCTTCACTCATCCTACCTTTTACCAAATGAGGCTTTGTATGTGGAGTTTGGTAAGGAATGCACAAATGTCATGCATATATTGTAAAGCTAAAGAATGAGTCTCAATCAACATAGCAACTCCATTTATTTTGGTCATAAGAAATGATGTGATGGAGGGGGAGAAAATAGACTCACACTTATGGAAGGGGGTTTTGAAAAACATTGGTTCTTTATTTTGCTCAAGATGTTTATGATAAGAACCATATGGCCATTGATTTTTGTCATGCAACCATGGAGTTTTTTTTTTTAACTACTCCATGGGGCAAGGGGCCATAAATTTTGCATGGTTCAAAAGGAAACATTTTGAAATATTCTTGAGCTTTCTGGATGGATCAAAAGTTTTGCAAACTCTGAAAAATGTTTGGTTGATTTATCCAAACATTCCCCTTTTTATTTGGTGGAGAGAAATTTTCGAAAACACACGCGAAGGAATTATGACCAAAATTAGGGGTGCTTAGTTTCAAGAGTACATCAAACCTTAACAAAACTCAATACATAAACAATTGGCTGTGAGTGGGGCTGTTTCGAATATTATGATATGGCTCTGGTAGGTAAATAAATCCTCACACTAAGAGAAGTGTGCCAAAACAGAAGGGTTTTAGGTACTTGCAGCAATTCAAGAAAAACATCTCTGGATGAAACCATACTAAGAAATTGCAACAAGTCCTAATCATGCCATATCACAATCCACAATGCTCAGACTTGGTGTAACAAATGCAACCCACGGAAATAAGCAAGACTCATGATGTGATCATGCTCAAATAAAAGTAACACATATGTCAGGAGTAGTAGGGTTGCATCTATGCGATACATGGGAAGCTAATTTGTAACTCGATCATCATTTCCCTTATGCGTAGCATAACACCAAGATTCTAGCATTTATTCGAAACAGGGAGTTTATTTATTCAAGGAAAGTTTAGAAATACTTACCTGGGATCCTCCCCAAGCTTGAGTCTTTGCAAGACTTAAGCTTGAATAGGCCGCTTCCTCCATTCTTCTTGTGTCTGCAAAAAGAATGAGGGTGATACAGGTGGCTAGCCCCTATTGGGCTTTGCCGAGAACCTAATATATTTTTTTATAATTTTTTTTATTTTATTATATATATATATATTTTTTAAGGAAATGGCACAATTCAAGAAGAGTATAATATCGTATACAGAAGTACTCACCTGGCGGTCCTCCCCAAGCTTAGCCCTTGCAACTATGTGCAAAGCTAAGCGATTAAATCTTTCATGTGGTAGCACTGGGTCCGCCTTGTTGGTATCTCCTTCTTGAATTATGTGCCTTTCATGTTGCCTGATGTACTTGGTTTGCTCTCAAGGATCCCTGCAATGGTTAGTACAAATCTATTCGTCTACAATCGACACATCTTTATAGTTCCATTGATCAACCTAGACACCACGTCTAATTCAATCAACTATGTGAGGAGAGCAGAGGACGACTCTCCTTCTGTCATGAAAGCATCATAGAGGTATGTGTTTTTCTGTTGGTTGAACGGCCACCGCATAATCTCAATGGAGAACAGAGGCACAGAAGTGATCTTCACCCAACCAACAGAAAGAGACGCAGGCGATTGATTTATGACTAACAATTTAACCACAGCCCACATCATCAAAAGAAATTCGAGAGCACGGGTATGGTCAAAAAGATTTGCAGCTTATTTTCACCAGGGAGCAAGTCAAAGTATCTTTGCATTCACAAAGCATTGAACGTTTCAGGCAGCATTTTATTTCATTTTTTTTTATGTTGAAAGGAGATGGTATATGACAAAGAAAACAGGGAATAATTGCGTGTGCGTACCTGGCGGTTCCTCCCCAAGCTTAGCCTTTGCAATCGAATGCAAGGCTAAGCTTTTAGATTTCTGCATTGAATATCTTGGATCCGCTACATATGTTTTCTTCTTCCTGTCATAAAAATCCAACCTTTCTCTTTTTTTTTTTTGAAACAAATTCCGGGCCTATGATTGGGCACTCGAGAAAAAAAAAAATCCCCACGCCTATGATTGGACGCTCGGGTTCTTTTTATTCTATTATTATTTTTTTTGAAAGCCCGAGGCCTATGATTGGGCATTCGGTTTTTTTTTTTTAATGCAGCGGGGTGGGATGGAGGGGAATTAAATATGCAGATGGATTGAAAGAAAACAATGCAAATGCGATAGTGATATGCTCAAACAAAGTGCAGGTGGATGCTTAATCTAGTAGCAAATTAATCATAATAGATAATCAATGTCAATCAAAGATATCTTAAACCATTGCTTCCCCGGCAACGGCGCCAGAAATGCTTGTTGGCGTTTCTTACGCACAGAGATAAATATCAACTCCGCAAGCGCACAGAACACCGTTGCAGCATTTCACCCAGGAGTATTCCAAGGGTATCGTATTTATATTTTCCTCAGGGAAGCAGGCTAAGAATATCATGAATCAACAAGGAAACATCTATTATTTATAACTTGCAGACTAGACCAAAGCAGTGATAAGGTATGTGATAAGTGTGGCACTCAGGAGAACATCCATTGATATAGATAACAAGGTGTTAGCATTTAGTCTGGGAGAACAACGAGAAGAAGGTATCAGTCAGCCTAGGGGTTAGCATTTAGTTTCACGATAGTCTACAATTATTTACTTAAACTTTCATTACAGATACATTCAAGTGCATCAGGGGCACGGCCGCCGCCAAGACACGCAACCCAAGAACTAGGTTCAACGTATCCGGTCAACAAACCGCGTCTAGGCCCCTACACACTCAACCCGAACGTGGTGGACTACAGAGACCGGTGTAGCTGTCACCTACACTCGCGGCTACCACATCATCCCGTGGGGTTGAGGGCAAAACACGCTAGAACAATTCCAAGCACCCTGCTTACAACTATCCTAGTAACTTACTCTTGGCCAAAGAGCAAGCCACCCATGAACTATAAATCCAAATAAATTGTGCGGGACACGTGACAATAAGGCAATTATGTCCCTACTGCCAGTCCTCAAGCAAACAACTCATTCGTATCTACCATACACAGACGTGGATCCAACACAAGAATTTCTCTATAATAATTACTTAAATAAATAAATATAAACTAAAAAGAAAACTAAATTAAATAAATAAATAAATAAATAAGAAAATAATTATATTAAAGAAAGTATAAAAGAAAAGATACACGAGAACTTTACCAAACTCCGAAGAGAACTCCGGAGCTCCGAGCGAAGCTCTCACTTCTACTCTAACTCCCATGACTAAAATACTAATCCTATTCTAAACTACACAAGTGGAGGATCTTCCATGAGAAAGAGCGTGACCCTACTTGGGGTCTTCTCTTCTCAAGGGTGAGGTGCGAGTTGCTTCTGAGGTAGCCGGGGGTATTTATAGCCTCCTCAGGACCTGAGGGATTTTATAGCGAAAGATGGAGTGGCGGGGCCGCCAAGGTAGGCCGGCCGGCCAAGTAGGGGGGCCGGCCGGCCGCCCATTGTGGCGGTTGGCCACCGCCTTCGCCCTGGACGGTCCTGATGCTCTCCTGATGGCGGTTGTCCAGTCGGTGGCTTCGTGGGGGCGGCAGAAGAGGAGTGAGGGCCAAGTTGAGGCCCAAACGGCCCACCTTCTAGAACGTCGGTGGAATTCTTCTGAACAGGCTTTTGATTCTACGTTGTGGGCCTGTTTGCAGCCCACTGGAGGAAGGCCGTGGCCTGGAGCCATCTTGTGGGGCCAGCCGGCCTGTGGGTGGGGCCGGCCGGCCTGTCTTTGTGCCAGCTGGGCCCACTTTCCTCCATATTTCCCTCCTGCATCCAAATATCACCAAAACTTGTGGAGTAGCATTAATCCTAACTACTATGCATAGAATCTTGGTGACATGCCTTTATTTACCGGTATTGTGGCGGTCAAAACAGGGTTTAACGACCGCCAACAGTAACTGAGCACTTGCTGGGAGTGCAAGATCCTGATGCACGAGGGTGGCTAGCTGAGATTATGGCTACTTTGTCTCAGGATGATCTAACACGAACAGTAGTGACACTATGGGCTATCTGGCATGCTCGGAGGAAGGCGCTGCATGAAAATCAGTTTCAGAGCCCACTTTCTACTCATTGTTTTGTTGACAGGTTCATATCAGAGCTTCAGGCGATTACGGTGCAGCCGGAGAAGGAACCTGCATGTGCTCGAGGGAGACCACAACGTTGGATCCCTCCGCCAGACGGGATGATGAAAATAAATGTTGACGCGGCAATTGCAAAGAACACGAGAAAAGGGACAGCTGCGGCGGTGGCCAGAGACAGCTCGGGAGTTTTTCTGGGAGCATCTGTTTTGGTTGTAGAAGGCATGTCAGACCCAGAGGTGATGGAGGCGGTAGCTTGCAAGGAGGGCATGTCCTTGGCGAGCGACCTGGCTTTGCAAAAGTTCAGGTTGGCTAGCGACAATATCAATGTCGTGAGGAGCTTACATTGTGATGGAAGAGGGCCATATGGTCAAATAGTTCAGGAGATCAAAGCACGTGCGACAGACTTCAGGTTCACTGAATTTGTGCATGAGGGAAGAAGCTCAAACTTTGATGCTCATAATTTAGCTAGAAGTGCTATTTATTCAGAGTTTGGTAGACATGTTTGGTTTGTGAACCCGCCGGAAGGCATCTGTATCTTTGTTTCCCCAGTTGAATAAAGATGCAGTTGGCTTGCTCAAAAAAAAAAAAACATATAGGGAGTCCTATGCGAAAGGGCCTGTAGCCTAGTGGTTACAAGAGCTTCAGTAGCACCTGAGGTCCTAGGTTCGACTCCCTGTGGGAGCGAATTTTCAAGGATTTAACGGCATTTGTGCTTTCAGTGGTAGGCGATGCTCCCGTCGACAGAGAGGCGCCAGTGGTGACTTCGTATCTCTAGATTTGCCGGCTCAGTCTTTGAAGATGCTCATAGGGGTAGGGTTTGCGTATGTGTGTTCATAGGGGTGAGGGTGTCGATCCAGCTGATAAGATATATGTTCTTTTTTCTTCAGACTTGTCAGTTATTCCAATTCCTTCTTACGTTGGTGTTGCTGTTCCCTATTTTTTCAATGACATTTTTTTTTACATACGGCGTGCAAGGGCTCGCCGCCTTCCACTAGTCAGGATTCATACATGTATGTACAAGTTTGGTTGACATGGAATGCACAGAAGAGAAATTGCTCACTACCAAATTCAGAGTGTTTCAATGCAGAACATGGATTGGCAAAAAAGACTTCAGGCAGTAGTTTGGGAAGGGATGACGCTCAAAATTCAAGCTATGTAAGCTGCCAGCCAGCGACGAGATCCCCAGAGAGAGAGAGAGAGAGAGAGACGACTGTTGACATCTTACAGAAACTAGCATTCTCCGCTTTCTGCATTAGTTCTATCTTTCTTGAATTTAGAAAGCGTAGCAGCATCATAGGGGAACCACAGCTAATTATGGTTTCAAATCGTGCTGTAATCCTAACGCATTACATTTGACCCAACGTAACTTTTACCAACTGGTAGTTTATCCCATAATCAGTCGTTCCATCTCCACATCTTGCACCGGTATTACTTTATTTATTTTTTTCTTCACCAAAGTAAAATATATTCGAACTCAACATAATCCTAAGGAAAAACCTGGTCTGACGATTAACTGACATAATATGTGCTGGAAGGTTAAAATTTACCATACAAAGGTGCAACATTGACATGTTGCTCTATATCACAAGAGGTTCAATTATACATAACCCAAATATAGATCAGCATCTTGTCACATCAGTTTCAATAGAGGGCGGGTAAGACCAATATGGTTCAGGCACAGGCCACCTGTCATGAAGCAAGTTTTCAGAAGACCTTTATCTCATTTCACTACAGTTTTATTGATCAATGATGAGATGAGTTACCTGTATGGATCACCTTTTTTAAGAGTCACCGCTGCATTACACCTACAAAAATATCAAAAAAAAAGTAATCAGAAAAATTAATCGAAATAGTTTGACCATTAAGATGGACATTTAGGGGATTTATCCCTAAACATACTGTTAATCCAGTTCAAATTTCAGTTACCATTTCCACAGCAAACAGCATTTGCTCATAGAGAAGACATACCATTTTGCATTAAATTGCTTCACAAGTTCCTTAATTATTTTCCTTGGAATGTACGGAGTTTCTTTTTCATGAAAAAAATTCATGCCCACAAAATTCCCACACATATCAATAAGAGGCCCCCCAATCCCAGCCTAGCAAACAAAAAAAGGGAAAGGAAATAAGTAACATACATAGGTAAACAAAAACTTGAATTAATTTCAATACAAATTGTGCAACACAAAGTAATGACGTTTGGACCATTCGAAGGTACAGAGCATCAACACAAATACCTTGGTTATATTACAAGTGGAAGTCCCAAGCTCTTTGCAATCCAATTTGCATGGTTCGTCAACCAGCACCCCTTTTGTGGCCATTAATTTGAAACCTTTGAAGCGGCATCCAACAGCCACTACATCAATATTAGGGGTAAAAGGAACATCTTCCTCCAACTCAATTGCACGAAGACTGCGGAAACTGAAGATTTCAAAAACGGCAACATTGTAACGTAAATCATAATGCTTCAATGTTGCGGTGGCACGTCTTTTATTGTCAAGGCACACTTCGATCTGCAATGATAAGATTAGAGTTAACCAGTATCATAAACAAAAAAAAACAAAATGAGCTAACTGTGGGTGTCAAACTGTAGGCAATACGAACCCGCAAGTTATCACAAAGCTCACTTCTATCACCAGAATTTCTAATCAGACTTGCTGAAGTCAAAATTCTCGCAGGGTAGCATTCTATAAATACACCAGTGCAAGCGAAGTGCCTTTCATTTCCTACACAGATCATAATTTGGTCAACTTAATGATATAATAAAAACAAAGCAGCAACAAGCAATTATGCATATCACAATTATACCATTGAACGAAGCAAGCGCGACAACACATTCAGACAGAGTTGAACTAACTCCTTCACTGAGTTTACTCCAGATATCACCACCAAATTCCTCTTCAAATGAATTGAACACATGCATACAACTGTAATCTGATGTCCAAAGAAACATGAGTTAAGCATGCTTGAATATAACTATCAAGATATGCAGCTTAATGGAGTCTCAGTAAACATGAAATAATTACGAACCACATGTGAACGTATTAGGGAAGGGATAACCATTCTTTCTTGCAGCACTTCGAAAATACTCAAAGCAATCTGATGAAATAAGGAAAATGAAATAGGGAATATATGTAATTACACTAACATTTTAAAAGAATATGTACAGTGAGTTTTGTATCTCACTTTTGACTTCTTTTGTTGTACCACCAACTCCTTGATTAAGGACATCAGTGCTGCAGAGTGTATAAAATGTCAAGATTGTTAGAAGTAATCCTTGTGTTGCTGGAATATAGTAGAGACCAGTGGAGTGAACTAGCAGAGTGTTCCAGAAATTGGTACTAGTAGTGCTGTAGCAGTTCTGGAACCTAGGAGAAGTAGCAGCCAACCCCCACATCTACTATAAATAGCACCTAGTGTGCAATGTAATGAAGTGCCTCAGTTGCTAGCGGCTGTCCAGCACCCCCGTTGGACCCAACAATTGGTATCAAGAGCCAGGTTAGATGTAGACTCGCCAGAGTCGTGCTGGTGGTGGCTGGGACAAGGCGGTGTGCTATGATGGTTGTGTTGTGCTGAAGGTAGCCGCACCGTTTGTCAAGCCGTTCTTGCAAGCTAGTGGAGGCTCTGTGACAGTGGATCGAATGTCGGTCCTGCCAGGTATGATGCGCTCAATGGCGTGCGTCGCCGGAGCCGAAGAAGACGGCGTGTCACGGAAGATGAAGAGTGGCGTGTGTCGCCGGAGAAGATGGAGGAGGGTAGTGTGGTGAGGAAGCTACTTACGCGTGCTCCCCATGAAGTGAGGAACACAAGGATTAGAGGGAGAATTGTTAGAAGTAATCCTTGTGTTTCTGGATTCTGGAATATAGTAGAGACTAGTGGAGTGAACTAGTAGTGTTCCGGAATTAGTACTAGTGCAGTAGCAGTACTCTAGCAAACCAACCTACTGTAGCTGGCACGTTCTGGAACCTAGAAGCAGCAGCACCAACCCCCACATGCACTATAATAGCACCATAGTGTGCATTGTAATGAAGTGCCTAAGTTGCTAGCTGCTGTCCAGCACCCCCTTGGAACCAACAAAGATAAAAAAAAAAGATAGGTTACTGGACCAACACAATATATGGTGACTGAACAGAAGTGGAAGCAGAGCCACCAGACGGTAGATGTTTCACAAATAATAAAAATTGATCAAATATCACACAATTCTGCAAGTACGGCATGAATATCCAAGGTCAAATTGACTAAAGTTTCACTTTGGGAAGTGTACTGCCAAAAACTTCAAACATGCATCTCTATTCTACAATGGATGCCAGCGATAATACAAGCATAACAAAGCCAATCACGGAATATACTGGAAGTACAGAAACACAAACCTGTTTATTCCAGAACTCTGAAGGAATTCAACAATTCTGCCCCGTGGTAGAAATGCATTTTTGGCCCCACGACAGTTGATTCCAACCAATCTCCTATTAGAACCAACAAAGGGGCCTCCAATCCAAGCCTAGCATGAAATCAAAGTGATTATGAAGAAAGCAGAGGATTGATAGAATATGATTAAATCAGTACATTTCATTGTGTATATGATAAGTTTAATGGTTTCATTATTTTCAACAGATAGAGAAGAGAAAATCTCACCGTATCAAGATTACATTTGGAGTGCATATGCTCACAGATTTCATTGCTTAGTTCACCAATCTTTACCTCACGGGTGGTTATCAACATGCCTGAGTGGAAACACCGCCCCACAGCTACTACCTTGTCACTGGGCCCAAAACACACTTGAAACTTGGAGTTGATACTTGGTACATGAAAACCATGCAGTCTTTCGATCTTAACAACAGCCAGATCATAATCTAAATCATAATGGTGTACGCACCCAATGACAATGAGATCATCATGGACGCGCACCTTAATCTGCAATGGTAAAACAAGAAATGAAGTACATGATGATTAGTGACATGTACAAAACACAAAAAAGAAGTAGAGGAGTTAGCAATACCGACCGTTATATTATCAATGAGTGTATTTTCATCATCGTCTGATCTTAACAAACTAGCTGAAGTCAGGATGCCTGTGGTATCAGGACATGAGGTTTCAATTAATATGCCTGCACATCCGAACAACATGGCGCCTCCTACACACAACAATATTTTCAACCATTAAGTATTGTCACCTTAGAAAAAGGTATAATAAGTAATTGCCACTTGAACACATTACCATTGAATGAAGCAAGGGAGACAACATATTTAGACCACACTGAAGCAACGCTACTCAAACCACCTCCATCACCATGTTTACTTATGTTGTGTCCAGCATCAGAGATGATACGGATGGCTCCTGAATGATTAAGGAAAAATGCAATCAAACAATTATTAGTGCTAAAAGAGTACAGTGTAAATACCTGCACCTGGCAAAAGAGATGATAATCTGGCAGGATTGACTCACCTGGCACTTCACCTTCACGAGCATTTTGGTTTCCATCCAAACTTCCAGGGTCCTTGCCTGTCCGCTTGCGCTTGGGCTCAGGCAGCTCAGCTGTCAACATCTTTCTAACCCTGAAATGACGAAACAAAATCTATGTGACAAAAGTATGGTTGCAAAAACCAAATATTAATAGAACGTATTTACTAATGAAGACATATTAAATTGATCGCAGCAGAATCCAAATGCAACGAACAAATGAAGCATGATTAACACGGACATACAATCTAGAACAAGATGAAAACGTGCAAAACTAGATGGAACGACACGCGACAATGAATAAATAAAAAAAGGAGAAAGACGTTACAGCAACGGTTTCAAAGCACACGCACGTAACCTGTCTAAAACAACAGGTGACTGAAATTCAAGTCGCTGCCAATGGGTTATCTTTATCTCTCATTCTCGGTTGAATAGTATTTTCACAGAAACGAACCAATAAAGAAAGAGAAGTACAGATAGATAAAGCAAGCATATGAAGAGCAAGCGGTAAGATTGCATGAACAGACAGTGCAGAACAAGTTGAGACGACACAGATAGAAATCGAATTACGGATCAGTAAGTATGAAGAAAATATATAACAGCGGATCTAAAGCATACACGCATTCACTGTCTACAGAATCAGAGTAGGTGTCCGGAATCAGGTCGATGGCAAAAACTAGGGATACCAGTGGAGAAGAAAGAGGTGGAGAAGAAGGGGTTCGAGGCACGGTCTCGCCTTGGGAGGGAGACGCAGATCCGAACCTTCGGCCGGTTGCGGCTCAGCGAAGGAGAACGGGGCGAGGAAGAATGGGCTGGGCCGGACGGGTGTGTGAGTTAGCATTCGGGTGCCATCGAGTATTAAGGGCCGGCCCGAGGAGACCGCAGGCAGCGGCGGAGCCAGCGCGCTCGCCTAGGGTAGGCACAGTGTCAAAAACAGTGCTAAACAGCAACTAAATAGTGTTAAATAGTTCTTAATAGTGTTAAACAGTAGCTAAAGTATTTTACTTTGCCGGAAGCCAGGGTAGTCCTAAGCCTATATGGACTACCCTCTGCCTCCGCCACTTCCGCACGGTGTGTGGTCGTCGTCTCAGGATCAAGAGAAGCCACGCACTAACGTTACAGGCATGACAGAAAATCGTGATGAAATTTGCACCAATCAATTTATGATCAAGTTGTCCACACGAATGCTGGCAAGTAGAATCAAGACAAGAAAATCAAATTGGAAATGCAGAACGAACAGAATCAATAATGCTGATCCACTAAACCGAGCAGCTCTACTGAAAGCACCGAACGAAAGAATGGCTACTGAGAAACTACTGCCACGAGAAGGGCAGCGACGAGGAGGTGCCGTCCGAGGAGCCTTCGCCGCCGACATGGAATATCCCGTTGTAGTTCATGTCGTTGTCGTTCCCGCCCAGCACGGTGTTCATCTGCTCGCTCTCCAGCCCGGTCGTCGTCGCCGTCGAGACGGCGCCGGCGGTGGCCTGAGGGCGCGAGAACCACGACGAGCTGCCGAACTGCAGGCCGGAGACCAGGGGTTGCGCCATGGGGACTTGCTCTGCGGGCCGGACCATCCGGCCGACGTCGATGCCTGAGGAGTTCGCCGGAGCTGACAGAAGAGAGAGAGCACAATCCGAGTCGAGCACTCGAGTCAACCCCTCGGAGAACATCTTGCTGCCGCCGCCGCCGCTGCTGTCGGGAGGAGGAGCTGCGACCGTCTTGAGCAGTGGCTGGCACACTGAACCAGTCTCCAGCACGACGCCGGTGGCGAAGTTTATCTCGCCCTCCTGTAGGAAGGGGAAGCGCCGGCCTTCTTTGGTGTAAGCAGATGTGGAGCCGACGAAATGCTGCCTGTTGCTGGTGCCCAAAGGGATCTGGTGAGTGTAATATGGACTCTCCTCGGTTTTGATTATCCCTGGCCAGTTCGCCTCCGGTCTCGGAGTTGTAAAAGGTGAGAACCGTGTCCCTGAATTCGAGAGCAACGTTTGATTAGGATGACGTCACAGAAGGGGACATAACAAGCAAAAGCTAGCTGGGTTTTAAAATTTTCATAATTCTTTGAAAATCAAGAGTCGAAAATTTAAATGACCAGTTATATTTAAGGACATGGCCTATATGTAAAATTTCAATAACAAACTCAATTACTATGATAGACGAGGGGACAAGCAAATAGCAATTGTAAACAAGAAAATTCATATTCTGAAATCGCTTAACAAAAAATAAATATTGTGCCATGAACACATCAAGAAGGTTTCCCCTAAAGAATGCATTAAAGAGGAAAATGGTGTTTAATCTAGTTAGGATTTTTATGATCTAACAGAGACCAGAAGAGCTTGGACCATATATATAAGGAAATTTATTGCGCAGAAACAACAGTCTCCTCATAAAACTAACTAATTTGAGTTGTGTAATAGGTGTTAATCATAACTTGAATATTTCTATAGGTAAGATATTTTACTATCCTGTCGTTGAATTTTTGACTGATTGCTAGTATTTTATTTACTCCAGGAAGTTGCTGAATAAAGCATGAATTGTGCAGCATGGAGTACCAAGTTTTCAAGTGAGCTGAATAGGTGACCTTGTAAAACATGTTAACTTACCAGATGAGGCAGTGCTGAGCAAAGAGGGAAATTGAACTGACAATTTTATTGCCTGATTTAAATATGCCCTAAACTATCTCATAGTATTTCTTTTACTTTTCTGACAAGAGGTGTGAAATAAGAAAATCTATTTCAGTCATGTGTGCACTGTTAAACATCGAGCGGTACTAAAAGAAGAACAATACCTTGTTGGCTCGTGATAAAGCTTGCAGAAGTCATGGGATCTGGCTGTGGCTTCCTGCGCCGACGGTTGTGCCCATCTAGGCGTTTTCTACAGCTGCGCTTGGCCTCGTCAAACTCCGCAAGTAAGTGAAACCTAAAGAAACGACAACGTATGATCAGCTAACCTTAATTCAATACTAAACATTCTGTAATTTTGTTGCTTCGGTAATGACATTCCAGGGAAAACCTATTTTGGGAAAATCAAAAAACATAAGTGAATTTAAGTTAGGGAAAGCAGCAAGCTGCAAGATCAATGTGCTATACAGCTGCAGGAAACACTTTTTTACTAAAAAAAACGCTTGTCCATTTAGGATCAATATCTCACCATTCCACTTGCCATTGGGAAATGAAATAGTGCAATGGGAAAGTGCAAGCTGTTATCTTAAAACCTTAATGACTTGCGGCAAGTTGATCCATGGACATAGCAAATTTTGCGCTGTCATAGCTTGCCACAGTAATGGACAACATAAGCAAAACAACAAAACAGTAATGGACATCAGAGAAACAATGACCTAATCAATCAGGATCACCAGATTATTATATTGATGATTTTTAGTAGGATGCTGTGCCGTATTCGTTCTACTAAATTAGCAAGAACAGAGAATATACAACCAGGTTGGCCCTTTTAAAGTGATCAAAGATGGCTTTTGGTAATTAAGTACAGTATCCAATGGCATATGAAGATGCCTCTCACTATAATATCATTAAGATAAGTGGTCTCCAATATTTAATGTACAGTACACGCATTCTTAAAGTCTTAATATAGTGTACACAGCACACTAGGGACCGCTGGATTTCATATGCAGGTAACCCTTAAGTGCTTGGAAACCTTCTTCTTAGATAAATTTATTGTACTGAAGAACTGTCAAAGAGACAAACATATTGTAAGACCTGTTGAACTTGGACCACAATATAGTGCATCCATACTCCATAGGTATAGGTACTAGTATAAGGAACCTGACAGTTTGGTTTTCGAAATTGATACGAAAGCTGACAGTTTGTCGGGACAATGACTATCATTTAGTTTATAAATTCTGATTTCGCACATACTGACAAAGGAATCATTAATCAATCATTGGAAAACCGTCCCCACTGATTATGATATTCCGAGATAACGAGAAAAAATGACGAGATAATGACAATAGCATCCTGTGGAATGTTATATAGTGTAAATGCACACCATGATATAGAAACAGAGGATCTTCCGTTATCATTCAGCAAGATAAAAATGAGCACCAACGTAGTTGAAATAAGTTGACAATAAATCCATTCTGGAGTTCTAATATTTCAATGATAAAAATTTGAAAGCTGTGATTTATGATTGCAAATGAAAGCGATGTCTCAGGACACCAAAATCGGTAGGTAAGAGATAAAAAAATTGATGGTTCTAGTTAATTTGAAATATCATCGATATGATTATATTGTTTAGGCTTAAAATGTAAGCTCGAATTCTTTGTGGTGATAACTGAAAATTGTACAATTGTTATTTAACGATATTGGTCCAGTAAAAAATAAGGTGAATTTGAGGTGATGGTTAGTAAAGTCCGAGTATAACAGTAACAAAATAGAACAAAAGCATTTTGACTGCCACTGTAATGGAACTGAGATTGTCTGAGAAGTGGCCCAGAAATATCCTTTTTTTTTTCTTAGAAAAGGCCCAGGAATATCTTAGAACACATGAAAAAATTTATTTTGGTTAGCTCTGCAGATACAGGCTAAAAGAATACTCAATGACCATGGTAGGAGTAAATGTGTGTGTTATGATGGCTATTAAACAAAGCTACGTTGCAATGGCTGTTATTTGTTTCACATAGAAATTAAAGCTCAACTGGCATGTGGCACATCTCAGTTTTCCTGGTTTTTTCTACAATCATCAATCAACAGAAAAAACTTACTCTCTGTACCATTGGTATCAGTTCATTTTGCTTTAGAAAGGACTATCAAACTATATCGCGATTGATTTTATTTAAAATGGAAATTTCGAATGGGAATGTAACATATCGCATTTTTTCTTTTTAAGGAGTGTTTCAATTTACAATGCATTCTACTATATCCAATCAAAAATAAAGTCTAGTAATGCACTGGTGTAGTTTGACTTTCAAGTATAGCACTTTGACTAATAATACCTATAACAGTGTATTATCTTTGAAAGAATCATATTGTGAAAAAAAAAAATGATGAATCTAGTAGTAGGATAGTATCTTTTGTGGTCACTGGTTATATTCCTTAGGCCTTCGCTATTGATGCTTTGAATATTCAGTTGCCACTGCCATCAACCTTGTGAAGATGCTAAAACATGGAAGGCAACCTTGCAGGTGTAGCCAACATGAGGACTGCACATGCATCAGTGAGTTCTTAGGCCTACGTGTATGGTCCTTCCACAGGACAGAAACGGCTCCACAAAACGCTTTGTGGAGCGTAGTACATCCATAAACCTCTTTCGGACAGTTTGAGTGGCACTAACTTTCTGGGTTTTGGGCATCTGTACCGCCTTTTCCTTTCAAAGATAGCACAGCTTGCAGATGTGGATGTGGTAGGCAAGTAGCTGCCGCCTGAACTGATGTTTTGACAGTTCCACACAACAAAAACACAGGAAAAGTAGCAAGAATTCACAGAGATCCAACTACGAATTCGGCGAGGAGGGCCTCTCGTGCAGAAGGCAGCAGGTTTTCCACTCAACGGCGAAACGTGAACATCTCACGAGGACTGGTCGACGGATCACAGCTGGCGTGATCTTTGGCTGGCGGCCGGGGAGCAGCGACCACTTTTTAGCAGCGTTAATCCTCATCAGCGCGTCAGAAAGAAAAAAAAGTGAGCGAGCAGCACTGACTCCTCAGCAGTCAGCAGTGCAGAAAGCAGAAGACGCAGCGCAGCAATAATTCAGGTAATGCAAAGGAGAAAATACGGCCGAGGCCGATACAGTGGTAATTTGAAAAAGCGTGCCGGAAAAGGTAAAGCTGTGCATCCTTGAAACGAGACAGGCAGGATCTTCCAGTGGAAAGAACGAACGTGAGCGGCGATGCTGAACAGCCGAAGTGATCCTTGATGAACAGATGGATTGAGAAGAGCAGGGAGTTGAGAGGACACGGAAATGGAAAGGCGTTACTGCGGATGAACAGATTGCTTGTTGCGAGTGCGACCAGTGAAGCATGCAGTGACTAACTCGAATCAGAGAGCGTTGAATTTGGCAAGGAAAAAAAATGAAACCGAGAGGGGATAATCAGTGGAGTGGGAGAAATTGGCGGGAGGTGTACCTGCTGCACTGCTGGCAGAAGCGCATCTCGCGGCCGGCGACGACGACGACGGGGGTCTTGGAGTGCGCCTCGCACACCTTGTGCCGCCGGTGGTAGTCGCGGCACTTGCTCAGGTCCGCCTTGCACCCGTCCACCGCGCACGACGGGCACTGCTGCCCCGCGCCGCCGCCGCTGCCGCCAGCCGGGCGTGGCCGCTTCGCCGCGCCTGTCCCGGGCGACGACGACGACGCCGGCGCCGGCGCCTTCCCGGACGCGGGCTCCCTGCGGCGGTCCGCGGCCAGCGCCGCGCCGCCGTGGCCGAGCTCGCACTCGCCCAGCCCGCCGAGCTTGAGGTCCACCGAGCACTCCGCCCGCCCGCCGGGCCCGGCCGGCGCCGCATTCACGTGCGCGCCGGACGGCCCCGCCGCCGCGGCGGCGGCGCTCGCGTCGTGCTCCAGCTCGGCGAGGTCCCACGCGGCAGGCGCCTTGAGATCCCAGTCCATGGCGACCGCCGCCGCCGCCGACCTCTCCTCTGCCGCCTCCCCGGTCAGGCGGTCAGCTCGGCTCGCCGCCGCCTAGGTTGCCAGCTGCTGCCGACCTAAGCTAGCTTCACGCGCACGCACTCAGGTCGCTATTTCGGGATGGCGCGTTCGGCTTCCCTCCTCCGCGGCCGGCCTGTCCCTCTCATTCCGCGGGCGTTTTCTTGCAAGCAGGGAGCATCCAACTGTAGCAGCAAACAGTACTGGATCTACGCCGGCCAACTGGTGTACCAAACAAGCTGCAGTGCGAAATTGCAAATGCAACAATGGAGGGTAGAGAGGAGCTGGTAGCTTATCGAGAGTGACCGAAGTGAGGGGTGGTGGTGGTGGTGGTGAGGAGAAATGGAAGGTGCGGCGCAAAGATAGCAACCAACAAAGATTTGCAGCAACAAAAAGCGAGGCCCGAGAGGCCAGGAACTGGCGGAGCAGTCAGTACTTGCAGAGACAACTGGAACTGTAGCAAGGGAGTGTGTGCATGGAAGGGAGAGTAGAGAGAGAGAGAGAGGAGGGCATCGCAGTCGCAGTGAGTGATGGCATTATTACATGGCCCCTCCCTCTGTGCCACTGTGGGGTTGCAACCTTTCCATCCCTGACAGGCATTCTAAAGGAGGAGGAGCCAATGGTAAGTGGGGCCCACCACTCCCCTCCATGTTCACACACTGCCATGCCACGCCACGGAGGAGGAGGAAGAGGCTTTGTGCGTGGTGTTGCGCCACAATTATTGGAGGTAGGGGTCTGTCTAGTCTAGCATGGGTTGAGAGAGATTTTTCTTTTCGCCTGTTATCACTCCAGGGCTTTACAGGATACTATTATGAGATTGCGAGTCACGATCATATAAAATTGTTCCAAGTGCCGTCTGATGAGGACAGGTTTATCAGCAACAAACAAGCCCCTCCTCCTCTTTAGCCCCCGGCAGCAGGTTAGAATAATCCCCACATCACAAAAGCTCATCTCATCACACACGCCAGCTGATTGATCGATCGTTTCCGTGTCTGGCAGCGTGCGAGCCACACATCGCTCCCTCCCTTCTGCCCCCACTACAAAAATCTCCCGGGTTTTCTATTGCCGAACTTGCACTTGCACCGCATTACCGTACTGCAAAGACATGTCCCTATAGTCCTAGTCTAGTGTTAGCGGCATTTTTTTTAGTACGGAAATGGTGTGTGGGGAGTTCATGCGAGCTTGTTGTGGCGCTGAAAAATATTTTTTACTTTTTGAAACGCTGAAAAATATTACTTTGGCGAGTACGAGAGGGGAAAGAAAAAGACGTACGGCTTGGTGTAGTGGTGTGTTGGTTTGGTTTGGTACTTTGGCAAGGCGTGGATGGATGGGAGCGAGGAGGCAAGACCCTTGGAGTGACATGGCGCTTGTTTGTTTGCTCTTTTTAGCATTTGCTTGTACAGCTAGGCTTTGTGGCGGTGATGCTTTGTGGCGGTGATGGGCGACATTTTTGCAGGAAGTAGTGGTATGTTCGTGTTTTTAGGCCTAGAGGTCACATCAAAACTAATCTTGTTATTTAGACATCTTAAATAAGTTTAATTACAAAACCTTTTTACAAATGTGGGCTAATTTACGAGACGAATCTAATGAGCCTAATTAATCTATGTTTCGTTACAGTGATGCTACAGTAACCATCGTCTAATCACGGCTTAATTACCCTCATTAGATTCGTCTCGCAAATTAGTACAAAGTTCTGCAGTTAGTTTTGTAATTAGACTTATTTAAGACGCATAAATAACAAGATTAGTCTTGATGTGACCTTTAGGCCTAGAGAAACGAACACCCCCGTAGTCATGGGAGCACGAACCTAGCTAGCGTCTGTCCATGTGATGCTACTACTCGCCTCGCCTGCCCCTGCACCAACTTTTTTTCCCCAGAAATGAAGATATCGCACGTGGCGGGATCGGAAAACGTACTGGAAGTCTGGAACCAGAGCGTGCCTCGCTTGCTTGCTTGCTTGAGGCTGAAACCCACCGCCGCCGGCCGAGTACGGTGACGGGCGCTGCAGGCTGCGCGCCCCCGGCCAGAAGAAAGCCGAGGAAGAATAAACCCGCCCATGCCCGCGCGTACGCGGCAACGGCGTTTAACTAGGCCACCGCGCCTTGGTTTCCCTTGCTCGAGCTAAGCCGATTGGCCCGCGCGGAGGGAGCAGCGGACACGGGACGTCGCAGGTGAACGTGAACCCCACCACCGCTGCCTCGCTGGCTCGCACGCAGCTACCGACTACTTACGCGGACACGGCCGTAAATGTCGCCACAGGCAGCAGCTGGCCACTGCCTGCGGCCGGCCGGCAGCAGCCAAGCCAGTGCTGCTGTGCTGGCGGCCGGTGGCGCGCGCCAGCGGCGACGACGTTCGCGTCAACGCCGAGGCTGCTTGTGGCCGGAGCGCGCCAAGAAGCACGGGACAGGCAGGGCACGCAGGCGCGCCAGCCACCCACCCGAGACAGTAAAACAGCCATGCAGAATTGCAGATGCATACTCCCGGTGACGAGAGATTGCCTGCCCGTCGGCACGCACCTGCAGGCCCGGCTGCCATGGATTTGATTGGCCATTTCGTCAGCCTCCACGAGCACTCTGCTGCTGTAGCAAGTCGATTGCTTTTGGTGGCTTCCTACCTTGGATTCAGTGGTATGATGCCAACGGATCTCTATGTGCAAAAAACATGTACTGCTGGCCGGGACGTGCTTACTATGGCTCCTGTACACTACTTACTCTAGTGTCTTTTCGGTACCTTCGTACTGTTGCTAGCTAAATACTACTAATCAGTTGTTTGACAGAAACTGTGAGCAACTCTGTAGAATTCCTAGCTATAATTAAGCTCCAGCAAAACTGTATAGACGCAGGAACCTTGCTTCCATGATCCAAAATGAAAAACCAACCAAACTGAATACGAGTATCAATTTTACCCGGCAAAGACAGTTAACACCGCACGCTGGCTGCAGCAGCTGACTTGCTTTGCGCGCGCTTTCGAATCAAGAAAAGACGCGGCTTGCACGAAATGCAGATCCACGGGTACCTGGTACTACTCTCGTACCTCAATGCCGGTCCTGATTAAGCGGTGGGCATTACATCATGTGATCCGTTCCAACATCAGGACAGTACTCAGCACCATCGCTTTTAACGACAAGTCCTAGCTACCTTTTCTGCTTACCACCAAAGCACATTATCTGCCGCTTTTGGGCGGCCAGCTTGTCAATATTCGCATGCCACGTGCGCGCGCGCGTATTATATATGCCGAGCAGATCTTATATTATATATGCCACTAGTAGAAACCAAGTGGTAAACTGTGCTAATGAGGAGGATCTGCACAACGAAACACATCGGCAAAATCTGCACTGGCTTAGCGTCTGACAGTGACCCCGATCGGTTTTCTTGATGCTGCTCGGAATTGAGCGGTTGAGACGACAGGTACTGCTCATTGAGATCGAAGTGATGTGATAAATCGGGCAAGCGTCTCTATCAACCGATGAATCTGCTGACTAGTGGATCTTCTTGCGTTCAGAAGTACAGTAGAGCGATCGAACTGCCGTCGAAGATTTCCGGTGCGTTTACATTGTGCAAGCATGGACCACGGACCACGGCAGGGTATTATCCTACTGTACTACTACGTGTTTCGTCGTGAAAGAAACGGAAGAGAGAAAAGCCTGCCATTTGAGATGAGGACTTGACTCTAAAATTTAAGATCCCGTTTAAGAACATTGCCACGTCTACTGCTAAACTTTATCTAAGGTGTGGTGGAGAATTGATCGTTATTGTTGAACCATAAGTATATTGCCCACCTCTTCCATCAGTTTAGGCTTTTGGGTGAGTTGGTTGGTGCATGCAACTTAACATGGTATCAGAGCCAGAGGTCTTAAGTTCAAGTCCTGGTGACCGCATATTCACTGCGCCGCTCCTATTCCACATTGCGCCCACGAGACTGCACGTGAGGGGGAGTGTTGAACCATAAGTATATTGCCCACCTCTTCCATCAGTTTAGGCTTTTGGGTGAGTTGGTTGGTGCATGCAACTTAACAGTTATAACTTTGACAAAATCTATCATAAATGTGTCTATGACATGTGAACTACTCAGATGCTGAAAACCGTGACAACTGAAACTGTGCAATGAACCAAACAGCTGCAAAAGAAGTGTGGCAGATTATCGCTGCGAACTAAACATGCCGTAATAATCAAACTACAATTTAACTGTCGGCTGTCGCTGCGAACTGAAGAATTGTGGTATGTCTCTAAGTGTGTCTCTTCAGGAGCCAAGATTGAGACCGAAAGGAACCACACGTGTGTACATGCATACGATCTTTTTAAGCAAGACCGTACTACCCATCAAGCTGTCGACCGGCTAAAGTCGAACTTTAACACCTTCGTCAGTGCATGGAATGATGATCAAGCTGACGATTCTCTCAATCTTTGGCTTAGCTCCTAAAGATCTCGCGAATAGTGCCCGTGATTGTCGTCTTCCGGCGGCGGCCAGCCCCGCCCGGCCGAGCCTTCAATTCCCCTGTTGCGTCTCTGCCCCTCGAGCTCGCTGGCTGCTACAGCACCGGGACAACGATGCTTCACTCGGTCTGTTTCTTTCGATCGAGCCCACACAAGCTTGATGCGACCGCGAGGAAGAGTACGTGCGCGTGCAGCTGATTCGCCAACCTGCCACTGAAGGAAAGTTTTGCTGGTTAATATGGCTTGTTCATCGTTCTCATATTCGGTTAGGAAAGCTAGCAGGTAGGGGTAGTACTGGCTAGTACTAGACCGATTTAATGTGACCGTGATTGGTTGTTGTCATCTGAGATTCATTCCTAGCCCTATGTACAGCCTGGTCTTTGTATATATTTTATTTTGTATACAAGATGATGCGTAAACTTTATCGAATTGTGTCACATAGCTGCACAAACTTCAACAGTAGTTTTTGCAATTCTCGTCAATTTCTCGAACTATTTAAAGGGTGCATCACAAATCCATACTCTTCCCACAAGGCTCTGAAGTGGAATGTGTATGGCTTAAAGATGGACGTGACCTCCACATATACTTCATTCGTCTCAAAATGTAAGAATTTTTAAAGTTCAAATTTTGTACCAAACTGTAATAAGTAGTAATAAGGCCCGTAGGGACTGGAAAAAACTTGTGGTGGTATGTGTGCACTCCAATTTGTTTGGCACGACCTGTCGATCGAATGAAACATTGCTAGCAAACCACTCAAAGAAATTCTAGCATCTGATTCCTTTTATTTGAAATGACATAAGAAATTGTAGCTAAAGCACGTGTCACCTAGAGACTATATCAGCATCGTAAACATTTTAGTATTTCGGTGAGAGTAAGATCAAGTGGGAACTTACTTTTCAACTTGCAGGTACAAAACAGATTAATTAAAAGCTAGAGATATCAATGAAGAGAAGAGAGTACATTAAACTAATAAATCGTTTTTTACTAAGCAAGGACGGTTTGATGCAGATCGAACTGGTCCAGATCTGTTTCGCCAGCACGCACCTGCAACTTAATGCACCAACAAATATTACATCAAGAATCCAGTTAAGATAGAGTAACTGTGTAGTACAAAGTTGAAGAAAGTAAATCATAAAATCTCTTGTCAATATATCAGGGAAGGTTGAGCGATGGATCCAACACGGGCGGACGAGGTGGAAACGACGGTTAACAGTTAGCACTATGTACTCCATCTTTGTAACTTTAAGTGTCATTCTAGGATTATCTAGTTTTTTTTTTTCAAAATAAGTGTCATTCCACTTCTCGATGCAGGTGCTCCTTCACTGGTCATCGTTTTTCAGCGTGCTCTCTATTTTTCATCTCTTTTTAAGAGGTTAAAATGACACACTTGTATTTTGATACAGAAGAAGTACTTACGTTACCGAGCTAGGACGGCAGGTGTGGTCCTGCTGCTAGCAGCAAAAGGATAAGCGTGGGCCGGTTGCTATACAAGAAGGGTAGGTGTGGTTACTGTGCATGCTGTTGGTGCAAATCTACCTAGCCATGCATCATGCCGTACCAGCTTATTGCAACTAGTAAAATCGTGGTACAAATGAAGGTGGAAAATGCTACTCCACTATGGCTGAACTAAAAAGGGCCACGCTGACACTGCTGGGCGTAATCGTGTACCAGCACCGAACCATAACGTATATGGTACTACGCCGAAGCTCTGCATGTAAACGAACTCGATCGAGAACGATACTATGCGCGCATGGCATGCATGGGCAGCACAGCAGAATCCCGTTATGCAACGATGCATAGACCGTTTCGGCGCCCCGGGAGCATATGCAGTTGCACGATGGTGTACGTCACAGCTAGCGGAGATGCCATGTAGTACGAACGCGAGCGGTCGCTGGACGCCTGGACCACGTACGTACAGCTCACACAATCATACAGCACTCAAACGCGTGCGCGTACGCGCACTGTTCTCGGGTCGAACCCGGTCGGTAAACGTACGCACTCCCGGATCTCTGGTACTGCATGCTAGGCCGTAGCCTGGTCACCCTGGTGCGCGCCGTATCTGGACGCGCGCCGCACCGTACGTACGTACGCACGAACGCGAGTACGCCACATGGTGTGCTAGCTGATGCATGCGTCCGTACGCGCGCCTGCCCACGGAAGTTACCGTTCTCTCGTCGTTTTCCTTCCCGGCGCATGCATGCATGCCGCCCCGGTGCGCGCCATGGTCCATGCCCTACGCGACGTACGTACGGCCTCCATCCACTCCATGCGCACGTGAGGCGGCCAGAGGAGGGTGGCGCCCCGACCGGCCCACGCCTATACGACACGACGCCACGATGGCTTGGCAGGGGATCGGAGCGGTCGGCCGGCTAGCTCGTGGTCGTGGTGGCTGAATTCGAATGTGCGTGCCTCGCGAACGGCCTGCTAGCCGGTCCAGTCCAGAGCCGAGCGCGCGCGCGTCCATGCATGCATGTGGTGCCTGGTCCAGTGTGGATCCATCGATCGCCTCGATCTGTTCTCTTGTGCCGCGACATGGGAGGGAATGGATCGAGCTGTGCGTGCCAAGGCGGCCTGGTCCACGCGCGTGCACGGGGCACCCTCACCTCGTACGTGTGTATCGGGTCACCACACACACATGGCCGGCCGGGAAACCCGCAAGAGCCTGCTGCGGTCCAGTACGGCCGGCGGCCGTGGCTGGCGTCCCGGTCCCTCGGACGGAGCCGGCAAGCGAAACTGCAGAATTGGCCTTGCTTTACCGGACCGAACAAATCGTCCTCTGATAACGAAACGGCAACGTACCTGTGCGAAAAATCTCACAACTCCAAACTTAGCACACTTGGTCCGGGACAGCGTCGGTATGATCAGGTACTACTACTACGTACTCTACTCCTACATACCATACCAGTTGTTCGCGCGATAAAACCCGATGTAAAGAGAAGAGAGCTGCACGTACGCGCACGGTAGTAATAGTAGATCCGTCTCATTACTCGGAGACGTGCAAGTACAGGGGCAGCGGTTGCATTCGGTCGGGGATCCACCGATCGAACGCTGTTGCGGTTCAATGCGCGACGCGCTCCTGCTGGCTGCCTGCTTCAATGCCCTGGTGGCCACGGCTTCTGTTCGGGAGGAGTAATGAACAAAAGGTTCGGTTCCGTCTGGACCACCGCCATAGAAGCACCCTCTCCTTTGCTTCTCGCCTCTGTTCGTTTGTGTTTGGTTGAGTAAATTCAATTCATGAAAGGGCAGATATTAATTAACCTAATTAGCAGGAGTAAATGAGGGCGCATTACATGAACGGTGAAAAACGATCGAGAGTGACGGATGGATGTACCTTCCGTGCCTGCGCGGGCACTGCGTGCTTTTTATTGTCTTTGCATGCACGGCTGCATGTGCACCGCTGCCGTCCCGTCGATGATCTCCTCTGTCCGACTGCTCCAGGTTAAATCGCACTTGCATTCTGGATACGATTCCCATGCTCTGTACGTACGGGCAGTGGTACGTGTACGTGGTGTGTACGGCGACGAGGCTCTGCGTGTCATTCCGCAAGGCAGATGCACCGTGTTCTGCCCTCGTTTGTCGTCGAACAGGAGATGCACCGAGGCGAGGCTCTGCATGCCGTCGAACTGGAGAAGAAGGGGTGGTTTGGTGCCCTGGTGCGTGAGCGCGCGGCGAGAGGTGTTAGCCCCCGGCCCGGTTCATCCATGCCATTGGTCCAGGAGGAAGGAAAGTTAGGCTCGCTCGAGCTGGGCCTGATTTGTTCTTGGCAGTCTGGTTCCAGAACTGCACTGCGATTTGTTCTTGGCAAGTCATCAGTCCACGCTCCGCGTCCCAGAAGGATTCACTGGCAGCCGCAGTAGTAGTGCATCAGCATATCAGCTCACCAAACGCCAAAAGAGCAGGAGCACGGTTGTTACCAAAAAGAAAAAAAGAGCATTTCCCATCCTCCCCGAAGGATAAAAGTACGGGGTTCAGTTTCAGCTTGCAATACGGCTATATGACCTGAGAGTGCTCAGATTCTACAAGAGTACAAGACACGACGATACAGGTATATACACAAGCCGTTGGCCACTTCCTTTACACTGTTCTGCACTTCTGCCTGAACCTCCATGAACCCAACTCTCACCGTTTCCACAAGAATGAACTGTGATAACAAACGCTGCAGAAATGACTCCAAGTATAGCTGACGCTGGATTAATCCTAGTTACAATGGTTTGCATATTTATACTATCCTGCTGTCCGTATTCATCGGTTATACTAACATTCTACAGTCAGGACAACATGCTTGAGCAGGGGTACTGCAAACTTATACCCAGCCAGCCAGAGCCAGCCTCTCAGGCGAAAGTAAGCTCAAGCAGCTTTGAAAGCCAACATCGATTCTCCCTCATGTTCTGTATCTTCTTCTGTTACCATCCAATCGAGCTTTGGACCCTAGAGCACGAGAAAAATGGTAAGTGCATGCATGTACGAGAATGAATTTGCAGGATCCCTTTTGTTAACAGGACAGTGGTGGACTAAATATATAAATAAATGATACAAATACAAAATATGATAAATAAAACACCAAGAGGTGACAGTGACAAACACGCATACAAGAGGTTTATAACATATTCAGATCTAACTTTCAGACATTTTCAGCACACTGCTATAATATCTGATTCAGCACTACAAACCTAAGTTTTCCCCTGTATTTATTTTCGTCAGTCACTGAGACATGTATACATATTAAAGAATGAACAAGCAAAAGGCCCAACATGTAGAACAGCTACCTTTCCTTGACGAATTATAGTTGGATAAGTTCCCGTCATGTCTACGACAGTGGAAGGGTCAGCGATTCTAACACCACCGTCAACAATGAAATCTAGGCCCTGAAAAAGAGAAAGATCAAAGGATATCATGCCCAAGCCATCTTAAGGACCTAGTATACGGCCATACATTAAGCAATAGAGCGAATGGCTGGCTACTAGAGCATATAGCTGGTTACTATTCCAGAGAGGTTTAACTGGCCACTTACTGTAATCCATTACAAATTTTTATGCATTCATAAAATAAACGTAACTCTAGCAGTAGCTATAATATGCTGCTTAATGTATTTCCGTAAGCCTGAGTGGTTGGTACTCTACTACATACAGGTAATTGTTTAATATTTATTAACGACAATGCATGACACAGCAATAGATGCAAAGATGCATCAAATGGAACCTTTGCTCGGTAACATTCTCTCAACTTCTGCATTTTCAAAGTTTTTTTTTTAAAAAAAAACTTCTGCATTTGCACATGAGACGGTGAGACTAATGGATGGCAATGTGACAGATACATGATATCTTTCTATAAGAGAAGTGGGAAACAAGAAACTGAGCTATATTCTTTATTCCTAGTGAGATGTATTCTTTATTCCTTGTTAATATAATAGCAGGCAGCTCTCCTGCCGGTTCTTGGAAAAATAAGAGAAGTGGAATTTGGTATTGATACAAAAGAAAGTTCTTCAAGTGAGATTAAAACACAGAGTTTCAGGTGTAGCAGCAATATACCAGTGGCTCATAAATATCAGCTATGATTACTGGATCAAGTATCCATTCATCCTCTGACAGATATTTAACACTGTAAGGAAAGGAAATGGAAAAGGAAAAATTATAATACTTGAAATGACAGGATGACAAAGCGATTCATACTATTCTACTCAATCACAACCAAATCCCTTACAATACTAGCAATCTACTAGGAAAGATATCGTTTTCCTTTATCAGAAAAGATGATCAACAGATACAAAGCTCTTCATATTTCAAATAAAATACACTTTTTATGCAGTTGAACTAGAATATAAAGAGAGACCCATGCAGCATATATGCAAACTATTGAAATATGCAAGCACAGCATTAAGTACATCCTCTGAACTGTTTGCTGGAACTGTCATTTGATAATGCAGTAGAACATGCATTTGCAATCCTAATTGACCACAAACTGAAGCATTACCACGAGCAGAATGTAAAGCAAGCAGAAAATAGAGTTACACTTCAAACCTTGTGCAGATCAAAGGTGCATCCAGATTCTGCAATATTGCCTGGCAAATGGGATCGTCTGGAATTCGAACACCAACCTGTTTCCTTTTGGCATACCTTGTGGACCTCCCATGCTTTATGCATTGTTTGGGGAATTGCTTGGTTGCAGGTAAAATAAAGGTGTACTGTTCACAGTTGAAATAATCAGTTAACTGCGAAGTAATCAAGTACAACGGCAGAGAACAAGATGAAGAGGAGGGTATACTTACAGGACCAGGTAGTGCACGCTTGACAGCGCGGAAAATGTAGCTTGCCCTTGGTTGGTTCCTCGAGGAAATCCTGTTGTGTAGGTATCGATGTCACTTAGAGAGCGGCACATTATGCTGAGGGGCTGCAGAATTCAGATCTAGTATAAGCACATGGTGCATACGCAGAGTCAACTTCATAGCAAAGTATTTTACAGCCCTGCTAATCTTGCCTTCGAATCTCCGATGCCTTTCAGCCTGCATCAATAACAAACATACAGTTTTCAATTCAAGTTCAGAAAACCTTAGTTCAGGGCGACATAGAAAGAATTGAAGTCACATCAGTCAGCATGCCAAAACTGATCAAAGCAACAAATTTACCTGCGAAGGCGCTCAATTGAGTCGTTGTTACTCAGATCACAGACGATTGAGTAGCTGTCAAAAGTAAGATTTTTCATATTATTTGTGTTCAACAGGGCATCGTATAAAATAGGAGACTTGAAAAATATTTAAAATATAGTTATATATTGATATTAAAATTTGGTTACATTATATCGCTATGAAGTTGGTCAAACAAACCCAACCAATCAAATAGGACAAGAGAACAAATGTTATTTATCATTATAATCATCTAAGCATATGTGCAAAACAGTTTTCTAAGTTCAAATTCCTTGGAAACAAAAACATCCAGCCACCAGTTGCACATAAGTAATTCATGTATGCTCCGCTGTTGCCTATAATTAGACAATACAGAAGATTATGTGTTCATGAACTAACGAGAGCAAGCGCACCAAGCCATCAGCTGCAATGCAAAAACACATTCAGCGTGCACAATTCACTTTAATAGAACGCTAGACAATGGCACACTCTCCGTACATACAAGTTTGGGTAGTTCCAAACACTGAAATGAAAGAGACCAAGAGAAGAGACGAACAGCCTACACGGTGTCAGTAGGGATTATCCCGACGCCGCCGCGGTGGATGAGGTCGATGACAGGGTCCAGCTTCCAGAAGAACTCGCCGGAGGGCTCCACCTGCACCCGCAGCATCCCCGCATCCCCTCTTAGTACCGTTAATTGGCGATAAGAAAACGCATTGAAGGCAGAAAGTACCGTGAACTGGCGCTCGGCGGCGTACTTGAGGCGCTTGGGGTTGCGCTTGTGGAGGGCAACGATGGTGGAGGAGGAGGCGCGGAGACGGAGGCGTCCGGGCGGAAGCGGAGGCTGATGGGAGGGGAGGCGGAACGAGTACGGGGACGGGGACACCGCGCGGCAGAAAGAGAACCGTGAGAAGGAGGCCGCGGTGGCGGGGTCGGCGGCGGCCATGGAAGGTGCTGGCTGCTGAGGTCGGAAGGGTGACTGGAAAGAGATGAACATCCGCCACACAATATCGAGCACTGCAAAGTGCACACGCATACTCCCTCCGTTTTTTAATATATGACGCCATTGACTTTTTTCGTAACGTTTGACCATTCGTCTTCTTCAAAATATTTGTGTAAATAGTTAAGTGTATAAATTAACCTTAAAGTGCTTTTGATGATGAATCCAATGATATTCATTTCACATTTGAAAAGTAATTATTTAAATCTATATTGTTGGTCAAAGTTCAACGAAAAAGTCAATAGTGTCATATAATAAAAACGGAGGGAGTACGATTTATATTTTGTTAGAAAATTACAGCCAAGAACATGCAGTAATAATCTAAACCCTTAAAGAACCAGTTTAGAGGAAAATATTTTCTACCCTGCCATACTCGACCCACCTGTGGATCTACCGTTGATCTTAATCATCCCACCCTTGATTTCACGTTAGTAGTGGGCCCCGTAACAAAGTGTGACGCTCCCACCAAAAGTTTACACGTTTCCAGTACAAAAATCTTACATTTTCCAAACTTTTCTCACCTTGGATAATTTCCACCCTCCCGCAAAACCCACGCCAGTAGAGTCCTGCCAATTCCGCACTCCCCGCTTTCCAAAATGCAATCGCTACCCGGCCGCAATTCCGCACTCCCCGTTTGTACCGTGATGCCTTCCTTTTTTTGCACCGTGATGCCTTCCTTTTTTTCATACGGAGATTGAATTCCCTTCCATCTACGAGTTCGTGTCTTCCTCGACCTCCCGAAGGCAGCAGGTGCAATCACGATCCGTCGACCTCCGCGCCCAGGTTTGGCCAGGATATCGTCGATTCCATCCGCAGTACGCGTTCTTGATTTTCGCCGTGGATATTTGCTCAGTGATTTCCATCCTCCCCGTGTCCTCCTCCAGATCTCTCCTCTCCTTCATTCCCTCAGATGGGAGTACTACTTGCGCGCCGCCACCGCACCGTCGATGAGGTGGCGGAAGAGCTCACCGTCGCGGATCAGGACCGTGGTGCGGCGGCGAGGCACCGTGCGGACTTGCGTACCTGTATGGCATCCTGCGCTTGTGCGGGTGCGCGGCGGCGGCGAGACAGCGCCCTTCGGCCTTGCGCGCGGCCGCACGGCGTCCTCCGGCGAGCAGCACCACCACCATCCGTCTCCTCTGGTACTTAACTACTCTTTCTCTCTTCTCCTCTGCTATTTGCGCTACAAAAGTCTGAGCGGTGCGTTTCGAAATCATTATTTATCTGTTTTTCCATGTGGTAGTGGCACTATCTGCCGCTGCTTTACAAATCGAATCCATCGATCCATGGCTCATCGATGTTTTGTGGGGCGATCTGATTTGATTGGAACTTCTCTGGGACACACTAATTAATCAGCGTTGGCATGCTGCAGCTTATAAGCTATTAATCACGTGACACATGGATTGCTGATAACATTGTTCGCACATGCATCTGTTGTTGTGAATTACTGCATTAGTTGAGTGTTGCTGCATCTACTGGCAGCCATTTGCACATGGGACGCAATAAGAGAATCATGAGGTGATCAAGATGATGGAGAACCGATTATGGGTTGATTCCATTGGGTTATTAATTTTATTTTGGTTTTATCATGGCTTTGTCCTGACAGTTACTTCTTATACAATTATTACAGGCAAGCATTCAGGAGGAGCTTGACCTCTTTGTGCTGTAACACAGAGTAGCACAATAATGATTGTCATGAAATTTATGCGCAAGGTTTGTCTCTAGAGAACCATTTTTTTTTAAAATGGCCATTCTACTCTGTATTTTGAGGGGCTCATTTGATCGTTTGATAGTAATAATCCTCCTTGTTTACATAACTATCTGTCAGACCATATGATTTTGAATGTATGAGCAGGAAAGTGGATTTGGCATCTCATCTATTGGACTGTGGTTGCTGAATTTCTGTTGTAGCATCTAGGTTTGTGCATACTGCATATCGCCGCCTTCCCATTCAGGACATATTCATTTGACCCTTATGTTTGTGACAATAGAACTGAGTGTTAAGCCTTTCCCATTGAGGACATGGTATTTCAAGCCACAACCAGGTTGTATTTTGAGTTTTGGTATGACATTCATTGGCCGCAGCGCTCGTTTTGAGTTGTATTTGACACTATATTTTGATCTAATACTTGAGAGAAAAAACCATGAAAAACAATATTGGAAGGCCTCACAATCATGATGCATCATAATTTTTAATAGAAAATACTTATTCTCCTGCAGAATTGCTTTTATATTTTTTATGTTTCAGTGAATTTTTTAGTGTTCTGTTTACCAAAATCCTTTTTGGCCCTTAAAAAAGAGTACCCTGTATGAGCAGGTCCATGATACTATAACTCTCCACATGAATGGACAGTGTATCCTCCTTATTACATGAATGTTGAAAAAATTGGATGTGAGTTCAATATGAAGTAGAATATTTTTCCCTCTGTTCCAGTTTTCAAACCATGCATTTGTATTTTGTAATATTGCTAGCCATTTTCGAATGAATTATTAACCTAAAATTTCATTGCAGATGGAAAAAAATGTGTTAATCCTGCCTTTGTACTGCAGAGCTTGTTCTCTATGAGAACATTAAGGTAAGCCATATTCGTTCTTATATTATTTTACTTGGTTTTTAAACCAGAATCTATCAAGATGGTGTGGATTTAGTATCTATATGATATACTTTATTTCTCTGTGATATGCTTTGGATGCGTTGATAGCAAAGCTCTGCAGTACAAAGGCAAAGCTCCAATATAAATAAATTACACTTACTGGTACGGGTGGTTTTTTTGTGTGGTGTTTCTTGGGTTTAGGAACGTCTATTATATGCCATTTACATGATTGTTTTGTCAACCTTACAGAATTTCACTCCTGTTTTCAGAGGAGTAAAATGCTGTCATGTGCAATTATTTCGGCTAGAAAGGTAGCCCTCAGGATCTATGTTCGATTCTCCATATGGTAAGGTAGGTTGCCAGTTCTTTTCTGAGAAGTTGCATCCTTATAATCTTCTACACAGGATATGTTTACTTAAGTCTGCCACAAATTTCATCATGCCTACCCCTTCATATGGATTAAATCAACTTCTGATCACGACTTTTGATTGTGTGCATGCATTACTAAATAGTGTCATAATCGCTTTCAGTTCCTTTGTCATGACAAACTTTCATCCTATGACATTTCCGTTCATATGAAATGAATCATCATAACGATGCATTCATTTGGCAGGAGGGATTCGGCAGAAGGGCCGCTTGGTTTCAGGGGATGCAGATGTATATTCCTTCTTGCATTCTACTTATGATGAAGAGGTTACCATTTCTATTCTTATAGAAGTTACTTCCATGTGTTCTTTTGTATAAGATATGTTTCATTCGATCTCTAACAAGTTGTACCCTCCTACCTTTAATACAAACCAAATCAATTTCTTGGTGCATGTAAATGTCTCTATGTGTCTTCATTACTGTTAATTTTTGCAGAATAAGTTCAGCTGTTCATAGTTACCTTCAGATTTTTGAGTGAATTAATAAAACCATATTTGAATTTTAGATTTGATCATCATGATCTTACATGTACATTAATTCCTATCGTTATGGACTATCTTTTTTATTGGCTGGTCAGAGATTCATATCCTCATGGCTACATTTTTATTTCTTTGGTTTAAGTCATTTTTTTTTGTTTTCATTTTCTTGACATGCTTTTGAATTCCAGAAAATTCCAATTTGGCCAGGTGCAGGGAGCAGCTTCGCCAACGTTTCCATCTTGATGAGTTGACGGATGAATCGGTGGATGGGTCAAGACCATCAAACGCATCTACGAGAACACCATCACCTGCAGCCATCCCTCAACAACGACACCGACCCATGCCACTCGAATAAAATCTTTTATTTTGTTGGATTCGCATGTGGATGTTTGGGGATATGAATGGTATTTCATTTGACATGCATGGGCCCATGAGTGCATATGGCATTGGCAAAGCTCGATTCCAATTTTCTTGCTGTGAGAAATCGCATGTTGTAAGTTTTTGAATACTGCGTACAAGAAAAATAATTTTTGGTACGCTAGAGACAAGAATACCATGTTGTCGAATGTTGGAAACAAGAAAAATGGCCAGCAGTTTTCTTATCTTCGACATACAAAAATTCTATTTTCATGCCTTCAACGTACGAAAATTATATTTTTGTGTAATAAAAATACAAAATATGAGTTTTTATGCATTGAAATTTTGTTGAATCATGATTATTTCTGTATCTCTTGAAGGAAATTATATTATTTTAAAAAATCCTAATACCCATGGCCCTGCCAGTTTTTTTTTTTTTTGAAAGTCATGATCCTGTCAGATGATATCATTATTTAGACACGTGCGTGGCGCACGTGCATTTTTACTAGTAGCTAAAATTGGGTGGTTTCGTATCTATATATCTCATATAGAGGTAACTCACTTAGTGTAGTTATTGCTATAAAGCTGCTCTCACGTTGAACCATATCACTTGAAAAGCTTCAGCCATCAGATCATAGTCTACAAAGTATCAAGTCCGTCAGATCATAATCTCCCATACACTCTTTCTTTGCTTGGTGTAGTAATTGGCTACATAAAACTTCCGCCACTATAGTCCTATTTTATTTCGTGCCTCACCATTATTAATAACCACCATCACCCCGGCATAATCAAGATATTAGTACCACTGATGGAATTAATCATCCACTAATTGCTCTTTGCTAAGTTACTTCGCAGGACCATTTCCTATATAAAGGACCAAGTGTCCTCACAGTTCGTGTGAACTTTTCAACATCTTTGAGAGTCACACCAAACACGAACAATGCTCTCGAGTCCAGTCCCAAAACCATATACACTCTTCTCAATGAGCATGTTCTGATTTTAATGCTGTGATTGGATTGTGAGTCTTTTCCTTGTTGATCAGTCGCAAGTACGTGTGTGATTGAGTGATTCTACGTGTGTGATTTTCCCGAGGATGCCATCTCAAGGTATATTGATTGGGCTCACATATTCATATTCAATGCTTACTGACTAATTATGAAATTTAATATGATTAGTGTGTGCGATATAATAAGAGGTAAAAAGAAAAGCACAGGGTTGCCAGAAGAAGCAAAACCTCTGAGGATATTTGATAATTGATTTTAGTTGTATAGATTGTTCCTCCCTCCCTGTACACTTTTCTTAACATCACAAGGAAATGAAATTACATTAACTCAATTTACTCAACACAACCAATATTAGATAGTTTACCAAATTCATTCCATTACTTTTTTTCCTATGCATCTCTGCAATTCTCTCTCGATAGTAAATAGAAACATAAATGTGTGCCACAACGTCTAGAGTCAGGTAACACTAACATGGAAATTTGTCAACATACACCTGTTTGTTTATGGTGCAAAATGATTCAAAAATTTTCATCTTTCTGAGAGTCAATTCAAACACCATATTTATCTTTCTATCAGTAAAAATGTGGATTCCCATTGTCATTCAATCTAACTTATTCAAGCCAGCCAATCTCTTTAATTTCCTTTTTATGCAATGAGTGAAATGCACCGTGGGTCCTTAAACTATTTGAGGATTCTCATCTAGGTCCATCAACTTTCAGATCGTCCACTTAAGTCCATGAACTATTTAAGTAGATTCATTTGGGTCCAAAACCCTCCAACTCAGATGAAACAGCGGACCTGGCATTTCCGGCATGGATAAAAGATCATGTGTCGGTCCATATTTACAGTAAACCCCTTAAAGTTTGTCTTATTCCTATTCAGAAGTCCCTGTCCACACTCGCCGCTCGATGTACCAGCTTACATACCATATGACTCGCCATTGATTTCTCCCTCTTGGGTGAGCTAGAGTCCAATACGTTTCTTATACCCTAGCTCTTCTCCGTGCGCTCCTCTCTGATCTATTTTCCGCGAGTAATCTCTGCCAAACCCATAAGAGTTTAGATTTCCCACCGTCATCTTCACCCAAGCCCATCCTTTCAAAGCTCGCAGCTTGTCGCAAGTTATGTGTGTATGGAAATGAATGAGATGGGGCTTATGTCGAGGCGATGCGCTGTGGGGATTGCATGTGCGATTCAGGCGTGCGGAATAAAGATCGCCCCCACATACATCCGGTGTTTGTCAAAGCAGTAGTTATCGCCATTAGGAAGTCAAGAGCATGATAGTGAGAATGAGAGAAAGATGGAGAAGCTGCCTGTAAAATTGTGTCATGTTGTCATTGGCACGTCAGCACAACTTAGCTATATGTAGATAGGTATGGACCAAATGAACACACTAAAATAGATCATGGATCTAGATGGACGATTTGAGAGTTGATGGACCTGAATGAGAATCCTTAAATAGTTTAAGGACCCACGGCGCATTTCACTCTTATGCAATTATGCTCATTGTTCATTGTCCCGCAGCAACGCGCGGGGTTTTCATCTAGTGTCAATATAATTGAAGGGACCAAAGCATGCGTTCAGAATAAAATTGAGATAGAACCTGGACATTTTCTTTCAATATTGGTGTTCAGATTAGAGCCTTGACAGAAAATTGATCAGCCTCGATAATACTCCTAATTCATAATATTTATAATGTCATGGAGAAATTTAAATTGACAAATTTTTAAATGTGAATTTTGACATCGACGTGTCTCTAACAAGTGGATCCACGTGTGACCATGAGAATAGCAAAATTTTAATTCCTACCATTTTGTTTTTTGCGATGGATAATTCATAACATTTGCAATGGCGTAAAAAACACACACCATATTTTATTTCATTTTATATATTGTAGTTGTTGATCAATCCACGAGGATGTTGAAATTCTTCTAACAATCAAAATATCAAAGAAATCTTTGTTGCTAACACATGGCATGGAGATCACGGTGATCACTAGTAACAAGCTCGTGAAAATGACTATAACACTATACAATAATTGTTTATACTAGTGACGGAATCATTCTCCACTTTCATTACGAGAAGGAGAAGAGGAATGAGATGGAATGGAGTGGGAAATCATGGGGGAGAGGGGCCTCAGCCCCCCCCCCCCCCCCCCCCCCCCCCCCCTCTCGCATGATTTCTTTTGCCTTGCTATACACATAATTTGTGTTTCAGGTCTACATATACAGATTCGACAACGCTCGATGTAACTATGACATTAGAGTGAGTGGGTTGTTAAAGTAGTCATCGTTAAACTCCAACAGAGATTGTGAAAAGGCCTGTAGCCTACTGGTTACAAGAGCCTTAGTAGCACCTGAGGTCCTGGGTTCGACTCCTCATGTGAGCGAATTTTTCAGAATTTAACGGCTTTGTGTGTTCAGTGGGAGGCGACGTGGCCGTCGACAGCGAGGCGCCAGTGGTGACTTCGTCAATCTCGAGGGAGCAAATTTTCTAAGATTTAGCGGCGTTGTGCGTTAAGCGGGAGGTGACGTGGCCATCGATAGCGAGACGCCAATGGTGACTTCGTCAATCTCAAGGATTTACCGGCTCAGTCTGAGTTGTACTATATGCTCATAGGGGTAGGGTTTCCGTATGTGCTTTTGAGAGTGCTTGCGTTGTGAGTGTCTGATTGTACTGTGTAATCGAAAAAAAACTTCAATAGAGATAAAAAAGGATTATTTCAGTTCTATTAGATAATGAAAAAAGTACCCCCTCAAAGTTCAAAAACATTTTATATGCAAGACTGTTAATATTTGACGGATGTCCATCATTAAAACGTAACTCAAAACATCAAATTTTGAGTGAAACATGTATAACTAAAGTAGTTATCTAAATATCTATCAAACTATAATTGATTACCATTATAACTAATATCACTGAAATACTTGGTATTTTCTAATAGGTCTATTGAGGACTTTCTTTTTTCTGTAAGTTGTAAAATGGCTCTATACAATATGCATGTCAAATAGTAAGTCCAATTTGTATATTATAAAAAACGACAGAACACATGTAACCAATTGTTGTGATATCTTCTTGGTGCAACTCGAAACAATCGAAGAATTCAAACTACAATGTAAAACAATATGTGGGCTTTATGGTCATTTATATCATTGATGATAATATAAGGCGGGTAACTTTTATTCACCTATATCTCATACTCCTAGACATAGATCAAATATATAGAAACAATCATTACAAAGTGTAGCTTGTGATTCTATGAGACATCCTTGTAATATACTACTCCCTCCATTTTTAATATATGACGCCGTTGACTTTTTCGTTGAACTTTGCCAACAATATAGATTTAAATAATTACTTTTCAAATGTGAAATGAATATTATTAGATTCATCATCAAAAGCATTTCAAGGTTATTTTATACACTTAACTATTTATACAAATATTTTGAATAAGACGAACAGTTAAACGTAACGAAAAAAGTCAATTGCATCGTATATTAAAAAACAGAGGGAGCAGGAGATAACAAAAGTCGAAGGGCCATACTCAATTCGCAAAAGAAAAAAGGTTCGACCGTGCTACAGAAACATAGGCATTTACGTTTACCACCCTGTCCCCCGCCGGCAGCTCCTGCTAATTCACATTTCCCCGGACGACGACGAGACGCCTTCCTCCTCCACTGGAACTCCCTCGCCTGAGCCACAGTAGCGACCAGGCGAAAAAAGAGGCGATCTATCTCCGGCGGCGGCTCCCCTCGGTCTCCTTCCCCTCCGGCGGCCCGCGGGGCTCCGGAGGGTCGGGAGATCGGCGGAGCTGCCGTCCGGGTGTCCTTGTAGTTGCTAGTTAGTTTGTAGATTAGGTTTCCAAAGTTCTAGGGTTAGGGTTTCGGACGCCGTCGCTCGTCGAGGCGATGGTGGCCGTCGTTCGTCTCTCCCGCGGCGGATCTGGCGGAGGCGTCGTCGTTGGCGGCTGTTTCCTCTCCGGTGAGGCCCCGTGGAGAGTTTGTGTCCGGTCGTCGGCGCCGAGGTGGAGGTGGCGGCGGCGATGTGGATCTCGGTCCTCTCGAGCTCATCCTCGCCCCGTTGGCGGTTCGCTCCGTCGCCAGCGGAGCCTCGTGGACGTGGCGCCCTCGTTTCGTGGGGCGTTCGTCTAGGAGTTTGCCGACAACTCTTCCCCTTGCCGGTCTGCGAGGGGAGGGGGTTGCCGGATTTTGTTCAAGGTGCAGAGGAGGCTGCGGGTTTGGCGGCAAGAGGAGGGTGGCTTGGGTTCGGCTTCCCCGCGGTGGTTTCCATCGCCGGCGAGCTCCGAGCCGGGATCAAGGGGGGCTTGGGTGCTGCCCCGGCCGATTGGACTTCGGCTTTTGCTCATCTAGCCCGGGCGGCGAGTGTATTCACCGATCTTCAAAGCGTGTGCGCGACGGGGCCTTTGGCTCCGGGGAGCTCCCCTTGGTCTTCGGAAGACGGAGAAGTTCCTGGCGCTGCGCGTGTGGGCGAGGCGGCGAATGTGGCCTCGATGTGCAAGGCTCTCAGGGACTGTTTGTACTTTCTGGTTGTGTCGAGGGCTTTTGTGCAATTTGGCAGGGACAGCTGTTCCTTCTGTATCCTTCTAGAGTATGCCTGGGTGGTGTACGCGTCTTTGTACATTTTCCTTAGTATTAATACAGGTATGCTTTATCAAAAAAAAAAAAATTCACATTTCCCCAACTTCACCGTGCCATAGAGCACACGGCACAAGCAAACCCCCCAAAAACCACTTGGCCCGCCGCCTCTCCGGCCTCCTCCGCCGCCGCGAATGCCGGAGCCGCAGGCCATCCTCCCGCTCCGCGCGCTCCCACCGGACGCGCCGCTGCCCCTCCCCCCTCCATTCCACCCCCAAACCCCTACCCCCGCCGCGGCCCCGGCCCCGGCCCCTGCCACGACCCCGACCCCGACCCCTCCCCAACCCCAGAATTCCGCGGCGCCGCCCGGCTCCTCCTCGACGCGGCCGCGGCACCAATGGGAGATCTCCGCGCGCGCCTGGCTCGAGTCCTTCCCCGACGGCCGGCCGCCCACGGAGCCCGAGCTCGACGCCTACATCGACGCCCACCGCCCCGAGCTTCCCTCCCTGCCACGCTCCCAGCTTCAACAGCGCCTCCTCGCCCTCCGCGGAGACCAGGTAACCAATCCTCCTACTCCTTCCCCTGTTCACCCGTTCACGTGTTGTGCACGATTTGCAATTCATCATGTAACTTCGCTGTAATTTAGTTGATGGGATTGATCAGCTTGCGCACTTCATCACTTATTATTTCCTCATATAGTGTGACGATTGTGGGTTACTCCACTGGTCAGCCGTCGAGGATGGAGCCTGTCCTGAAACATTATGTTTCTACTAGAATTGTTTGTGGGTTTCAGCCCTCGGAATTTGGAGTTGCTCATTGGTATTATAGTTTGTTAGATTTACTGATTATGAGAGGTTCCACAATTAGTTGAACTAAATGGCTATTAGTTTAGTTTGGAACTCGTGGAGCACACTGATTTCCTAACTGAAATATGTTATCCACTGTGTGTGTTTGTAGTGCTAAGCTGCTTCTGCATGATATTCGAGGAAATGACTGGTTCTCCGTAGCCGTTTCTTACATACTTGTCTATTAGATTCCTCACAATTGACCAACAAATCTGAGTTCAGTATGCACTTACATTTTGCCTTCACGTCAGGTTTTAGATGCAGAACAGAGTGCATTCCCGTACAGGTTCCAGCGAACTGATCTATGGAAGCCTGTGTACCAGTGGTTGGAAACTCTTGAGATGGATTCACTAGTAGAGACTAAGCAGATATCAGATTGGCTTACATCAAACCCTAAGATAATGGACAGGCTGGTTGAGAAGCACTCAAAGTATCATTTAATACACTACACCCAGAGAATGCATTTGAAGCTGCTGAAGAAGAGGGGGAAGTTGCCAAAGGTAATTACATTTCTGAATGGTTTGATCAGTCTATGCAAGAAATGCCTTTTTATATTATTTATATATTTTCTAAAGTGGTCTCTCGGCATTTTCTAAAAGGCTACTACACTTTTAACAGGGGATGTATGCGATGTTGCTTGAATCTAATTTGCCAAGCCACTTGACATAAAATCATAAATATTTCTAGCTATCGTTGCAGATTGCCCTAGGCATCACTCTCACACTTCTGCCCTCAGTTTATTATCATCAGTTTGTCACAGCGAAGTGAAAGAATCCACCCTTCTCTAAATCATCACATATAACAGTTGGTTACTTTGGGCTCTGTTTCTTTGTTTATCATATTTCTTGTACTTGCCAGTTTGACTGTTGGCAGTAGTTGCATTCCACCTAATAATTTGATGCAACAATACTTGCAGTAAAAAACATTTATTTTCTAGTATGTACTCATGGGTATCTTGCAATTTTCATGTCTATTCCCATGACCTCTTGTTGGAGTACATCTTGATGACCTTTCATATTTTCCTTATGCGATCTGGAATATGCTTTGAGTTCTTGTTCCTTTTTGTCTGAAGACACTATCTTCACAAAAGCTGATTCTTAAATTTCAGACCCTACAACTTTCTGCGGCTAGAGCCACCGTCAAGCCAAGTGCTGCTCCAGTGACACCAGAAGAAAGCACAGTAACATTGCGAAAACCTACTCCTCCACCAGCAGGTTATATCTAAATGTTTTCATAGTTTTTTGAAGTGATACCTTTGAGCCTCCACAATAATCTAGTGTTCTGCCATTTTGCAGGTAGATTTTCTGGTGACGCTGCAGCTAGAGGTCATAGTAGCACAGCTGGCAGATTCCAAGGTGGAAGTGCATCTCTCAGGGACAAAAAGACGTCATCGTCCAAAAAGAAAGAAGCTTTGCTTAAATATGAACTGTATGTAGCCAACTCTGGGTTATTTGTCTGTTAAGTGTTGTTAATGGTCTGTACTCACGGGTTCATGGATGTTTGTTTTTTCAGTTTAACTGATTTGCAGAATCAACTGACCACTGTGCTGTTAAAGCAGTGCCGTACTGTTGCCATTAAAGAAATAGATCCATCGTGTGTGGAATTTCAAAATCCAGAGACTAACTTAAGTGTAAAAGAAGGGGCCACTACTGCTAGTGCACCAGCTCCTGCAGAGACAACAAAGGTTCATGTCAATGAGAAGTCAAACCCAGCAGAAGCCTCAGATAGTGAATTTGGGCAAAACAGGAAGAGAAACCCTATCTTTGTTACACCTGCATGGTGCTATTGTGAAGCTTTAACAGGTTTGTCATTTTGCTTGATGGAGGATTCATTTGTCATTATATTTGATTGATGTATCCTTTTTTGTTGGCTCCTTTATACAATAATTTTTGGAATATTAGTTCCCTTCCAGCTTTCAAACTGTATTTTAGCAAGTATCCAATGGTTTGGGAGTGTTTTTTGTTAAAATTATGCTAATATCATTCCATGCCAAAAAAATCAAAACCGTTTATGTATATTGGTCTTATTTTTTTATAAGTGTGCACATAAGTAAATTTGGAATGAAGGTAATATTCCTGTCAATCTTGGATACTCCCTCTGGATTTTAAATTGTTGATGTTGGCTAGTGTAATTTTGCACTAACCAACGTCAACAAATTAAATCCAGGGAGTATTTATTTATACTTGAAGATTAGGCTGCAATATCCATAGCATGCTATGGTGCACCCATGAATGTGTTACTTCTTATTTTTCAAATGTTACTCCATATTCACATATTATATAATGGAATATTGACTTTTCTTCTGTTATAATTGCAATTATGGCCCTGTTTGGCACAGCTTCTGCTTATTGCTGCTTCTCGGTTCATTCTGAGAATCTGCTTAACTAACAAGCTGCTGCAGAATCGTGGTGTTTGGCACATATTCTGCTCATTTTTGTGAAGAAACTACGAAATAAGTTGTGCCAAATAGGGCCTATGTTAACTACTGGTCTGTATCAACTGACCAAGTATGTTAAAACCATTGCAGGAGCCTCGCGGGGTGAAGAAAATAGTTCACGTAGTGATGGCTCAAGAAGTTTGGATTATTGGAAAGGACATGCTAATCCGCTACTGAAAAATAAAGATATTAAGAAAAATATATTGTTCTGTCTGGAGGGACGTGAAACTGGTGCCAGCTGGTCTCAGGCTTGTTCTTATGGAGGCTATGCCGGACGGAATTGTGAAAAATGGACTCCATTTCTTGAAGGCATGCTCGTTTATAACTTTGTTCTTTAAAAAGTAGAGCCAAGCTGTTTATCGTTTCTTTTAAAAAATCTACCTACTTGTTTTACTTGAACTGATAAGTTTTTCTTGATTTTCAATACAGGATGGAATTCACCTGCAGTCCAGTTTGAAGGGCCTGCTGTACATGTTGTGAGAAAAAGTTACCTATCGTGGAGTCCAACTTCATGTGCTTATACATCAAGTGCTCCTGCTCAGCCTCATGACAGGGTATGGATATCTTATGTTTGTGGTTGTGTAATTGTGTGCAAGTTCAAATCTCAATATCTGATAGTTTGCTTTGACTATCTTTTCTTTATGAATTTTAAATGCTCTTCTGGTGTAGAATTTTTATCAAGTGCGTACTTGGTTCCGCTTGTAACTCAAAAATTAGACTAGTTCTTATGTCAAAATGGATCATCATGTGCAGCTTCTGTCAGAAAAGGGATAAGGATGTAACTTATATTCAGGCTGATAACTACCCTTCTTATTTGTTTGCTTCATTGTCGGTGATCCTTAACTAGACTAGTTTGATTGTTTACATTCAATGATGTAGTCATAAGTTCGATCTGGGAAGACGAATGGAGTTGAATTGTTGGTAGATATTGAACGGGGAATTTGAAACTGATTAGCATCATCAGAATGCTGTGCAGTCTACTTGTTCTTGGTTAGCTAAGATCGAAAGTGAAATAGTCAGCTTTCATTTTGACTGTTTGCTGCCTCGATTGTGCTCCCTCACAGCGCTTTCCTTTTTCAGAACTATATGTTGTGGTTATTTTCAAATTTGCTCTGTATTTATTTTCCATATTTACACATTTTTATTTATTTACTGTTGTGCTGCATCAGCAAGGTGTCCGCAAAATTCTTGATGTAAAGTTCCATCCAGAAGGTCTGCCTCAGCTTGTTTCTAGCTCTAATGAGGTTAGTGCCATTTATGATCCATTTTGTATTTTATGGTCAAGAAACATAGAGAGGGGACCTTCAAATGGCTGTTGTCATAGCCGCCTCCTTTGCTGTTGCCATGCAAATCTTCACACCAATGTCTTGAAAATTCCTCTGTTTTTTTGGTTCCATTATATTTTATGTTACCTTCTAGATTCATTAGCGTTTAGGGGTACGGAAATGTTTTATTATATTTTGTGTTATCTTCTGGATCTTGTCCGCAACAATGATATACGGGAGATTAGGGGTGGCACCAATTGAGGAAAAGGCGAAAAGCTTGTCCAGCATTGGTTGAGATGCTTTAGACATACAACCCAACCACAGAGGCACCATTGTGTTGCGGGATAGTTAAGCTCTCTCTGACCATGTAAAGAGAGATAGGGGTAGACTGAACTTGACATGGGAGGAGTCTGTGAAGAGAGACATGAAGGATTGGAATATTAACAAAGAGCTATCCATGGATAGGAGCACGAAAATTACCAACCCACATGCCAGAACCGTGACTTAAACTATCGGTTTCCGCTGAACATTTTTAATTCAGTGATTTTTTTATTTTTTTCTTTCATTTTTTTCTTTTAACTTTTCATGCTAGCTCTTGTAGGTTTCATCTCTATCCTACCCTAACTTGCTTCAAACTAGAAGGCTTTATTATTTTGTTGTTATAGAATCATTAAAATATTATCTCACTGATTCAGGCACCCAACGAATTATTGCTTTTCAATCTTCTCTCTGGAAGGGCTATTCAGCTTAGAGGCCACAATACCAAGGTATGCCAGATAACTTTATTGTTAGTGCATTTTCTCACTGAGTATGTTCTAAGATAGTGCATCAAGAGTCAAGACCCCTTTGTCCTACCCCTTGTTGGTTGCATAATACGATTTCTTCTGAATCGGATACAAGAAGCTGAATAATTACAACCACCATCATGAAAAATTTTTTTTAGTAAATTTCACAAAACTACGACTATTTGCTCCCGAGTAACAGAAAATTATGACTTTTGAGTTTGATTTCAGAAAACTATGACTATTTACGCCTCTTGTAACACAAAACTACGACTTTTTGATCTGGCCCCACCTGTCAGCCACTCATTCAGCAAAATGGAGATGTGTGGCTGACATGTGGGTCCAGGTCCAAAAGTCGTAGTTTTCTGTTACTTGGGTGCAAATATTCGTAGTTTTCTGAAATTATCATTTTTCTTTTTTTTTTCTTAAAGGAAAATAATGAAAAAGGTGGCCATGTGAGTACCAACCAATCTGAGTTTTCTTTGCAGTAGAATTTTGTTAATCCTTTAGGTATCCGGACATATGGTGTTCAGTATCCGGACATGATACTACACTTTATTTTGATTGGCATTGTTACTTACTTCTACCTATTGTCCTCAGATCCAGGCTATTGCATTTGCAGTAAAAGGAGCAAGTGTAGTATCTTGTGCTTCTAATTTATTAAAGGTAACTATAGGCTTTGTTTTAATTACTACAAGTTATCTGATAATGATGGTGTTAATTACTTCTCTCCTTGTAACTGGATGATAGGTATGGGATTGCATTACAGGATCTTGTCTCTATACACTGGGTGGCGATGACCAAGATTCAGTTGGGCATACTCAAAAAATTAATGCTATGGCAGTGAATAAATGGCAATCATGTACGTATATTCATCATCTTATTTCTTTGTGCACACTGTTTGAAACTTTGAGCAAAATATTTTGTTTTGGACACATGAAAATTGCATGTCTAGAATAGACTTGAAATGTAGTGTCACACTATCATAGATTTATTGGATCTTACAAATACGCTCTTACAGAAAATATTGGTCAATGTTATACTTTGAAGACCTGTTGTCATCCAAAACATCAAACATTTGTTTGTAGAGGGAGCGCCTCTCTCTCTCTCTCTCTCTCTCTCTCTCTCTCTCTCTCTCTTTTAAAAAAGTAAATACAGTAGGAGAGGCTCCCACTGCACGGGAGCATGTCTCTAGGTGTATTTCTACATTTTTCCTTGCTGCAGTTGTGTTGCAAACCTTTTGTGTTTCTTTTTCTTGTTTAGTTTGCTTAGAAAAGTGTTAATAAATGAATTGAGAAAATGTTTACTCTTTAGAGTGATAAACCTGATTTATGTTCGTACCAAAAACTTTGCTTATGTTGACCACATATAAAAAAAAGGGCAACCCGGTGCACGTAGCTCAAGCTTGCGCAGGGTCCGGAGAAGGGTCCGACCACTTTGGGTCTTCTGTACGCAGCCTTTCCCAGCATTTCTGCAAGAGGCTGTTTCCAGGACTTGAACCCGTGACCTCATGGTCACAAGGCAGCAGCTTTACCGCTGCGCCAGGGCTCGCCTTCTTATGTTGACCACATATGATTCGGGAAATTGAAGTACTAGGTGCCGATACAAAAGGAAGTTTCCTCCCACCGTTTGAATGACTCTGCTTTGCATTTCTTATGTTCTTGTAAGAAGATGATCTTCTATAGTTCTATGTGGTATTGTCTTGTCTGATGCAGTAGCATGAAGAAAATACAACAAGCTCATGATACTCTCTGCTGATTAAGTGATTATCTATGTGTCAAAGTTGGTTAATTATGTTCTTACCCTCACTCTGAACTCTAACTGCTATTTTAACCTCAAATTTTTAACTTTGTGATTCTACCCCTGGTTTTTTGACCTGAAGCCAGAGTTCACCCCTACTGAAAGTTAAAATCGCAATAATTCTATTGTGATTTTACCCCTACTGAGGCTGTAACTCTGGCTTCAGGTTGGAAAACCAGGGGTAAAATCACAAAGTTAAAAATTTGAGGGTAATTTGAGGGTAAAATCACAACTGGAGTACAGAGTGAGGGTAATAACACAATTGCCCCTTTTTTCGTACGTCTCTTGCTGCAATTGTGGCCCTGTGTCTTTTCAAAGCCCTGTGTCTTTTTGGTGTTTTTGTTGTACGTGGGTTTCATCTCTAGCCTACTCCAACCTGCTTGGGACAAAAGGCTATGTTGTTGTTGTTGTTGTATTGCTGCAATTGTGATTATGTTGGGATTGTTGCAAGCCTGTTTTTCCTTCTGTTTTCTTTCCTTTCTAACATCAGCACTAGGACTGATCGTGTGAACAAGTTGTTTTTTGGGTGTCCAAGTATTGTTGTTTGTTTTCTGTAATTGTGTTACCTATTTCGATTAATCCAAGTATTGTGTGAACAAGTTGTTTTTGGGTGTTAAAATTGCAGGTCTTGTTGTCACTAGTGGAGCAAAAGGTGATGGAAAGCTTTTACTGTGGAATGCCTTGAGAGGTGAACTTGCTTCTGATCTGAATTCGAGCTTGAGGTAACACTGGTTTCCTTTTACATCGTCTATCTGACTGTTTTTTTTCTTCCTTCTAGCCGATGTGGCAGGCGTTGCTATGAATTGCAAATAAATAATCTAAATAATAAATTCATAATCAATTCATGCAACTGCATCTGTGAGATACTCCATCCGTTTCAAAATAATTGCAGTTCTGGGTTTGGGGGGTTTGAGCACAGGAATTAAGGAGGGGTGAAAAGGTGATGTGCATAAGAAACGAGGAGGGGTGGAAGAGTTTAGAGATGGAGATGCGTTGGGAAATGAGAATGAAGAGAGAGAAGTGCATTGAGATGCAATTATTTTGGCAAAATTTTGGAATCCTAGTGCTACAATTATATTGAAATGGTGGGAGTACCAATTGTCTTATACCGAGTTTGCGTGAAAGTTTACCATTGCATAATGGCATTGCTTTGCATTTTATATGGATATTTTTATTGCATCTACTAGTAAGCAGGAAAATGTCCCTTGTAGTGTATTGCTAAAACTGCCTTTGAAACAAAGGAACACGATCAGTAATAATTTCCCAGGGGTCCTTAAAAAAAAAACCAGGGAAAGGGGAACTTGGAAGTAGTTATCTGTGTAAATAGCTCCAACACATAACATTTGAACTCATCATACGTTGATACACACACATATCCGTATGGAATATTTTCTTGAGGACTGATCTTATTCCGATTTTTGTTGAGTTTTTGGGCAACTTAAAAGGCGGATACTTACTCAAACCCATTTGACTTTCCCTTCAATGTACCCAAGAAAAAAAAAACTAATGTTGCCAACCTAAAATAAACATGCACACCCTGATTGCTAAATTAGGGAGCAACTAGAGAAAGCACCCGTATACAGGATGTGTTTGGGACAAGACAAACAATCTCCACTGCCTCCTGGCATCAAAACAAGCTTTGACCCCATTTTCCTAAGAATGGGGCCCACTGTTTCCCAATTGTCTTCTTTCTGTCTCCCGTTTCTTTCTTTATCTTAGAGAAACCCCACGCCGCCGCCACTCAATCCATCAAAAACAATAGAGGGTCTAGACACAGGTACCCAAGAACAGGGGCCCACCGGTATTTCGATGCCATAAATCATGTGCCGCCGATACAAGCTGCTTATGAAGTTGACGCCATTATCTACATAAATTGTATGTTTCTTTTGTGTGACCGAACAAAAAAGAAGTTCTATTTCTATCAAGCTGATTTTTCATACTTAAGCTTCTTGTTAGACATGGATCTGCTATCTTTATTTCACACAGAAAATCTAAGGACTTTTCAACTTTGCTCGTTGCGTAGTAATTTTGATACACATGTATAGACTACATGGGTGCATTTCACACCTCGTCCCATCGAGAAAAAAAAATCATCAGAAACAAAAAGGCTTCTTGGACTACACCAACAATCTATGTTTTCAAGACGTCGCCTAGGCGTCTAGGCGCCCCACCTGGTCGCTGCAGGGACACCTTAGGCTGTAATGTCGCCTAGGGGGTAAGGCTCCTCTTGGTTGCCGCAGAACGCCACGACACCTTAAAAACTATGCCAATAGCTTTATGCAGAGAACTTCTAGAGATGATTATTGGCAAAGCAAGTATCATCTTTAATATTTTTTATGTGTAAGGTTGTTAAAAATTAATCGACAGGAATTTAATTGAGGGGCTTACCTAGTAAAGATATATTTGGTCAGATTTAGATATCGTAGGCGAAAAACAAAATTGATTTCCAGATTTTGTTCTGGGAGTGAGAACAAGAAAGTTTGCTTTTGCTCTAGGTTTTCCAAGAGCTGTTTTTAAATTCTTGTGTTCACATCAATATTTTGGTCTTAAGCCTGTGGAATCACAAACTCTGTGAGTTGCTGCATTAATATAGGTCCCAGGATATGGTCTATCCTTCAGTTGATACGATGGAGTTCTGTAGCGAAAATCTACTGGCATGTGGGAGTGACTGTGATTATGGTGGCTCAGCAGTGGTACAATTATGGGATATTGAATCTCCAGAGTCTTACCTCTCTTTCTCTGCTAGTGATTCTGTATGTACCTTTTCCTTTTGTATTTAAGTGAGACTTTAATAATTTATAAGAGAGCACTAACATATCTCTTTCCCAGTATATTACTTCCCTTAAAGTCAACCCTGCCGGCAACACTATAATTACAGGTTACATAATCTTCTCAATTGCATGGCATCCCTCTATTGCTGCCGCAGTAAAAACTGTGTAGCTATTCTTACATGCAATATGCAGGTTCTGGTGATGGGACTATTGGCTTATTTGACATCCGTGCTTGTTCTGCAATTAATCATTTTTCAGTGGGGCCTGGTTGTGAGGTATTTGACATGTTGTTGCCTATAATTTGAATTTACTGATCATAGTTTGAGTTGATCATGTGTAAAGTATCATTACTTGTGTTGATTCTGATCTCTGAGCTTACTAGCATATTTCTTCTCTGAGAACTGATAATTAATATGTTGCTTCTCAACAGGTTACATCCGTTTCATTTAGCAACTGCGGTACCTATTTTTCTGCTTCTAGCACATCCAATAACACTTTGGTTTGGGATACAAGACTAGTCCCAAACTATAGTAAGGATGTATCACGAAGCAAAGATATGCGGTTTTTTCGGCCTTTACATTGCTTAAGCCATGGGAAGCAGATGCCTACAGCAGAATATACAAGTCAATTGCCAGGGTAATGATAATGTGGCTATTACCCCTTACTGCACTTACTGATTAATTCTTTGAAACATCTTTGGCAATTTTTGAGCTTTAATGGTGAACTTAATGCAAGTCAATTTGAAGTGAAATTTAGTTTTTCATTGGACACATGCTGTGCTGTTTCTGGTAATTTGATTTACATTTTTTGTCTTATGTTTGGTTTACTCCAGTGAAGTATAATGTGCTAAGAAAAGAATAGAAAACAAAACTACACTTTAAGCTTTATTTGTGGTCATGCGTCTCCCTTTACAAGGAAGAAAATCATATTACGGTACTCAATGTTGAGGATGCAGAATCAGTCATTAAACTTGAATGTCATGCCTACAGCGTCATATGTACAGTTATACATTGACACAATGGGTTGCTAGTTGTTTTTGCTACTCCAACTGCTGTGCCCTCCATTTGCCCATGCCTACTGCTTCATGTTATGCTACCCATTGCCGCGGTATGGAAATATGTACTCCCTCCATTTGTAAAAGAGTAAAGTTTGGACATTGTTGTGGATCCGGGAACACAATGTGAACATTAACTTGTACTCTAAATCTGTACCATATTTATATAATCCTATAACCTTATACTATTATGGAAGTAATTCTCTAGACAGAGCTGCACATTTTATTTCATGTGTTAAACATAAATGTTAAAAGAAATTCTTCTATGAAGTTTTAGTTGGCTGCACATATCGGATATCGCAAAACACCACTTATGTGTGGCTAGAGAGGGTATTTTTTCTCTCATCTTGTTTGGCCACTGCCCACTAGATAGTTCCTGCTAGTACAGTAATAGACATATCCTGCCTACTTGGAATCATTGATTTCTACCATAAGATTTGCAAGTTATTTTGTAAACTCTACTCTTACTATGCTTCTTGCTTTTCCAACGTAACATTAGCAGATTAGCTTTTGTTATCTGTTTTGGTTCGAATTTTATGTTAACTTTGAGTTTCTTTTATCCAGTCATGTTGATGAAGGTGATCAGGGTGTAAATGCCACACAGTGGCTGCATAATGAACCAGTGCTTGTTACTGTAAGTGGTGATGGGAGGTGAGTAATCAACACAATGACTTTTGCATCATGTCATTTCATCAATTGCACTTGTGCTCGCTAATTTTACACAAATTATTGACTTGTAGTCTACTCTGCATGCAGTTTTGGAATGTGGGATGTTAATCTGGGTCAACCTTGCGTCAGACATATTAATGCTCATACTCGATGTGCTAATGCGGTGAGCTTTATATTGCAATATTTATTTGATGGGTCTTTTAGCTTAGCCTATTTTTAATGCTTTACTTCGGATGGAATAAATTCCAGGTTGCTGTAGCCCCTAATGACGAGTACATCTCCACTGGAGGAAGTGACCAGAAAGTCGTGAGTTACCTATTTGGCAATTTAGTTTCTAATATTGCATTGAAGTAGGTGTGGTTTTGATTGTTTCATCACTTTACATCAATAGAACTCAAAACAATTTGGAAGGCAATACAACCATACTCTTAATACGGTTCATTGATAATGTGCTCATAACATAGTGGTAACTACTCCAGTTGTGAGGCTACCAACCAGGGTTCAAAATATGGTTCTAGCAAAAAGAAAAAAAAGGGTCAATCTCCGGTTCCCTCAAAAATATGAGTTAAGAATCTACCTATGGAGGGCCGGCCCTAGTGTAAGGGGCAGGGCCTCAAAGCACGTTTATCCATAGATGGCGGCTCCTTATAGAGGAGGCTGGCTTTTGTGTCCTTTCTCGGCCCCGATTTCCCTTTTTTTCTTAATGATAATACGGAGGGGTAGGTCATTCCCCTGGGGCTGTTTTTTTTAATACCTTAGTAGTGATGATAATAATAATAATAAAAAGCAATGTGCATGAACTGAGCTTGTTTTGAAGATGCCATCATCATGTTTTGACTCATCATATCATCTTTATGAATTTTGACCTTTATGTACACAACTGTGTAATTTGTCCCTGAAAAGGTATGTGTACTTACCTTGTTTTCGTAGTCCTCTTGCACTAACTAATAATTATTGGCTTGGCAGGTTTTATATCATAATAGAAGAGGGCATACTAATCTAAATTGGCGTCTTTCACACCCTCTTCAAGGAAATGATTAATATGCTACATGAATTGTAGACATTTCCACTAACTTGGTAAGCCAGCTCTTTTGTGCTATCTGTCAATGATGGGCATATGAACTACCAACACAAACAGATAAAAGGAACATGCTTTACTGAATCATAAATCAATAAATATATGGTATAAGTTCATAATAAACCTACTGCAATTCGTTTTTCTAATAGCTTTGGGTAGCAGTGGTACTGTCACATGTCAGACAAACAGCATCCTGTAGACATCTAAAAGGGGAAAAGGAGGAGGAATATTCAAATTGGTGAAATGTCTTGTTTTATTGTGGAGGCTGATGATTTGTCTTCATGAGAGATTGAACAATTTCTGCTATTTCCCGATGTGGTTTGCATATCTCTGCTCCTAATTTTTCTTGTATGCACATCTTTTTCAGCTGAGGAGCTCTCTGAATCATGTTGTTGAGCTTTAATCGCAACTCTGCTGCTCCAGATCGATGTGGAGCCAGGACTGGCATTCAAACCTCTGCTTGATGGACGACTGAAGCTTGTGTTGGGTCTTAACATAAATGAATCTGCATGCCTCTTTACAAGCGTATTCTGTATCTTTTTATTCTCCTGTAAAGAGAATGTTGAGACAAATATTAGCCTGACTGGTAGTAACTTTCTATTCTTGGAGTATGTTGGATAGGAGAGGGGTTGAAATACAAATTCTTAGGATTTAGTTCAAATTTGAATTAAAGTCCTAAAGCGATCTCCTCATCCAAATACCCTGTTATGTTACCCTGTATCATGATATCATCAGCTGTCTAGCAATAACTACTCACCCGTTGCCTGTGTTTCTCTTCCTCCTTTTCTTTGAGAGTCAACATGTAGTCTTTCAGTATTGCCAGAAGCGGAAGCTGCAAAAGCGTATGTTAGGCATTTCTTGTCAAGAAATTATAAAGAGCTTTCAGTTTTTGAAATCAGCTACTTGTCGATCAATCTACCTGGTCAAGCATGGTTACTTAATATATTTTTAATACACTTTCTAAATTAACAAAATAATATGTTCTTAAGGCTATTTTGCAAGTTAACTATGCAAATATGGGCACCATACTAGCTTAATGCACGTGTCTACTTATTGTGCAGCACTGAAAGCTATTGCATGCTATAAGTGCTTAACACTCTTCAAAACTATTAGTGCATTACCCTTGGAACTGTTCATTTGGCTTGTGGCAGTAATCCCGGTACTGAGATTTGTTTCTATATAAGTCTGAACTATATATGTTGATTCACAAGTATTCGTTTATGGCACCTAAAGGACTGACTATGATCAGTTAGTCAAATGACCTTTGTGAAAGACTTTAAAGTGATGTAACGTGTGGTCATTTAGGTGCACATTAGTATGCATTTTTGCAGTCCTAGTTTTGCTTGGTTTGCATTAGAATTGGATGCACAGTTTCCTTCGTTTTGACATCCCTTCGGACTTATCTCGGCATAGCACTAATGCATTGACATCCAAATACCTTTCATTTCTTTCTGTGTAATAGGATTTAATGCTATGGAATAGTCTTCTTCCAGTAATGAGTAAACTGCATTATTCTTGTTTCCTTTTGTATCAGCTGTACCCAGGAATAGTATGGCTATGGCCTATGTGTGTTAGCGTTCTACAAGCTATGCTTCATAGCTCCAGCCTACAAGTATGTTGGTTTCATCACTGCTATTTTTGCTTTCAAGAATAAAATTCCTGTTAGAGATGATTGTCAATTGGTTTCATGCTAAATGCTGAATTCCTTTTTTACCAAGAGTTCAATTCTAACTCACAAGGCCCTCTTGTTATGTTCTTGGAAGAACATTTTTACCCTTGCTCTTGCATAATTAGAACTGCTATAGGAAGTTAGGAACTGAGCCTTAACTCACTTATTGAGGATGTGGATATACACCTAGACCTCCCACGTTTATGTTCTCTTGGACATGGGTTCAGGTGCCTATTTCTTCAAATTCACATTGTCACTACTCCCTCCTTGAAATGATGTCATTCGGACAGGAATTTTAGACTTGTGGCTAGTACAATCTGGATGTCTGAAACGACATCAAAACCAGAACGGAGGGAATAGTTCCTTGGATGCTCCATGCTTAATTTGAATGTCTTGTCCCTCTTGTGCCATGAATTCAGAAGGTACCAAATCAACATTCATCTAGCACCATAATGGATTACCTTTTTCAGCACTAAAACTGTAGAGTATACAATTGTTCAGTATTCTTGCTTCTGTGAAGCACGGAATTTTTGCTTTTTGGATCATTATAAGTTATGCTAAGACAGTCCAAAGATTGGCTGAAGCCACCAGAAACAACCGGCCAGGTGCAGAAAAAGTAAAGATAACCCTGAACTGTATGTCTGGACAATCTAGGTCAGTTTAGGATGAATATTGTGTGATATGTTCATTTCTAAAATCCAAATTTTATATAAAATATAACACATTTTCTATAATCCAAATACTGTATGAAGGATTTAAGTTTAGATAATTTGGTTTGGACTTTGGAGTCCATGAGCTTGCACCTCATCGTAGTAGAAGACCTTGTTCCTCTCCTGTTCCCAGAATTGTGTCTTGGCCACTAATTGCTCTACCATGCCTGTATCCTTTCCAGTTAGTATATGTTGCATATCAAATTTTCCAATTTATTTGTTGTCGCTAATACATACCTGGAATTTTGTTAACTATAATTCTGGCTCGTTCTGCCCGTTTCAAGTGTTTATGGGCCCCTCTGCTTATTGAGTACCTTCGCTCGTCCTGTGTGGAAAACTAGAATCAACTTTAAGAAATCAAACTTGGAGAGAAAGCATATTGTAGATAGTCATTAGGCAGCCACTGCACCCTGCTGTATTCCTCTAGCCATCTCTCTTCATCACATGAAGACAGCCATTTTTCAACCTTATCCATTATATCTTTCCGACTTGTTGCCTCCTCTTTGGCTTTGCATACGTATTCGTTCATTGTCTTTAGTAGGTCATCATGGTCCACATCTCCTGTACATGTATTTCAAGAGTAATCATACTCAATGCTGTGAAAAATTGGAAAATTCAGCCCAAACCAAGAGGAGAATGAATTCTGATTTCTGGGATGCACCTGACATTATAAGATCCAGTATAGTGTCCATTTCTGTTTGGTAAGGCAGGTCCATGTGTGATTTCTTGCAAATTTCATCAACCTCTGCTCTCTTTTTTAGGTAAAGATCTTTCATTTTGCTTGCCTTCAACTGGTCTAGTCGGTTAACTTCTGATTCCACCTATTTTCATTCAGTACGATAAATTGAAAACATATCATCTCTAAGACTACTCATCATCATAATTCAAGATTTATTTTGGAGTCACTGGGCTTTACCTGCTGAATTGTCTCTAATGTGAGGCTTCCAGGACCTAACATACCATTTGCAGAAGTTGTTGCAAATATCTTAATTTGCCCAAATGGTTGGCGCTCCTCCATGTTAGTATCCAGAATATTCCATAAGTTTGTCAACGCTTTTACAAGGCTGTGAAGCTACAATAATGCATGCATTAGTAGGCAGTAGAACTGGCAGTTCATGTTTCTTGAATATTGCAATGGGATATTTCCTGTTAGAAGTTAAAACTGGCAACATCATTAACTAGCTAATGCTATAGGCACATTATTAATGAGTTGAAAAGTGGATTTGTGTAAGAAGACTAGTGTAGTGTCTGTTAACTGTATCAAGTCAGTTTGCTTTATGGCATTACTGAACTACATGTGCTAGGGATTTCTTTTCAGTATTTAGCACTCCCTGAGAGCTTGGGTGTCTGCTCTGATCTTTCTGCTATGCTACCTCATTGAGTGTTGCCATATCCAAGATATTTGGCTGCACAGGTCGTTGCCAGAAGAATAAAAATCACCTTGTCTCTTCTACCGTTCTTCTCTTCTTTAAGCTGCTCAACAGTCATGTTGAGCTTTGTGAGGATGTCATCACTGATGTTCTTCGTCTGTTGTTCATTTGGTCCATCTAGCAACCTTGGGTGAACATTTGCAAGTATCTTTGAAGGATCCATTCCCATAACTTTTGCAAAATTTTGAATCAGGACTCTGTATTCTTCCACTTTGCAGAGGCGATCACTCTGGAGAAAATTGTCAGATCCAGGGCTGGTAAAATATATTGATTATAATACATGTTTTTTCGTGTGTGTGTGTGTGTACCTTTTCTCTTTTCAGTCTTTGCAATTCGCTTTGGTACTCCTCCAGTTTCTTCAGTGACAGGTCTTCTTCATTCACAGTAACAGCTTCATTTCCCGCATGCCCTGCTATTTCAGATGCAATTCTTTGTATTTCAGTTTGAACCTCCATGAACTGCTTTACTCTGGCTTCTTTTCTCATCTGCATTTCTTGTAGGGCTGGTGTAATGGCATTCAGCTGCTCCTTCAGAGTGCCTGTCATTTTCTCAGGCTGCATAAAGAGGTTTCAAGTTAACTTTGAACTGTTTCTTGTTCAATATGATTTCACGATGAGACATATAAGATGTAGATGTTACTCGGCCTGGGAATGATCTTTCTCCAAGTGAGAGAAGTAGATTTGTGAATTCAGCCTCTGATTCAGCTAATGCTTGATGCAGTAGAATACGGGACATATTTGCACTGTTTACTTTTCTTCTGTAAACTTCTTGGCATTCCTTCTCGAGCTCTTCCAGTATTCGCTCCCTCTCATTTTCGTCTTGCCCAACTTCATCCCATATCATCTGACACCGTACAGAATTAAGATCGGAAACAAATATAGGTACTACGATGAAAGAAATTTCTGCACCTTCAGTTCTTGAAGCAAGTAGGCACATGAAGACTCTGGCAGCGCAGCACCAGCTGCTTTTCCAGTCATCCTGAGTGATCCCATCTCAACGATCTTCTGACAAAACTAGAGCCAATATTGATGGGATCAATTCAGTTGGGCGCAGTGCATGCTTAGAACTGGCCCTGGAAGGCACAGATTTAGCAAGTGTATGACCCAAAAGCTGCGAAATACAGGAGTGGCTGCTGCGAGTGGCCTTAGATGCTAGTTTTGCTTGCAAGACACGTAGCTTATGCGTGGTTGGTGTCGCCATGAAGCTTTGGGGAGAAGGATCTTTTTCTAGCTGATCTGTTTCCTCTTAAATTTTAATATCAGCCTTCTTATTTTCAAAAATGGAAGAACAGGTACAGTCTCTTCAGACCTTTCTTCTTTGCATATGTTCCTATCTCATGAAACGAAAAGATGTGTGGTATTTATTTTCCCGTTGATGGCTGCGGCGCATCTTCAATGGATTGAATTCCGGGGCTAGCAATGTGAGTTGAGCTTACAGCTCAAGCCACGCACTAATTAATGTGTGCTGCCTTCAACTTTTTGGACATGTGCACTATTCGGAGAGTGAAATGCCACCTGTGGGCTTTGTGGCCAATGTCCGGTAGATCTGAAAGTAACTGGACAAGTGCTTTGCTTGCTGATGGTTTGCCACAGACGGCAGTTAGCAGTGACCTTTTCCCTGCACATGCAATTGTTGTTGTGTTCTAACCACGGGATATCTTTTCAGGGTATCAACGACGTTCGGTTCTACTGAAATCAAAGCAGCGTGCTTATATCTAATTGTACTTTTTGGGGGTGATGGTAGCCAGAATATGGACTCAACCAGGCTCTCCGAGTCAGCATGTCACTGATTGGTTATCTGTACGTGCCTCGGCCTTGTCTTGCATGCAAAATGCTGCGAGCCTGGCTGAGTGGAAACGCGAATGAATTAGTTCCCAGGGCCTGGCTCGCGCGGTGCAAGCGGGCGTGGTATGGATGCATGCGTTGTCTCTGTCAGATGAGTTTAGTCAGCCAACCAATCACCGTCCCACACCAACCTAGCTCTCTGAAACCTGCAAACCGATCACGACGGGGCTCACTAATGTTGCATGCACACGCCAGGCTTCGCTGGCCAAGGCTTGGCGCTCAACCAGGACGCAGCCAACTGCCCAACCAATCAAGCCCTTTCTGAACTAATGCCGTTACTGGAATTTCAGTAAGGGCAAGTCGGCAATTATGTCGGGTGGTGCTCTTGCGTTGCATGTACGTTGGGAACCTGCCGTCAGCTAAAGAGGTACAGAAACGGCCCATCTTACCGCAATATCATTGAGTTATGCAAAACGATGTGGCAGTAGCCGATTCTGTCGGTTCAGGGATTGCAAGTTGCAATCGAAACGAAGGTCACGGAACGTCAAAATACAGGGCAGGTAGCCGCGGCCGTCTGGAACATTGGTCCACAGTCTCCGGACAAAGAGCATCGACACCGTGTCCGGTGGTGAAAATTGTTGCGCCAGAAATGGGCTCAATCTTACGAATCTTGGAGATGCACTGAAGATACCGTGGTTTTGCTAGTAGAGAAGCTAAAACAAACGGGCCTTCATTTTATTATGGGCCTTCATTTGTTGACATGGATGGGCCTTCCAAAGAGGCGCACGAGGCCAAAACAAAGCCATCTCATCTTCCTACCAGTACTCGCTAATTTCAAGTGGCGAGCGTGGTGGGGAAGCAGCTGTCGTGCACGCATCTGAGCACGTCGCGGTAGTCCCTGTCGATGGTGAATGAGTCGTAGACGTTGCCGTCGCTGCTCTTCTTGTACTCGAACAGCAGCGACGAGTGGTTGAAGGCGGTGAGCTTGACGAATCCGTAGTTCCTGGTCGCGGAAGACGCTCCACCTGGGGATGGCCGTGGTGTACTCCGACAGGTGGCTGCCGCCGCCGCCGGCGACGACGAAGATGGTGCCGTTCATCGTCCCCGCGTATCGGCTCCTCTCGGCGGTCATGCACTGGCTCTGGTACATCGGGCAGGTGCGCTCGTAGTTGTGGACGTGGCCGAAGAAGGCGATGTCGACGCGGTACCTCTGCCACAGCTTCTGCAGGCTCTCGCGGCCCTCGGGCTCCTCGAAGGAGCCCTCCATGGCGTACCACGAGTTGGAGGAGTAGCCCAGCACGCGGTGCGCCGCGAAGATGAGCCACGGCTGGTGCTTCCGGTCCACCGTCGACAGGCAGTGCTCGATGAACTTGTACTGCGCCGTGCCTTCGCGCCAGTCGTGCTCAGAGTCCGCGATGCAGAACCGGAACATCCCGTAGTCCACCTTGTACCTGACCACAACACATTTATTTCATTTTGTTGTGAACATATGTTCTTGACGAAAATTGATTCGTCGGGAGAGCATATATGTTCTTCAGTCTGGTCACTTGCACTACCAGAAGTTTGCTCTGTTCTCGGCCGGGTAGTAGTAGTATGTCTCGGCCGGCACGCCGCACTCGCCGCCGGAGTCGTTAACGTCGAAGAATCCACCGGTGTTGGGACAGTCCCTCTCATGGTTGCCGCTGCGCACAATGGACATGCCGAGTTAATGTATGCTGTTTCTTGCATTTTGAAGACCTGAAAATCGCTTGACAAGCAATTAGGCTGTTGGCGGCGCACCTGGCGATCATGTATGGCTTCTTGGCGGTGATGGGCGCGACCTGGGCCGTGAACTGATCCCACTGGGAGATGTAGCCGTTGGCGTAGGGCAGGTCGCCGATGTGGAACACGATGTCGTAGTTGTCCAGATCCTCCACCAACGTGTCGGTCGTGTTCAGCGACCCCGGCTGGTAGTTGGCGAACTCGTTCGATCCGTCCCTCTCCGCCTGAAAACGTTCCAATCCAAACATCAGTGCTTTCTGTATCAGCACTGAACATGCGCGTGCTTCGTCAGAAACTAAACTCACCTTCCCCATGTCGCCGAAAACAATGACGCGCTGGAGCGAGTTCTGCCCCGGGAACGGGGGAGCACGGAACGAGTAGGGCTTGCCCCACACGACGGACCCGTCCTGGAGCTCATGTCCGATCTTGTAAGAGTACCTGAATGACAAGCCAAACAGAGTTACACATGTGTGCTGGCACGTTGGCCTCGGTCAAGCCACGAGACACCCGAACCGCAAAGCTGACAGCTGCTGCTACAATGCAGGGGCGCGCGACAAACAAGCAGAGTTTGATGTGGCTGTGTGGGTGGCAATGGCACTCACTCTTTGTTTGGCCACAGGTCCCGCATGAAGGCCGTGTGGATGAAACCGGGGTCTCTCCACCCAACCGTGCGCGCCGGCTCGCCTGAAACCAGAACGATCAGCAGAACGTCTCCCGTTGCCTAATCTATGCATCGAATCGTGTGCGAAACCAAGGGTTAATAATTAGGCAACGAGCAGCCTTACCGCACATGCTGCCGCGGTTGAAGGTGAGCGTCCCGGCAGGCGTGCGCGTGGGCTGGGCGGCGCCGCCGACGAGGCCCCACTCCACGAACGGGTACGCCTCGCTGATGTCGTAGCCGCTCGTCCATGTCACAGTCATCTGCCCACCATTTCCATCAGATTCAGACGCAAACACGAGGAAAAAGTAGACGCGCTAATTAAAGACGGGCTCGTGTTCCGTGGGCTCACCTCGTCGTGGGACTTGCCCTGCGCGAGGCGCGGGTACACGGGCGCCTTGGGGTTCTTGAACGCGATCGGCTCAGAAACCGCGATCAGCTTCGGCTGCTCGATCGGGCGTCACGAAAATGCAACGGAACACACGTTAATTAGGTCGTTGAGGTTTGCCATCAGATTTGAGTGCAGGGGATCGAGCTCACGTACGTTCTCGAGGCCGCCGGTGAAGAGGGCGAAGGAGAAGTCCTCGCGCTGGTTGATGAGCTGGAACCGGATGCTGCCCTTGCCCCAGTAGATGTAGTTCGCCGAGTAATTCGCGTATTGGTACTGCACCCATGCAACTTGTAAACTTTAAGTTTCAGATGGAAAAAAACTGACTAAATTCAGGTACATGTTGGCGGTGTAGTGACCTTGATGGGTGCCGTGCAGAGCAGCGGTTCTCCGGGGTACCTCGTAGGGTTAGGACACGCGGCCGAGCTGCACAGTTAATTCCACACAAGATGCGTCGGCGATATATCGGTTTCTTCAAAATGTCTGAGAACGAAGAGGAAGGAATAGTGGATTGATGAATGAAGCTTTACTTAAAATCTGCTGGAGAGAAAACGCCAATCCAGTCGTCGACGGACTGGTTTGTCCACCCGTACTGCACCGTCACCCATTCAGTGTCTTCTCCCTGTCATACAAAAATTTCAGAAGCACGTAGGTACAGGTGTGGCGAGCCCCTCAATTTTTTCATGCAGCGTCCTATAATTTGGGCCGCTAATCGAATACTCCTGGATTGGTCATATCAAAGGTATTATGTGTTTGGATTTGACTTTGAAAACATTCTCACAAAAGTATAATTGTATAACAATTTATTGATGTAAAATTGTCAAAACTACTGGACAAATTCACATATATTAGAGATTGTAATAAGTCAAAAACGTCAAATTGTGATAATTTTCCTGTTTTGTGCCTCTCTCTCTCTCTCTCTCAGCTCTCGGGTACACTTCGTTTACAAAATTAAGGTAGCAAATATTAAAGCAAAACGATTCAAAGTCTCAGAAATTTAAAAAAATAGTGAGTACATGCGCAACACGCCGGTTCAGTGCAGCCATAATTCTGCAGCTACCATATCCATGGTGGTTGGAACGTGTGGCGGCGATCAGCGAGCAAGCAAGAGGAGCTAAAATATCTCGACGTCATTGTCCTACGGAAATGGTGGAAAGAGGGGATCGCTAGAATGAACAAAGAATATTTCTTGGTGAACCTCGTATCCCTTTTGGTTTCGTGTAGAATGAAGCTAGCTTACACATTCGTTCCAGCCAGCTGGCTGAGCTAAAAAATGCAAAGATCATGAGTTATTCTTCCCCCAGAACCGGGGTCCCACCCACGGAATTTCTTTACTTGCGTGATGAAATTGTGTGCTAACGGTGATCATGAGTCGTGACCAACACTACGACGTCGATCGTTTCCTTGCCATTGTGTGCTAACGGTGCAAACTTTATAATGCATTATTTCGATCTAATATAGTATAGCTGACGTACCGGAGAATCTTATACGCGCAGGTTCTCAAAAAACAACTATTTCGTGCAGTCTATAGCTTCGTTCCCTTTTTTTTTTTCCTTTGGGAACTTGACAACTAACAGTCAAACATGTACAATGCATACGTGAACGCTCAACCTACGCCCAATGTCAAACTAAGCTTATGGCTGAAAACAAATGAACCAGCTAGCTAGCTTAATTAGCGATGGTGCTAACCTGCTCGCCGAGCAACGACTTATTGGTCGCCTCCACGTACGCCGACGGCTCGAACTCGACGGTGGTCTTGTGGATGGCGATCTTGGACAGCGGCTGGATCCCCTCCGCCGGCGACCCGCTCGCCGCCGCCGCCGGCAGCAGCGTGGCCGCCGCGGCGAGCAGCACGGCCAGGGCAACCGCCGTCGACGCCGCGTCTCTCGTCCCCATGGAGCTAGGCAGCGACTGCAGGGAACTCGAGTTTTAACAGGGACGCGGTCTCGCGCTTCGAGCTGTGCTGGCAGCTGACGAGGTGTGATGTGCAGGGACGGCGCCGTGGCTTGGCCTTCTTATACAAGTGGTGGGAGAGCCAGGAGGGCGAGATCGAGGCACGGAAAATGGAAAATCTCAAGGTTGTCATGGTGTACGGGAAAAAAAAGTAGTCGCGCTCGTGTTTCACGTGCCGACTGCGAATCTCAAGGTTGTTGCTGATCATCTGAAGCGACGACGATTGGGCAGGCGGACAGAATGCAGCCTTTGTTCGGAATTCCGTGTCTGTCAGTATCAGTTGTGTTTTTTCTCAAAATAATAAAAAAAAGAGTATCAGTTGTTTTACTTTTTTTTTTAAGAAGTGGATCAGTTGTTTACTGCAGCGCGAGCTGGTTTTTTCCCTGATTGGTTTCATCTTGGCTCCATTTGTCGATTGGAGTATAATGTTGTGTAGTACGTTAGATCACGCGCGGACCGCAAATCTCAAATTTGCTGATCATCTGCAGCGACGACGATTGGGCAGGCGGACGGAATGCAGCCTTTGTTCTGAATTCACGAGCTGGTGCATGATTTGGTTTCCCGATTGGTTTCAACCGGTGCATGATTTGGCTAAAAAATCGTACGTACTGGCTCCATTTGTCAATTATAATGGCGTGGAATAATTGATAAGTTTCTCGCTGATCGATTCATCAGCACGTGAGACCACGGGACGGAGTCCAGCTTTTCCAGTCGCCTCGCCCGCGGCGCTATCCGCGATAGATCGGCGAGACAAATAAAGCAAATGGAGATTTATATACATACATGCCACACCGCCGCCCACACACTGTAATGAAGAGCGACCCAATGACTGGGCTGCCAGAGTGCCACTACACCACAAGATCCTCTGCCGTTGCGACAAGCCCGTTGCGACGAGCCCCGAAACTCAAAGCAAATATTCAAACATAAGTCAAAAAATAAACAGCGACAATAATTTAAAAATGAAGGATACTGCGTGCAGCTCCGTCCCGTCATGCATGCGCGGTGCACGAAGGGGACGTCGAAGCTCGGCGCCGGCGCGCCGCCGTGACTGATGATCGAGAATACCCGGCCTAAATTATCTCGTACTAAGTCCCGCAGCGATTGCACATTACGATAGTCGCGCGCGTGTTGCACGCGCCCCTGGTTTCGGCGCTCGGCTCTTTTCGTTTGGCGTCAGCTTTTTGCTTCTGATGACTGGACGCTGATCGATCAATCCTTTCATTGACGACCGTAAGGATGCAGAGGCGGACGGTTTGTTCTAGCGATTCAGTTAATTAGCTAGCCGGCCGTCTCTGTCAGTGGTCGTAAGTACAGCAATAATGCATGAGATAGGCTTTTACTAAACGGAACGGAGCATATTCCTCTTACTCTCTAGAGATATTCTAACTGGTTTTGTTCGTCCTATAGATGATTTTTTTCGTTATTGACTAGATGTGGTTTTGCCTAATTAATCGGTTTGTTTGATCGTACTGTACTGTCCCCCCATTCGTTCCCCCGTCAGTCGCACTCGCATGTGGTTCACGCGCATGCTTGACCGTTACCCTTGAATAACCCTATGGAGTCTATATTTACCCTCGCAAAAAAAAATATATACCCTCGATCGGTTCGTGCGGCCGGCAAAAGGCGATCCACCGATCGACCAGCCACGCCGGCCGGCCGTTGGTAGTCCTGGGTCCGTCGGGCGCGCCGCGCAAGGGACGTTGCTGATCCAGCGGCGCGGCTGCATGCGCCCGCCCAAGTCCCAAGTGTGCCTGTCGCTCGTTTGATCACCGGGCTTGTTGGGAGCTGCACGCGCGCGCGCGCTTTCAATGCGGCGACGGCCGAGCGCCTCGCCACGTTCGTACGTGTGCAAAATGTACGTACGTGTACACGACAACGAACTAGTGCTTGAGAGCTGCAAAATGTACATCACCACTTGAAAGTTGAAAGTCCCGGCCACCACGTAATCTTAGCTAGGAGGCCAGCGTGCATGGTCGGGAAGCAACTGTGGTGCGCGCAGCTGATCTGAGCACGTCGTCCCTGTCGAGTCCGCTGCACGTTAACTGTGGACGCTGGATTCGATGGGCCTGGATTTTGAACCTTTGAGTGATCATACATACGCGCGCGGTTCTAGCGTGGTCAGCGTTTCCAACCACCTGTGCCCAGCTGAGGTTTTCAAAAGCACTAGTATTTATCTAACGCATAGAAGGATAGTGTAAAATTGATCGGCGGGGCCGGGTCATCTTTAAGACCAGTCACATTTAGTTTTTAATTCCAACCGGGATAATGGTCATTTACATTCAACACTTTCTTATAAACATCATTCAAAAATACGTGTGAATGTAAATTCATATAAGTCATACAGAGTGCAACACGACGAGTATGAAGCTGCCATTAGTAACTGACCTTCAAAACTCACAAACGTAGCATATATGTTTGCCTCAATCAATGGAGGCTTTTTTTTAGGGGAGGGGGGCATGGCCACCCTTTGGTCATAAGAAAGCTTCGCCGGTGTTTGGTAGTTCCTCCCTTTTCTGCCTTATTTGTGAAATACCTTCAGATTTTCTCCTTCCATAGGGTTCAGCTAGTGTAGATTATCCTTTTTCTTCTTCAAAAAATTAAACGAGGCAATTAGTTCCTATCTTTTATGTTACTAGTACAAATGCACGTGCGCCACGCATGTGTATAAAACTTGCGTCACTTGGCAGGATCATGAGAATTATGAGAAACTTGACTTGATTAAATTTTTTTATATAATATATGAAGAATTAAATAATCTAAAAAAAATCATGCAAGAGTAGCCAAAATTTTAAGTATCCAATGCACGTACATTATGTATGTGACCAAAAGGCTCAAAAATATATTTACAGTGGAGTTGTTTACGTATTCCCAGTGGATCAAAAAACACATTGATTAGCCAACAATATCTACCTTTGTTCGTATTGTTCTGGTTCTTACATTTAAGAGTATCCTAATTCAGTTACAGTGCAATCTGGACTGATCCGTATGATAAGTTCGGGGTGGGGATGCAATTTCGAAGGTAAAACTTACTTAGCCTAAGATCACATGCATTCAGCAACTACTACCCAATAAAACCTTCCAACACCGTCAATCTCAGGAGTTTGCGCCTTTGAAGAAACATACGTAGAGCTATTGCGGCGTCCAGGTGCCAATGCCAAGTCGGAAACATTACATATTACTCCTTATTTGGGCCTTTTACCAATGTTTGTAGTACTCAATTCAATCTAATCAACCTTATGGACAATATGATTATTGCCATTTCAGTAGTAGAAAGCATAACCATTCATAAATTATCTCCCCAAGAAAAACACAAACACAATGATATACCAACACTTTTTGGAAGCACTATGCATCAATACTTCTATGGACATACATTAACTCAGTAGAAATCAGTTTGCCAACATAACAGAGTGTCCACAGGATGTTGGAAACCGACACCTTCCACCATAGGATTGTCGGCCCCGCTCTTCCAAGTTGCAATTTTCCTTGTACACGTAACATCTTGCGGAGACGCAATCTGCACATCCCAATGACTCCATTTCCTATAGCTGCACAGGATCTATTGAAAACTGTACTTCTGTAATCGCGTTACTTCCTACTTGTATGACTCCATTACAGGTGCTATTTCTACTACTGTTAATCAAGACGAAAAGAGAGATTGAAAAATGTGTTAAACATGAGAAAGCTTCCGGGATGATTGACAGAGAGAAATAATTCAGAAAAGCAACATTATGAACTTAAGACATCATTATGTTGAACAGGCAACCTATGCCCACACATTCTGGTGCGAGCAGCAGGTTATGACTTGGACAGTGAATGGTGAGCCAATACCAAAGCACGCGCATTGAGCTGCCCTGCATCATCCCACAAAAATGATAAGCTCGAAAGCCATCTCAGATGAAGGCAAGCTCTACAGGTTTAGTCATCTTTATTTTTTCACCAATACTTCTGCTTAGGTTCCTGAATCTCTGGTACGCTGTGAAGGGGAATAAAATATACTGGTCCATGAATAAAACATAATGCAGTTTGTCCTACTTTGAAATGAAAATTTGAAACTGGAACATTTCAGTGACAAGTCTCATACCAAATGAACCAGTTAAACATATAAATGCATGCAGCCCTCCTTTGGGTTTCCAAATCGATGAATAACACTAAATAAATTCAAGTAGACATGGAAAAGCACATAATTAGTTGACTACCAAAACTGCAATCAAAATGGCTACTTATCACAAAAGATACACATGAGTTTCAAATTATATCATCGTACCATTCACCCAAACAGCGCCATACAAAGGGATAAGCAGGAAACTGAAGATAAGGCGAGGAAATGTAAAAACACCTATGTTATTAAGGCAGTAGATGCAAGAAGCTGAACATAACAGAAATTTGACCGTGGAAGATGTCACACCCCAATTTTTGCCCATAATTAAATTTCACTAAAAATTTGAAATTTTTCAAATTTAGAACAAATTAAAATGAAGTGAGTGATTTAAAGTTAGCCAAACCACCTCAATTTTAAAATTTTTCATTTTGAAAACTTGCACAAAATCCAACATATGCATTTTGAGGATTTATTGGGTTTATTTTGAGTAATGTTTGTTTTTCTCTTTTTGGTTTGAATTCGAAATCCTTCCAAATTCAAATTCTGAGAAAAGATCAAATCTATTTTCTTTTGGGCCGCCCTCTCCTCTCTTTCTTTTCCCGCCGGCCCAGCATCTCCTTCTCCTTCCTTTATCTCTTCCGGCCCATCTCTTCTCCTTCCCGGCCCAGCTCGCCAGCCCAGCCCGCCTCCCTCTCTCATCTTCCTCCTCCGACCGCGCCGGCGGAAATTCCGCCGCCGCCCATACCGCCGCCGCGTGAAGCACGTGGAGCTTGCCGTCCCGTCGCGTCCGAGCTCCAGAGCTTCCGCGTGAAGCACGTGGCCGAGCGCCACCGCCTTACCTTTACTTGCCCGTCCCGTCAAGTCCACCGAACCGCCTTCACGGTCTCTTGGCGCGCCCGCCACGTTCCGGCCACGCCACCGCCTTCACTCGTCCTTAAATCGGTGGCGAGCCCCCCTCTCCTTTCTCCACTCCGCCGAGTTTCTCTCCCTCCTTCTCTCTCTTCCTCCCTCTCTGCTCGCACTCACTCCGCGCCGTGCGCCGGCCACCTGCCGCCGCGCGCTTCGTCGCCGGCCCCTCTCCCGGCCGCGCCCGGCCGAACCGAGGCGCGCGCCACGTTCCTGGCACCCGCGCGCACCCGCGCGGCCACCTGCTCGAGCCCCACGCGCACGCGCCCCTTTTTCCCCTTTCTCGCCGGCGCTCCGCCCGCCTCCGGCAACGCCGCGCCACCGCACCCGTCGCCCTCGTCGACGACGTCATCCCTGCCTCGCTTCACCATCGCGCGCTCGACCCCGGCGTCCGCCTCTCGTCACGCCTCTACCCTCCTAGCCACCACCGGTGAGGCCTCGGCCGTGCGCCGCCGTGCGAGCGCCCCCTCCGGCAATCACCCGGCGTGCTCTTCCGTCGCCGTTGGTCAGTCCCCGTCTCCCCTTTCTCTTCCTACGGATCCGTCATGCCGCGCTTAACCTCGGCATGTCCCCCTTTTTCGCAGTCGCGTGTCGTGCGAAGAGATCGTCGACGACCAATTCGTCGCCTTCTTCTCCGCCGTCGGCCACTCCCCATCTCTCTCCGTCCCGCGCGAGCACACGGTGAGAACCCCCGTGTTCGTCTCTCCCTTCTTCGCCTCTCCTTTTCATTCCTCTCCTCGCGCGCGACCGCCATCACCAAGCGCCGCCGCTCCGCCACCCTCTTCCCCGTCGCCGGCCACATTTCCGGCTGAGCCCGGCCACGCCGAGGCCACCCACGACCTCGGGTCACGTTCACGCACCTCTGCACTCACTCAATTCCGCTCTCGCCCACGCGCGCGTCGTTTCCCCCACGCACGCCCGAGCGCCGCCGCACTCCGGCGAGCTCGCGCCGCCGACCTAGCCCCTACCCTCGTCGACATGTTAGCCCGCCAGATTCACCGCGCCGCGTATATGCTTCCCGGCTACTTGCCCTCGCCCTCCGGCCGCCGTAGCTGCCTCCGGCGAGCGCTCCGGCGAGCGCCGCCGCGCGCGCGCCACAGCCCCGCCGCCCTTTGACCCAGCCGCGCCCCATCCGACGTGGCGAGCCACGTCAGCCCACCGGCCCCGCCCGTCAGTCTCTCTTCCTCTCTCACTCAGCCCCGTGCACTCGGCCCATGTGAACCAAAGACCCATGAACCCCCTCGGTTCATGGTGCACCGAGTCCACCATCCTTTTTCCATTCAAAAACAATTCCGAAAATCTTAAAAATCCCGGGGCCCTGCATTCTTACAGATAAGCCCCTGATCTTTTTATTAATTCTGTTTAAGTCCTAACTTTTTACAGAAAAGACCCTAAACTTTTCTGCAATTACCTTTTAGCCCCTATCTTTTTACACCGAGACCCCTAAACTTTCCGAAAATTACAGATAGGTCCCTGTCAACTTTCTGTCTTTACCAATAAGCCCTCATAACATTTCTATTCTTGCAAATAAGCCCTCAGATCCCCTGGACCCATCTGTCAGCCTATCTTTCTCTCAGGAAAATGCTAAGTGCACCCGGCTAGTGTACACACATTTATATTCCGAGCAATTTCCAATATCAGAAAAATCTCAGAAAATTCCCAAAAATCCTATATTCCTTTCTAATCATTCTCCAACCCTTAATCACTCCGGATTAATTTGGATTGTGGCTATACTTAATTAAGTTAGCTTAATCCTGATCAATTTCCTTTCTTAAACTTGTTTAATTCATATCTCCTCCGTATAAACTCCGATTTTGGCGATTCTTTCGCCAAAATTCATCTAAAATCATCCTCTATTCATTGCCACCAGATCCAATCTAACCTTGGTCTCCAATTGGTTTTATTTGATTTATTGCTTGTTCATTGTTTGTTGAGCGGTAGATTTATTTTCTTTTATCGCTAGATAATCAAGTCTTTGAAGAAGAGCCCGAGGATTTGGAATACGAGGACTTAGAAGAAGAAGTCTATTGTGAAGGCAAGTCTAACTTCCTTTGATCATATTGATCCTATGTTTCAAATATCCTAATTAGAGCTGTTTATAAATAAATTGCATGGTATTTAAATGAATTTAAAGGCTAGAATGGTCCTATGCAATATTTGATTGCCTGCCTTGACTTGATTATATCCTGATCCCTTGATAACCCTAGGAACCAACGTCATTAAATTCCTTAATGATATGTTGGATTGCTTGGCCGCTTAGGACTTTCACCATGTGTTTAATTAATACTGCTCACATGATTTTCGTGTAAAATGCGTGCGTCTTGGCGGTGTGTGTAAATGTGAAATTGGGTGGTATAATAATAAGTGCAACCCTAGTGGGGGATCTTTGTGACGGGATCAGGCGAGGTAGTCCTCAGTAGGGAGGCTATCTCTGGGACGCCCTTCCACTTGTGGATTGGCTATTGAAGATGCCTGGTTCGGTCGTATAAGGACCGGTTCTTGTGCCGCCTTTGCTTAGCACCTTACGCGCAGCCACAAGCCGTATATGGGTACGGGATTGGAACCACACCCTACTAGTACTCACCCGGTACCCCCCGGAGGCAGGAGATGCAACGGAGTCCCAGGAGAAGACTCGTTCGTTGGTGGGTGTTCGAGATCCGGCATTTATGACTGGCCATATTATTGATTGTGAAGCCCCTGGTGATGTCCGTGGGGGATGCCGTGGTGGTACGAAGTAGGTATGGAACCTTTAGTGGGACAGTCCAAACTATGACGATAGGGAGGACTGGACCACCTTGTGGGGAAATTTGTGCACCCTTGGCCAAGGTTAAGAAACTTTCCGGAAAGCCGTGTTCCACGGTATTGGACAACGCGAAAGCATCGGCCACACTATGATTAGTCTTTTCTGTGTGAGTTATCCTTGGCGTGTTTTCGGAATACACCGGTTTGGAGCCGTGTGCTGGTTGACGGCCAGTGATAAAACTTGAGGCACTGGCGGGATGGACAGTAACTCCCCCAGGGCCGCCCAACCCCACTAATCTCCACAGATACTTGATTAGATTGCGAACTGCTTTGTTTTCAAAACAACCTTGCATAAACTTGGCTTTCTTGCCTCGTCGATATAAACCACAAGCCTATCCTTTGATGAACTCCCTTGCATAACTTACCCCTCGTGTTAGGCTTGCTGAGTACCTTAAGTACTCACTCTTGCTTCAATCATTCAGAAGGTGAGCCAGAGTTTGAAGCTGTTGAAGAAGAAGATTAGGGTTCAGCCTGCCCGCAAGTCTGCCTGTTGGAGTGGTGCCGTTCCGTCTTCCGCTGGAGTAGTAGTCTAGTGCTGCTGCTGTAACAGCTAATCGGTGTGTTGTCTGTTTGGTCAGGCCGCTGGCCTTTGTTGTAAGACCTTTTGTATAATAAAAGGGCTTGTATGAGACTTGGTAATATTATAAAGGGTATGAGACTGTGATGTCAACCTGTGTAAGCGTCGTATCAGCGTCTGATCCAGGGACTGATACGGTAAGCGCTAGTGCTCCAGAAATGGGGTACGACAGAAGAATGCTGAAAGATTTCCCTGTAGTGGAAGACAAGCAACTTAGGCTTTGTGATCCGGCAGTACCTTGAACTGAACGTTTGATCAGACCTTGCCAACAGCTTAAGATGCACCAGTATTTAAAATACATAAATTTTACTGACACAGTCTATGAAAATGAAGAGAGAAAAGGCAACTATGAGATTAATCTTTAATTAAAATCAACTATGAAATTAGTTGGCGTGTTTCTATGCAATTACAGCAACATTTAGTGATTAGAATATCGAATGCCACAATAATACTGGACTTGAGTATAGAATGTAAATGCTGGCAGAAAGCAAATTGTAACTGAACTTGAGTATAGAATGGAGCCTAATAATAAAGAAAATTATAGTGTTAGTGAAATAAACTGGAAAAACACGTTTAACCTTCTTGCAGAATGTTTTCGAAATAAACTGGAAAAGCTATTGAGTAGAAATTTGAAAACATATGGTTTAGGCCTCGTCAGCGGGGGCAAACGATCGGGGAGACCCAGGGCAGAGGATGCTTACTACTGGCTACTCCTTGGCCGTACGAGAGCCCAGCCGTCGTGGCCCTCCATCATGGTCGTGCGCTCTCAGGCGCCGTCACCCTCCATTGTGGCCGTGGGCTCTCAGCCACCGTTGCAATCTTTAAGTTTTAGAGAAGGAGATGTAAAAAACCTAGTCCTGTCACATAATTTTCATTTGTCATGTACTATTAACCTTGGAAGGCATACAGCAATTTCATCCGTCTACAACACAAACAATCCATAATCATCATAAATTAGTTTTATCATACTAATATTAAAAAATGTAGATAAATTTTACCTTGAGAGGCCTGGCAATGTCGAACATCTGTGGTAGGAATGAATTTCTTCGAAATCTCAATCAACTTTCGTAACATTCCCCTAGATTTTGTCCCACACCTTCATTTGTATCTGTAAAAACAAAAATAACAAGGGGAACGAACTACTGAGGACATGTCTTAAAATAAATAAAACATTAGTTGTCAACCTTAATACATACATACAGATAGTCACAAAGATATGCATTAGATAAAATATCAAGCTCTTTTGTCAGGAAAAAAAAATGCTAAAGATCAGGAAACAGGACGAATTTGTATGCACGTGACATGAGGAATTGACATAGGCACGAATTTGTATGCACGTCTCAGAAAAGAAAGGAAACGAGGAATTGAGGAAATTGAAAAATAAAATCAAACAGGGTTCACGCAAGGCTTGCAGGAGAAAACAATCTTGACGAATTTTTTTTTCAGAGGTGGGCCACAGAGGGGCCCACCGGCGCCAGCGCGTCGCCGGCCAGAGAAGGTGGTATAGGAACCAGCAGGTTCGGCCACCTCCACCAGGTGAGGCACCCGGGTGAGCCCAGCGCTCGAGCCCGGGTGGGCAGCCTGAGAATCTTCTCAGCTGACCAACCGAGCTATGCTCGGTTCTCAACAATCTTGACGAATTACAGAGCAGTAAACAGGACGAATTGACATAAATCGGAGAACCTCAACGAAGATGCCATTTTGACATCCTGGAAATCCTACTACCTGTTGGACTAATCATCTAAGGATTCGCAAGCCAAAAATAAAAGATCAAAGCACGAGCCACAAGGAATACCTTGCTGTAGCCGCATGCTTCGCCGCTGCTGCCGCCGGTGGGCACCTGCACATTCGTCAGATCTTGGAGGCCGACCTGCATATACTCCTAACTCGCCTACGGCCTACCGGCGCAGGTGCCTGCACGCCGCAGCACGCGTTCGGAGGGAGCTAGAGTGCTCGACCTCCTCTTCAAGCTCTTTGCGTAGATGAGGCGATGGATCCGTGAGGGGAGGAGAGCGGTGAGGGCGCAGGTCTGGTGGAAATCGAGGAAGGAATGCCTAATCCCGAAGGATTCAAGCTGTATTTCGATTTGGAAGGAGATCAGGAGACTCGAAAATTTGGGGAGGAGATCGGGACGGGTGCTGCGGGCGGGTAGAGAAAACGCCTGGTAAAATTCTGATAGCTATTGTCACAAAGTTACAACGGGGAGCGTGACGAGCGTGACGATTGTCATCACGCCGCGGCAGGGGGCGTTTCCGTCTCGAAATCCGACGGTTCTCATCGCGGGGTTGATTTAGATCAACGGTTAAGACATAGGCAGGGTAGAATCTGATAGGTCAAAAGTGTATTTCTCCCAACTGATTCTTTATTGGTTTTTAGAATTTTAGAATAAGAACACGGAATTTTTACATTAATTGCACGGTAGTACGGCATCAACTAAGGCAAGAAAAAAGTAACCATAACTTGGCTTCTGTTGTGAGCAAGTGATCATGTTCACTCTTGATGTTAATATACACTAATCTCAACCACCGATACGGTACTTGATGAATTGATTGCTTTTTCTATACATCTTTTATGTTCTACTATGTACTTTTAGATAGAGGTGGTGTTCGTTTCTTTAGGTCTAAATATCACATCAAAAAGAATCTTGCTATTTAGAATATTAAATAAAGTCTAATTACAAAACTTTTTTACAGTAACTATCGTCTAATCACGGCTTAATTACCCTCATTAGATTCGTCTTGCGAATTAGCACATGGTTCTGCAGTTAGTTTTTTAATTAAAATTTATTTAATACTCTAAATAACAAGATTCTAGCAGGCCTAAATTTAGGCTAAAAAAACGAACAGACCCAGAGTCTACTCATAGTAGAAACTAGAAACTTATAATAACAAACGGCTAAATACATCGAAATATGTAGAGACTGAATGATTTCATTTGTTTGATTATTATATTTTTCTTTATTTTTTTATAACTCTGGATGCGTTTGGTAGCTTCGAGCTTGTATCGGGACCTCTTATATGCAGGGCGTCCTATGGTTAACATACGATAGATCGGCCCAATAACCCATTAAATCTGAACAGCCCAGCTCAAGTCAGAGCGTCAACATTTTGCAACAGAAGAGTCAACATTTTTGTAGTTCTATTTCAACATTTTTAAAATAAAATCAACATTTTTATAAAAAATGTTGACCACAAACAAAAAATAATGTTGACATAGTATATTTAAAATGTTGACGAAAATTTTAAATTTTAAAAAATTTAAAAAATATTCATATTAGATCTCATTTTGTAGAATTAATTGTAACAAACACGTATGTTCAAACGAATTCGAAAACGGACTTACGGTTTAGGAGAAAAATGCGTTTAAAGTTTGAAATTCGTTTCTTTTTCTCCCACCTCCCACCCGCCCCAATCAGAGAGCGACACGTGGCAGCTTCTCAACCATCCCCTTCTCCACCTGCGCGAATCTGAGTCGTTGCACGAATGTCAAAGACTGTTCTATCAAAAGTTAACCATAGCCCGCCCTACATATAGGATTCACCACTTGTATCGGATCTGTGCAGTAGTAGGGCCGAAGTCTGAACAGATCTACCACCATGGGTTGATGGCCCAGCCTTCCGTGCCGCTGCCTACTGATTCCCAAGGCAGTCCTCCATTAATCAAACTACAAACGGGCCTCCATCTAAAGCTGAATTTCGAGCCCTTGTGGGGCATCTCCGGCCCACAACAATTCGTATCTGTCTTCCTTCCACCACGGCCTGCGTCGGCCTGGGCGGCGGAGCAGAATCCGGCCGGTGATGGAGCGGGATCGCGGCGCGGCGGCGCTGTGGGGGCACGGGCACCTCCCGCTGCTGGCGCGCGCGCGGTCCAAGGAATCCGTCGAGTACGTCCTGCAGGCGCTCTGGCGTACCCGCCGCACCGGCCTCGACGCCGCCGACCGCGCCGTCGCCCGCGACATCCTCCAGCTCTCCGACGACATCGACCTCGACCCCGTCAGTAACAAACCTACTACCCCCTACGCCTCCCGCCTGATAATTATTCCTCGTCTCTTCCTTCCTCTCCGCGTCGTTGCTCTCGTCGCCGGTGGGCAACTGGCAAGTTCAGTTCCCGGCCCTGAGATTATTGGGCCTTTCTGCTGCAGCTGCTGGTTTGCCTGAGGATACTGATCCGGAGATGCGTCAACGAGAACGTCGCCAAGGAGGACATCCCCAAGCTTTTCCCTCAGGAGGTGTCGCCCGAGTTGCAGAAGCTGCTCACGTTGCTGCTGCAGAAGTTTCAGCCCGAGTGGCAAGAAGATGCTAAAAAGGATCAGGTAACTGCTAGGGGCTGCCACGATGACTTGATGCTTATGATCGTTACCTTGATCATGTTCTGCTCATTCTGACACGTTGAGTTGTTGCATAGGCGTCTGCGCCGCCGCCGCATTCGGAAACAACAGATGGTCAGTTGAATCAAAATGGAGACGCATCAGAGCAACCAGCTGCTGCTACTACTGCACAGGTAGTTAGAACAATTGTTCTTTCGTGCTGTCTGCAATATTGCTGAATATGACGCTAGATGTCTCATTATCCTTTTCATGTCATGCTAGAAAAGACAATGCAAGCTTGACAGGTCTTCCTGTTTGATTATTTTAGCAGAACTGTTCTGATCATACTGTCTAGGATGCATATCTGATCATGTTGAACTGTTGTTGTCACTGCAGCTTCAAAATGGTACCACACATGCTAAGGATTCTGTAGAACCGAGAGAGAGAGAAGTGAAGAAGTTTCCACCGGCCAAGGATTCTTTAGATAAAATGCTGAAGGATTTATTCTCAGTCAAGGACCAGACGACAAATGCTGTAAGTATACATGTGTTGTTGTCAACTAAGTAGATTGATAGGGTGATTTATTCTTATGTTTTACAATTCTATATATTTTTTTTTAAGTAAGATTCCACATCAGGATATTTTTCTCATCACTTATGTAGGTCAACAACAATGGACATGAAGAGAGACCACGATGCACTTAGAAATGCCACTTTTATTCTCCAGTTCTGTGGATTTCCTAACATCAGAAGCATAGCTAAAGTCGGGTGCTTGTCTGCAGCTCGTTAGGTGCTTCGTTGTCTTTGTTCGTTCTAGTCATGACAGCCACGGCAGCGGCATTCAGTTTTGCTGCCAGTGACAAATGTAAATTGGAAGAATGTTCTTGCAATATACTAATATGGTACCTTTTTATTTAAGGCGCTATTATTATCAGTGCCACTGCATACATTCCTTGCTACGGGGTAAAGACATATCATCATGTCATGTTCTAGTACACGGTATGTTTAGTGATTTTATACAAGTAATTTGAAGCTCAAGCTCATTTGCGGAGTGCATCTTATTCTCCCCCCCTGTTGGCAGTTACCGGATGAAGTTATCGATGCGGCAATAGTAATTCTTAATGCAAGAAACAGTGATAAATTCTTGATATCAGATCAACCAACAGCAGTTATCTTATCTCGACGAGGTAAAAGAAAAGCAATAGCTAACAGCACATATGAGATGAAATACACACAAATTTCAAACCAATAACGCAGCTCTGGCAATTTATGGATATCTGATTTGGAAAACATAGAAACTGCAACAACTTTTTATTATGCTGGTACATTTATTAGACCCTCAAGGATCGCCACCATGATTGTTCCTGAGCTGTCAGCAGCGTACTTATTTTCATATCTTGGATCTTCCTACGAACGATGAATTCTGTATTTTGATTCGATGCCAAGATGTGTTGAGAATTCCTCTCAGGTTCCATATGTCTTCCACTTTTTCGGGTTGGACATTTGCAGCTGAGTCCACCTGTACACCAGAAGATGCATTTTTAGACTCTTCTATACAGCGAAGTAAAAGTTGGGTGAACATATGAATCAGCGGTCAGCAGCATGACTTACTGCCTTAGCTACTATCTCAGCATTTGGTGGTATGTCTAATGTAGCTTCGAAGAGAACCCATGCCCACTTATCACTTTGAGGTCCATCAGATACATACGGCACATTGTCTTTCTGATATCTACGAGCCTCAACCCAGGTTTTACCTCCATCAACAGATATATCCACTCTCTCAATGCCACGGCCACCACCAGAAAGCGCATACCCAGCAATTCTGGCCTGCAGAAATCAAACATTGCAGCACGAGTGTGTAACTAAGAAGCCATTCCAATTTTGCCCGTGGTATGTACAAATGATGCATTCACTCAGTTCATATTATGGAAATAATACTGACCTTTCCTTCCTTGATAACAGCTACATCTTCCAGTGTACAGATGGCAGACTACGGATCAAAAGTAAGTGAAGATAAGTAACCCAGAAATCTAGCAGTACATAATTTCAATTTTGTAGTATACCTGTACAGGAAAATCCATTTGTGGCCTTCTAGTTGACCAGTCAATTTTGAAGAGAGTTGGACAAGGTTGCAAAGTGCTGAAGTGCACATAATTCTCTTCACAAGTACCAATTATAAATATAAATGCTCGTTAGTTGCATGTTGTGTGTTGTACTACAAACTCAAAAATGTACCTTAAGTGCATAAAAATTTGTAGAAGTTTTTTTGAATGATATATCATGTCATCATCTACAGACATGCAAAATTTAAGGTGCAATATAAACCTGTACGAGATGCAAGAAAAAATAAATTAGCAAATGAATATTTGCATGTACTATTGTCATGTTAGATCCGCAACATGCTACTATTCATATGTTATTTGTTATTGCATTCTGTACAAGTACTCATTACATGTAAATTTTTGCATTGTGGTAAGCCATGTGTTCATATTTAGCACTAGAATTCGGCTGCACGTGTATAATTAAACTTACATGTAAATGTTTATTTGTTAACATGATGAATTACTTTTCTTTCGCACGTACGTGGATAATTAGATAAAAATGCACTTTCATTTGTTTACATGATTTGTGCAAGTTAGAAACACAATGCACCTACTTCAAATTTTGCAAGAGAGTTAAACAAGGTTGCATAGTGCTGAATTGCACGTATTCTTCAAATATCAATTATGACGAATGGGATTCTAGGACCCACTTTATTTTTCACCTAAACACTGTATCACAAATATGTGCATGCGCCACCGACACACTGGTTCATATATTTATTGGAAATATGAATACAGGCTACACACGCGGGGGTGTTCGTTTCTCTAAGGCTAAAGGTCACATCAAAACTAATCTTATTATTTAGGTGTCTTAAATAAGTCTAATTAAAAAACTAACTGCAGAACCTTGTACTAATTTGTGAGACGAATCTAATGAGGGTAGTTAAGCTGTGATTAGACGATGGTTACTGTAGCATCACTGTAGCGAAACATAGATTAATTAGGCTCATTAGATTCGTCTCGCAAATTAGCTCACATCTGTAAAAAGGTTTTGTAATTAAACTTATTTAAGACATCTAAATAGCAAGATTAGTTTTGATGTGACCTTTAGGCCTAAATTGCCGAACACCCCCTTAGGTCTGCACAGGATTACAGGTGTTTAGGCATGTAACATACTCCGTGGATTGAAATGTTTAGGTCTGCACAGCAGAAAGAGTTCAACTGCACAGATGCTCAAATTAGTCCCTTGATCCTTGTAGCCATAAATTCAATCTCCAGATGTTATCCAGGCTAGCAAATATCTTGTCTCATCTTGAGGTGCGTGTTGGACCGAATTTAAATATAAAGAAGCTTCGGGACATTTGTAGAAAAATCAAGACCACATGCGGCTGCAAACGGACCTGCCACGTGCACCTCAGCTCGTTTCGGGAGGGAGCAAAAAATATATGTAGCCAGGTACATTTGTTCCTTCCATCTGGACTCGCCACGTGCACCTCAGCTCGTTTCGGGAGGGAGTGAGCCGTGCGTCGGCAGCCAGCCCTCGGCGAAGCGCACGGCGCGACGGCGGCGACCACGAGGCGGCCGCGGCGGGGCTCACGCCAAGGAGGTGACACCGTGCTGGCTGCGAGCTGGCGCCGTACTGCACGAGGTCCCTTCCAGATTGGAGGCGGCTCGCTCGAGGCATGGGCGACGGCGACGCGTGCTTGAGGAGGATGACGAGTTGGCAGCGGCATGTAGGCTGAGTCGTCATCGGCCAGATCTGCGCGTTCCTCATTTGGATCCGGTCATGGTCGGTCGAGAAGACGGCCAGATCTGACCCTCCCATGCCCGGATCCGAAGGCGACGGCGACCTCAAGTCGATGGCGACCCCAAGGCGTCAAGGGCGGCAGATACGCTTCTCCTTTGTCCAGACAGTCGGGGCTGATTCCAGGCGCTTAGATCTTCGCCTATTCCCAGCGGATCCCGACGCGAGCTACGCCGAGCGAGCTACTCAACGTGATTCGTACGGCGAGCTCGACTTCAAGCACGTCGATGTGGTCCTCGTCTGGAGCTCGAGGCGACGCGGCCGGGGAACATGTGCTGCTGCTTCCGTCTTGCGCAGGGCCCGCTCCATGTGCTCCTCCAGCTGCTCTAGAATAATGGTCCGGCTCTCTTGATCCTCTCTCTCTCTCAAATTTTTTCTCACTGCCTGATGCTCGCTGGTAGCTGTACTTGAACTGTTCCATGCTTCTGACAGTGTTGTGATTCTATTCAAAACTATGAGTACATTGCATTGTGATTCATGAGCAATTTGTACATGTTCACTCTTGAGTTCACGATTTATGATTTGTACACGTTCACTCTTGAGGCAATGGAGGATGGGGATGGCTGGTTTGCATTCAAAAGTGCAAGATTAATTGGAGGTGCACTTGTTGTGTTTTTGGTTTTTGGTTCGGCCAGATTAAGAGTGGGGAGTACAGATTACATGTTCACTAGATTTTCTAGATATTGTGCATGGGAACTATTTGATTTTGACTTTGAGATCGTTGTGCTGATGGCTTGATGCCAATGTACATCTTCATCTGATTTTCTGGGTACTTTTGAGGTTCATGTGATCCTTATACTTTTCATGATCAGAACAGCTCAAATTTTATTTTTGATGCACATTTTTTTGAGTACAGGTGGTGATCACTCTGATGGTGAATATTTTGATGCTTCTATTTTTGAATGTGCAGGTTGTGTGACAATTCAAATTTGTTACTCACAGATTTTTAATTGACAATGTTACAATTACATATATTAACAATGCTGGAGTACATGTATTGACAACTCCTGTTGCACATATACTGACAATGTTACAGTTACATATATTGAAAGATAATTTGTTAGAGTAGAGGATCAGTTAGAGTACAGGATTTGTATGAAGCACAGGAAATGTTCAAAGATAATTTGAACAGTTACATATGAAATTTCGAAATGGATTTGTTTGAGTACATGATGAGTTGTAGAATAAAATTACCAAGTGGTAACCTATGTTCAAAATTTGAAACTGGGGAGCCTGTGTGTTCCAGGATCAAAGCCTGGGTGTTCCAAGATCGAAGCCTATTCTGTGTCATGTACAGTGCATCTTATTTGAACAAGGGATCCTTTAAAAAATATTAGTAATGATTATTTTAATTAATGTTATGTGGCAAAAGTGGGAAGGAAGTACGTTAGGTTCAAAATTTGAAATCTGAGTGCGCCATGAGCTTTAACTCTCAGGGTACATTTCAGCACTGTTTGTGGGATAGAGCAATTTTGGGCAGAATCAATTTTCTATTTTTCAAAATCATATTTGAAATTGTCTAACCATAATATTCAATATGTTCGTCAGATTTGAAAGTTGAATTGTGAGGGCGGGTTGTACAACGGCTATAGAATTCCAAATTTCAAATCTGCTTGTCCTATGTCTTTTAATGCATTGTACTCCATGTCTCATCTGGCACAAATTGCAGGGGATACTGTTATCAGTCCCTGTCCCATCCTGTCTTATACAAGCAAAAAAAAATTCGGTACACTGGAAATACAGGTTCCTCAGGACCGTTGGTGGAGATCCAATGGTCCAGATGGTGGCAACAAATGTTGCCAGGAACAAAAGACATTTAGCGGACCTGCACCTGTTCCGTGCTCACTTCGCTCACTTCACCACATTTACTTGTTTTTTTTTTGAGATTAACCACATTTACTGGTGTACTAACTGAATACAACAGCCAATACATCTGGCCCACCGCAGCCCACGAATCTCAGCAGCAGCACCGCCGTCCAGATAACCAACCGCCGTCCAGATAACCGGAGGCATAGCACCGCGGAAGACAGGAGCCGCATTCCGATGATGGGACATCTGCTTTGGGTGCACAGTGTCTTGGATCTGCGTTCCAGCGCAACGCCTCCCAGATTCCCTCCTGCGCAAGCATGACCTGCCCCAGTTTTCTGCCTCATGCAAGCAATGATGCGGGCCCAGCCTTGACTTATGTTGGTCTGTTCCTTATCACACGGTGCATGCATGGGAGAAAGAGGGAGGAGAGTGAGGAGGAAAAACAGACGTGGGGCCCTCGCCCTACACGCAGCCACTTGATCACCCTATGGTGCATGCAGCTGCTCCCCTTCCCTATTGTCTTGTCCCATCAATATGACCTACAAGTTTGAGATCCTCTGTGGCACTCTTGTATGTTTAGATAGTGTTAGGGACCCTGGTTCCCATAACACCGACATAACTGTTTTAGCTCATAAGCTTTTCTCGTGGATTCACAATGAGCTACTTTCACTCTGAATGTTTCATACTTTCGGGGTGTTCGGTTGGAGGATGCAGTTGCAGTTGTAGTTTGAATAGTGAGAGAGAACGCTGTAGCGGAGGATTCGCGCACTGTAGCAATTCAGTTGACTGTAGCAGCAGGAGCAGCAGCAGCCGGAGGAAAATCCTCCTGCCGAACACGCCCTTTATTGCAACTTCCGGGCTGAACGTCCAGAATAGTAGCATGATTTCCTATATCATGACAGACGGTTTTGTCCAAACAGCCAAAGATAACATGAGGCCATAAATGATAGAAGAAGCAACGTAAAATGAGCGGACACAAAGTTTGGCCCCAAGTGCAAACACACCAGGTAGAGGAGGTGCAAAACGGTCCAACACAGCCATGGATAAATGAAGAGGAATACGCCACAATTTCCTAGGCAAAGCTCTCAATATATCCTCCATTGTTCCCTTCAGGAGAGTAAAGAGACTAGCGACCAGGGCACCCGCGGGGTGCCGCCGCTTCTTTGCCCCGGATCAACGCTGGCACCAGTGCGTGTGGACAGCGTGTGCTTGCTTGACATGCTTGCTTGACGTGCAGGCGCAGTGCCCACCGGTGCTGCAGTGCGTGCGGGCCGCTGCCACCATTGCCGGACGGGTGCTGCTGCGAGGCATGACACCTCGTCGGCGTGTGCAACGGGACACGGCTTATACGCGCGCTCCCATGATTTCGACTAGTGCTTGCTGAACGGGGAACCAGCATTTTCGGCACGTTCTCCCAGCAGCCCACTATGGTATTAAAGTTTGTAGAGAATACCATGGTTTTGTGAGAACACTATGGTAATGAAAACTTCGTGGTGTTCGGATCAGGGAAACGCTAAGGGTGTGTTTGGCAGGGTTTCGGTTTATTCTGAAAACAGTTTATTCCGTGGCTTATCTGTGAAAACAGATTTTTTGCTCATTCTGGTTTATTTGTGAAAACAGCTTATCTTATCAAAGTGTTTGGCAAAACAGCTTATTCTGTCTTTTCTGAAAACAGCTTATCCTGCTAAAATGTCTCTAGTGTCCTTGTCCATTAACATGGCTATACACATGAATCCAATTGTTCCAGCTTACAAATAAAATGTTCTAAACATATAAACTATTTGTTCTAGCACTTCATTTGACATATACATATATTTCAAAATGAAAAATAATCTTGCCAAAAGGCCAAAATCCCAAGCCCAAAATCCCACGCAGCCCAAGCCCAAAACACTGAGGCACGGTGGAGTTTATTGGCCCAACAACGTGAGGGAGAGATAGAACAGAAGGCTGTTCGTGCTCCTCTGTTCCAGACTCCATGGATGAGCTCCGGGAGCTCTCAAATCCACAAGGGAAAAGGGCAGTAGGGCGGCTAGGAGTTAGGGGAATCAAAGAAATAGGCTATGGCGCATCCATTTGAGGCATTAATTTGAGGAGGGGCCATGGGAAATAGCGGCTGCGACGGGCACGGAGGGCGGCGGCCATGGCTGCTCGGTGGTGGCTCGGGAAACAGGGGGCGGCAGCAGCGCGGGGTGCCGCGCGAGGGGCAAATCGGAACAAAGAGGTATGTGTCAGAAAAATAAGCCGAATGAGCCACTATTTTGGGCTTCTGTTGCTAGTTCATTTTGCAGAAGCGCTTCTTCCTTCAAAAGCTCATAAGCGCTTCTTCTCAAAGATGTTTGGCACGACTTCTCTTCTTTTTTCTATAAGCTGGCAGTGAAGATGCTAAAAAAGCAGCTGCCAAACACACCCTAAATGTTTTCTTGCGTTGAGGGATGATCTCCCATATATGTCGCCGCTGAATCATTCGATGACTGAACACTAGGATGGCTTCAGAAAATAAGCTGGCTCAGCTCAGCCAATAGAAGGCTGAAGCACGTAGCCATTAATTCCATGGTCGGACATCTTGTAGCATCGCACCTTGTGCTTCACCAGTCGCAGCTCTCCAGCCCCGGCCGCCTCACCAGCAGCTGGTTGTTCATGAGGAGAGCACCTGACGACTTGGACGGCCACCAGGAGGAGGGCAAACCGCAAGGGCACCTGGTACCGGTCGTGCTCGATGCCTATGGTCCAGGTGATGCAGAACTTGCCGTCTCCCAGGTAGGCCAAGCTACCGGGGCCAACTATGGGAAATCCCATGCCTACGCACTCGTAAGGATACGTGTCTTCCCACACGTACCGCGCCGACGGCGGCTGCCCGGAGGCGGGCAGGTCGAAGGCGCAGAGACAGAACCGGCGCGGGCAGAGGCCGAAGCAGAGGTCCAGGTCGGGGACGAAGAGGCCGCGCTCCTGGAACGGCAGCTCCCAGTCTCCGTCCCTGCCCCACGCCAGGCGCGCCGTGTCGAAGGAGTAGGTGCCCCTCCCCGGCGCCGAGACCCAGACGCGCGTGCCGGCGGCCAAGAAGGCCGTCACGGTGCATGAGGGCGCCTTCTTCCGCCGCTCCCACATCTCGGCCGGTGGCGCCGGGAGCGCGCGCCAGGACCAGCGGCCTCCGTGGCCACGGTTGCCGCCGCCGCCGCCGCCGCCTCGCTGCGCCGCAGGGGGCAGCAGGGCCTGGAAGCTTGGGTGGTCATCGCGGGTTGGTGGCCACATGAAGCAGGGCACGGCGTACAGCCGCGTTCCCAGCGGGATGAGGGCGGGCCCGCCGGGCATGGCGTGGCGGAGATCCGACCCGCACGGCACCTCGGCCGCGGCGGCGACGTCGTAGATGATCGTGTCCCTGCCGAAGCTGACGGCGACGATGCTGGTGCCGTCGTCGGTGGTGGCGTTGGAGACGACGGCGAGGTTCAGGCGCTCGGGGACGCTGCCCGCCTTGCGTAGTACGGCCATGGGGGAGGGGAGGTTCCTCATCGCCGCCGTCCAGTCCTCCTCGTCGCCGACGGCGGGCGTGAACATCTCCTTGAGGTTTATCCGGGTGACGAGGTTTGTGTAGCAGCCGTGGTCGCGAATCCGATTCTCCTCCACGACGAAAAGGAGGCGCTGGTGCCTCCCCTTGCCGTGCCGCCGGTGGTCAACTCCGCCGGCCGCCATTTGATCTCCGGACGCCTTGCTGTGACCCCCCGGGAAGCTCTGTCCCTCCCAAATCCCAGTGACACTCCGTACCGGTTATATGTCACTTCGTGCCGCCGTGGACGAGGACTCCGTTTCGGCATCCGTGACCTGTTACTGCGGCGCCGAACCAGAAAATGACTCCGAGAGGAATTTCAACTGTAACGGGGCGACGGGAAGCAGAGGAGCACCCAGATGAACCCTCTACCCTTTGGAAGTTCAATGCAAACACAGCTATATACGACAGCTTATGAAATATGAACGCAGCTACTAGTCTCTAAATATAAGTTTTTTTTTTTTTACTCAGTCTCTAAATATAAGTTAAAAACCCATGTTGCGGTATACCACTCTCATAAGTTAAAACCCATGTTTACAGAGCTTCAGGCACAAAGGGTAAGCAACCACGACATACAGGTGTTACAACAGGTCTAGCACAGCTAGGCAAATGCCTTTTTCAACATGGACCGAGAGTACACTCGCAATTTCCAAGGCAAACCTCTCTCGCGCTCAATCTATCCTCCTCCATTGTTCCCTCTAGGAGAGCAAGGAGACTAGCGAAACAAACTCCGAGGTTACTCTGCCCTTCGATCTTGTGTTGATGACGAAATGCTCTGGGTACTTTCTGAGCAGCGCAAGAAGGCCATACCAAGGCCTGCCCTTTGTCTCTGTTGGCGACCATTCTTCTGGTGTTAGGTACTTCCGGACCCTGCTGGGATGCCACACGTTCCCAAACTGTTCAAGTAGCTGCAAGTAATCAAGCATGTTAGAATGTGTTTGAATGTGGCAGCAAGCACAATGACAGAAAAAACAAGAAATTCTCAAGAAAATGGGATACTAGGAAAGTTGAGTTTACAAAGAAAACAAGAAATGATAAATTACAGATAAAACATCAGAAATAATGTGCGTGGCTGTTGCATAAAATGTAACCACCCAAATTCTTGATGCAGCTACTGAAGGGTTCTTAAAGGAAAATTTAGCGAGATGTCAGATTAGCAAGAAATCGCCATATCATGTAAAATGAAGGACCAAATATTAACTTCTCCAGGGGCTGGTAAAAATAACAAGCCAGCATATAATCAATAGACTACAGAAAACGCAGGCATGGGTTAGGAATAATATAAAACTTAATCATGTATCTGTTGTTTCTTAATATTCGGGCTCCTAGTACACATCATCTCCACAAAATTGGCTAGGCATAGTTGTTGTCTCGCCAAGCCTATCACAACCCCTACCCCTTTACCTGGACTTGGGACCGGCTATGCTGAGAACATAGGCTGAGTTATTGTAGAACACACCACTCAAATCTGAGGATGGACAGGGAACATGGTGACAAGCACCTAGCAGCGCATCTCATTGCTTGAAGGGAACATTAGAATATTGTCATACATTTGGATGAGAAATTATTAGGGAGTGAATTGAGTAATCCCTCTTTGCTTGCTTCCTGGTAGATAAATTGCGGTGCCTTTAACAAGGATAGCTTCACTTGACCCTTATGAAACAATCTTGGAACTTAAGAAAATCAACTTCTAATATACAGCGCAAAACTAGAAGGACATAAACCAACTAAAGTTAACATTCAATTCCAACTCCATTGCTCCTAAAATAAAATTCTGTGGAGCTGCTGCTGTTGCTGTCGGCCCACATCCAATATACAATGATAGAGAACTGTGATTCTTACCAATGCCCATGCTAGTGCAATGGGTGCTAGGTGGTAGCAGACAAAGTAGTGCAATTTGCAACAATGCCCATGTTAGTGGAATGGGTGCAAGGTGCTAGCAGACAAAGTAATGTATTAAGATACTAGCAGTGTTGTAGCCTAGAAGAATAAAATTGAATGCTATTTTCATGAGATTTTTCATGTCAGCTCATATAAACCTTAAGAAAAGATTTTCTATGCTATGAAAACGACTGCTAGAAGATAAATGTAGAGTGGGCTAGGTCCAGATCATAAGTTCATTCAGAGAATGGTATTGCTCGATTTGGATTACCTGCTTCAGACAGTGTCAGTTATTATATGGTGATTAGCAGGGCAGGACGACTCTTTTGGCTTCTATCATCAGTTGGCATTGGTCTACAAGTTTCTGTGTCTATTCATGTTATCACTGATTTCAATCACAATTTCCTTTCCTTAATGATGTAACCCAATGGTTCAAAAAATAGTAAATTTCTTAATTGCCATAGAAAGTTAGCTCTTTCCTAATTCTGCCATCAAAAGTGTTAACTTCCAAATCTGCACTCAAGTCAATGCTGAAACTCTAAACTGGAGTATTTGCCACTCCCATCAACAACATTACAAGTTCGCAACGTTTACTTCAGTTGACCTGTTTGTATTTTGTAAAAATGGCAGTCATGCCCCTATTACTAATCGGCCCACTAGTCAGACCTTTGTAACACTAAGCCTCCCTCCCAAAGTCCCTACGAGCCTCCCAGAACTCCCAATTCAGCCGCCACCCTTGTCTCTTCTCCCATCCAGATTAGAGACGCTGCCACCACCCAAATCCAAGCAAATAGAGTCAGATTGATGCTCCACTCGCCAGATTGATGTTGAAGGCCTTCTCATAGTGCTCCTGCTGGAGCTCTTGACAGGCACACGATTGGAGGAGCCGGTGTCGCTGGATGGTCGTGCCGAGGAGAGGAGCTGCGCCTAGGAGGCACTGATGCGGCTGGGCACTCTCACTAAGGAGAGGCGTCAGGGTGTACCTCTGCTAGCATCAACGCATATTTTTCTTTTTCATTTTTGCATTGGATTCATCTGTTGTCACCCTAACATTCTTTCGCATGGTAATTCAATTTTGGGTCTAACAAAATAGAAATGAAGCACCACATGGTCCGTCTAGAATTTAAAGCTAACTCCACTTGTGTTTCCAGTTGCTTATTCTTTTTAAGTTATGGTGGGAGGCGTAAAAAAATCGGCCTCCAAAGATTTGGCATCAGGGCAAAAGGGCAAAACTGACATTTCCCACCCATTTAACAGCAAATAAGGGCTAAATTTTCAACTTCGGATGCACATTTGGAAGCTAGCACATTTCCATGGCAGAAACAGGAAAGAGCTGACTTTCCATGGCAAACAAGGAATTTATACTCTTAAAAAAAGGCATGCTTGCCATGACGATTCAATTGTTTAAATAGCACGAAAAATTTAGAACAATCATGGGTAAGAAATAAACTTTAGTTCAGAATTCAAAACAAACCTCTGTGTGAAGTTTTGCCATGGGCATCCATTCTCCAGGGCCACAGAGGTCAGATAACACAGTGGCAACAGATGACACAACATCCTTCTCTTCTGCCTGAAGGATTTGTTGATTGTCGACATCCCTGTCACCCCTTGATCTTATTTCTGATCTACTGTCTGCAAAAACAAAAGAAGGCAGTTGAGGTCAGAGAAATTAACTGTTTCAGCACCGCGGCAAAAAAGGAATCCTTCCAGTTGAAAAAGCTCTAAATAACAAGAATACACTACAATTGCTTCACATTGAATATCCGTACTACCCAAAAAAAAAGACAGCAGGGGATAGACAACTTCATTGTATCATTTACTAATTCCAAATCCTTGAAATAGTGAAGTGCTATTAATAATTTGTTATGTCTCCTGCTATATTGTTAACAGTAGCCAAGGTCACTCAAATACTAGAACTTCAGATCAGGGAGTTGCGGAGTTTAACATAAATACTTGCCAAGGTTATTCAAGTTACCTACACGGAATTTGCAGTAGAGTCCAGAAATAGAAAGCATTGATAAGGATTCTTTGTAACAATTAAGGGTTACTAAAATTTCCCTAACCATCAGTTTTGGTTACTTTGTCTATGTTCCAGTTTTTTCACAAAAATGAAATGATGACATCTTATCTACTACTCCCTCTAATTTTGTATTCTTGACGTTAGGACAAGGAAGCTAGTTTATTTTTTGCACTCCTTTGTCCTAATATCAATAAAACTCGGACGGAGTACATGCTTGGAAATTAATGCAACAGCTAGATTAAATGACTGACCAAGCACAATCACTATTTTTTTATATGTCTCGTACAATAAACAAGAGAGAGTGGGATAAGATAAATCATATCCAGTAAAAATGAACATAGAGGATAGAGTTACGACCTTCACCTAGCGTTCCTATTGCTTCAACGTTGATTCGGTGTCCACCATAGATGTCCAAGTCTCCAGAAGCCTTCTTGTTTCTCTTTATCAACTTCCCCCTCACACCGATTTCACTCATACCATTCCCAATCTCATCAACCTCCCGACTATAATCGCCTTCAAACGAGCGGTCATGAAAGTCCGACAAACGAGGGCGGCCTGGCCTTGTGTATGATGGCGGAGGGAGTTGTGGTGGAATAATAGGGGCATGTCGAGCTGCAGCAGCCGAGGCAAAGATGGAGCGAGAAGGTAGCAGAAAGTAAAACTTTTTGTCTCCAATCTGTAGCAGGTCCTGGGAATCAAGCTTAACGGGCGGGTTTCCCGGCAGGTGCAGAACACCCTCTACAAGGCAGCCATTCTTGCCGATGACATCAAGCGCAAACCGGCGGCGCTGAAAGTCGTAGAATATCCGGGCGTGGTGGCGGGAGATGTTCATTCCGCCGCCGAGGCTCGAGAGATCCACATCCACGGTTGATTTCTTGCTGTTGCGCCCCAGCATGATGGAGTAAGTTTGCATGTAGTATTCAAAATCTTCGCCCTGGAGCTTGGCAAACCCTGCCTCCACTTCACCATCACCACCAGAGGATCCCCGGGCATTGCACCGGCACCCAAGGCCGACGGGCCAGGCTTGACGAGGGGCATTGGGGGCAGAGGCGGACCGAGCAATAGGGCGCCAGCAGAGCAGAGAGACTGGATTTTCTCCGAGAGTTGAAAATTTCCCTGCCAATCCCGACATCATTATCCCCGATTGGGATGCAGGGATCGACCCATCACGTACCAGTGCGTGCAGCCCCAATCTCGACTACAAGAGGATGGGGAAGGAGATCACCTGGGGACGGAGGGGGCTCTCGCGCGCCGCCTCGAGCAGGTGACGGAGGGGACGCGCGCGGCGCCGACGAAGGGCTGGTCTCGCTCGAGCCTCGACCCCTCGAGCAAGAGGAATGGGTCTAGATCTAGAGCGAGCCTCGACCCCCTTTTTTTTCTTTGGAACTGTAGCAGAGGAACGGGTTGAGGGAGGAGATGGCCGGTTTTAAGATGTGTTTTGTATTGCGAGTCACAATGGAACACTCTTGTTGTTGGTTGGAGGGACACGTTCATCTCATCTTATATTTGGTTAATTGTTGTATGGTTATGGAACACATCAGGACGAGGCGATGTTTTTACGAGATGAACATAGAGCAGGATGGCATGGCACATGCGTTCGCACTACGAACTACCCGATAGCGAGGAACTAATTGTTCGTCTCTATTCGTTCAATTCTACTTCCAATTTGGGTATGAGTTATGTTTATGTGGGTAGTATTATGTCTCGAAATTGCAATTAATAGCTCTTGTGGGATATTAGATAGTGAAAAATAGATACCTAAAAATTAGGATGGACTCAGTCTTGTCCTGACCCACCAACCAAACACATGCAACACTTTGAGACCATCACAGTTATAGGTTTTGGAATTGCAGCTATTTTATTTTTCTTTGGCTCATGCCACCCAGTATGAATAATTTGGTCATGGTATTGCAGCTATTTTATTTTTCTTCAACTTTTCTTTTATTTCACGTATGAATAATTTGTAGTTGATATTTAGATGTGCTTATTTACCTAATATAAATAATTACCATTGAAATTTTATTACCAATTGGCACCTATCTAGAAATTTGATAGCTTCGAGTAATTTAAAAGATGTTTCTAAAGACAATATATTGATGTAAAAGTTTTCTATATTTTTTGTTGTAGCTATATCTATAACTTGTCTGTTCATTACCACTACTATTTTATTTCATACCAACAATGGTCTCCATCATATCTAACTCTTTATGTTGTTCCAAACCAAATGTTTAGTACTATTCATCATTCGAAATAATATTTTTCAAACAACCAAACACATATCACATGTTTAAGGTGTCTTTAGCAATACATCCAATGCTAATGTTCTTATTTGACTTGTAACTAAATAGTTGAAATAATATTGTTAGTTAAAATGTGAAGACTAAAAATTAAAGTTGACAAGTATTATGAATGGAGTTTTATAGAATGTTATAAATAATTATATTTTAAGATAAATATTATATGTAGATTAGGTGTCCGCCCTACCTAAAATATATAACTTAGTCTGCCATTGAGTGGGGGTTACTTGAAGCCGAAGATCAACTGTGCCTGCACCTTGGGAAGCTCGATCTCGAACGTTGAAGCAGATGCCAAACCTGATTGAACCAAGGATGCATGAATCAGATAGGCAGTAACTAGAAATAGGAAAAAATGCAGCAAAAGCCTCTGGACTGGAATGGAGAAAACGAGAGAATTCGTTTCAATTGCTCACAGGCATCAGCCCAACAATTGTGCGGGAAATGGAATTGGCGGAGGTGGATCGACCAACAGAGCAAGATAGGGCAGCCGCCCTACCTAGAAGAGGCCCCCTATTCCCCTCCCCTCCAAGAGCTCCGCTCCATCAGGTCGCCAGGACGGAGGATTAAAGGATTGGGGAGGAGTGCTCGGCTCTCACCTTCCGTCGAGCCTGGAGGAGGAGGGTTCTGCCTGCGCTCGCTGCAGTGCGCTGGCCGCAAGAGACCGAGCCGCTGCTAGGTACTCGCTGCCGCCGCACCTGGGATCTGAGTTTGTGTGATGGCGCGGTGTAGGGTGGTAGGAGAGCTGGTCTGCATACGTTACTTCCTGGAACAAAAATAAAATTTGTTCGCGGAATAAAAGGGATATTTTTTCATTCAAAAAATTATTTTTTTGCGAGTATAAAAGAATTAAAGCTTATCAGTACTATTATATATACAAAACTCAATAATACTTGTGGTAACTCCTAAGAGCACTTTGGTTAATGGCTAAAACATTTTGTATCCACTTATGAGCTAAAATATGTATTGCTAGTAAAATTTGATTTAGTCATGATAATTGTTTATGATTTTGAGTATTAGAGTAAAAGAACTTAAGAAGAGCTAAAATCAATATAGAAAGACTGGTTATGATATTTAAGGGAGAAAGTCAATAACTAGTGGTATCTTTCAAGATGACATAACTTAAGTGGAAATGTGTTTACTTGATGTTTCTTTTATCTACCATTTGAGCCACTCTAAATGCCTAAAGACTCCCCGAGTAAAACAAAAGTAATTGGTTAGTTACAATTTACAAACCACACCAGAAAGGGGGAAAATCCCAACTCTTATATTTTACAAGAAATAACAAGGTTAGTTAGAGCATATAATAAGAGTCTTATGGCACATAGTCAGCCAGAATAATGCGCATTTGTGAATTAGATATATAGGTACACTATAGAAAAACGTGTTACTGATTGATGAAAATTTGGAAGTTAGGCGTTTAGCGCAAGGTCACATGACCATTTGGGTATCCCATGCTAAGAAGCAAGTCAAGGAGGCCAAGGAGGCAGCAATAATCACACAAGACATTGACATGAGCGCACTGTGTCACGTTCACGTTCGGTGCTAGTAGTCCACGGCTCCCGTCCCCTCCCACGAAACTCGTCCACGCGGTGAAACGGGCCGCTCGGCAGCTCCGTCCCCGTCCGTGCGCCGCCGCCGCCGGCCGCCGGAGTAATAGTGGCACCAGCAGGGTGGAGGCGAGCGTAGCCGTATGGGGGTCTTGGGCGACGGCTCGGGGTGGTGCTTCTGCTCCGGCGGGGCTAAGCTGGAGCGGATCAAGTCCAGCCTCCTCGCCGCAAAGGGGGCCGCCGTCGCTGCTGTATCCTTCCCCGGCGGGGGCGGAGGCAAAGAAGGGAGCGGGTTCCTCATCCACCGCGCCCTCCTGCTCACCACGCACGGCACCATCCCCTCAGCCGCAGCGGCGAGCGCCGCCGAGGTCCGGCTCAGCCACGGCCGCCTCCTAACTCGCCTAGTGCCGCAGAGGTTAGGGGCTTCGCTTCCATTACCTCGTCATCCTGTTGAAATTCCGCTTGGCTTCTTTTGGCTGGATATGCGTTTAGAAATCTTGTTGCTAGCTCCCCTTCCCGGAATCTTTTGATGTTGCAATGTAGTTTGAAATGTTTAGATTTTGGTGACAAATACGCAATGCATTTGGTAACTTCTGTGGTGCTACTCTAGTACATGGATTGGTTGACATTGCACCATGACCGTAGTGCGAAAAAGATCAAATTTTCTTTAGTGAACGGAAAACTTCTAGTTATCTTTAGTGATTCCCAGTTCGAATTTATGTGCCAATGGCTTGTCTGGTTTCTGCATTTGAGAAAAAGAGGTTTTGTTTCTGGTAAAGCTTAAGACGTGGTGCCATTGTGCTGGGGTTGACTTACATATGGCCATTGTGCTGGACCATTGTTGGTGCTTATAGGGATTGTACCAGCTGTAATGTGAGTGGGGATCGGTAAGATTTTGATTTTGTTGGTTGTTGACAGCAAATATAGCCAGTTAGAAATGGATTCTTAATTCTGATGCCTCATTGGTAGGATTTCGTGAGGTTAAAGCTGAAAGAGTATATGCTTGCTGCCTTTGGCTCTCAGCTTCACTGCATGCTATACCGTAGAAAGCTCTGTTTCCATTTACTGAGGGCAAAGTACCAAAGCTTGTATGTACAATAATACAATACTACTAGATAACATAAAGGCTGGCATTAGATTTGTGTACAAGTAGGCATAAATTCTATCCAATTTTACATAGGAATCAGCGAGAGGTGTTATCTGCTGAAGTGGTCCTTGGGTCTATTTATTCACTTGATTGATGAGCATAGGACATGATTAAATGCATTCTTTACTGAACATGGGATCAGCCTGGATATTCCTCTGAAACTCTATATTTGGCCATCACCAAACATTGAAGGCTTCTATTGTATGATTATATGAGAAAATGACAGAGTATCTTAAAGAACTACAGTAGTTCATTGTTGTTATAGCTTGAATAAGTTATGCAAGTGTACAAGCCCAAATCGGGCTTTTTTTTCCACGTTTTTGCCATGATATTTACCAATTCATGCTTGTTTTTATTTCAGATTCTTTATTACTAGTCCCATTCTTGACCTCACAATAGTTGGTCTTGATGTGGTGGATGATGAATCGAGTTCACATGGACAACAACCTCATTTCTTGAAAACATGCTTGAACCCCACCTTGGACCTTGGCAGTACAGTTTTGGTCCTGGGCCACAAAATAAGAGATTTGGCTGTTGGCGAAGCAAAGGTTGTAATAGCTACTGACAACCTTATAAAGTTCTCAACTGATGAAGTCTTATGGCGGCCTGGTTCAGCTGGGTTCGATATGCACGGGAGTCTAGCTTTTATGGTCTGTGATCCCATGAAGCTCGCACCTTCTACACCTACAGGGTATGCTTCCGCATCATCAACTGCTCTCCTTGCATCAAGGAAGGATGTACCGGCACAGTTTGGGATCCCTATTCCTGCAGTATGTGAATGGTTAAAACAGCACTGGACTGGCAGCTTAGAAGATGTTAGCAAGCCAACGATGACTCCTGCACGATTGACATCCTCTGGAGAACGAAGTGGGCGTTCTTCTCTTGGTAATCTTCATTATATTAAGACAACGGAAAGAGAGGGCGGCGGCATCTTGTCTTCATCGCAGATACCACCAGTACAGGCATGGCAGCATGGCTCATGTAGTTCAGCATCTGCCAAGATTTCATATGCTGGAAAGGATTCGATCGGTTCTCATTCTTTCCACGAGCAACATGAGCTGACCTCAAAAATGTACAAACCAAAGAACGAGCAAGCTGCATCACTTATGGATATTAGCTTTCCTCCAGAGCATCCAAGATCGATTCGCCTACCACTTCCCCTAAAGCAAATGATGCCTGATGAGGAAAAGACTGGGGCAAACAGGTCAGCTCCACATGAAACACGCCCATCTAATGTGCGGATCAACTGTGACGCTCTTCACAATGTTGCTTATCAGGAAAATTGCTGGAGTGAGGGGCAGTCCAGTTCTTCTCCGCTTGAGATATCTGAATTGGGAGATGAGAGGGGTGGTTTTAGCAGTGGAGAGGAGACAATGTACTCGGCTGAAACAAGGGAAAGCCGGAACATTCCAAGTCCAAAGGAGAAGAAAACTGATATTGCTGGCAGATCTCAGAGTTTTGTGAATCATAGCAGATGGGACTCGCCTAAAAGTGTCGAATCTTCAAAAGGACCCTCCTCGAAGTCACACACGTTCATACCCTTGAGAAAACCACATTTGCAGGCTGCAGCCATCTCACAAAAGAGCCAAGATTATTTCAGCCCTACCGTCTCCTCAAACATGAAGAAGAGGAACTTGTCCAGAATTCCCATGAAGCCGCGACAGAGTGCTCAAGTTACCTCAAAGTGGATAACCTGATACGACATCCTGACTTGTATTTTCTGAATCATACAAAGACATCATATCAACTGTTAGACTTTTAGTCAGCTCCACTGAATGTCTCTTTTCCCCCCTTTTTGTAGTTGTATCTTGTAGTTGTATTCTAGTCATGAACTACGCCCTAGTGATTCTTTTTCAGTGTATCATAAGCTAGGAAATGTTCTTCTACCTAGGGGTGAAACAACTGCCATTACGAAATACACCTTTTTATTTCATCATCAGACATTAAAGCTGTTGTCTATGGAGCAGTGAGGACCGTCGATCCTTGATCTCCCCAAGTGCTTGTGCAGAGGGTAATTCACAGGACTGCATAGCCACAGAGGCCCTCATGAAGCTGCCATTTCCAGCAGAGATGCTGTTTCATTTCCACAAACTGAAGCTACGCCAATTACTCCCTGAAAGCAAGTATCAGTGTGTGTGTGTGTGTGTGTGTGTGTGTGTTATAGCAACCGTTGGCTACTGGTTACATCCTGCTCTATTTCATGAAGCATGCTCAGGTCAATGCAGCGTGGGCCAATTACTCCCTGAAAGCAAGTATCAGTGTGTGTGTGTGTGTGTGTGTGTGTGTGTTATAGCAACTGTTGGCTACTGGTTACATCCTGCTCTATTTCATGAAGCATGCTCAGGTCAATGCAGTGCCACGAAGGATGTTCTGATAATGAATTGGATCATGTTTCATATTCGTATTTTCATTCCTCCATTGAATCTATCGGTTGTTTTCGTCCGAAATTCTCAAGCATCCCACGGCCCACGCAGCTATGTCCCCCTATTCTCTTCAACTCTATGCTTCTCTTCTCTCTTGGCCGTCCGATTAAGATCGGACGGACCAGCTGAGTAGCGACCAGTAGCAGAGGCACCCCAAGTTTCGTTGTCTCGTCGTCCCTTCTCCCACCTCCCTCGTCTCTTCTTCTCCACGCGGCAAGCGGCGGCGCGAATCCGACTACGAATCAACCGATCGGGCCCTTCCCTCCGCCGCCGTCCTGCCGTCCGGAGGTCCAGCAACTCCTCTCCTCTGTCCTATAAGGGGTGTGTCTATTCTTTCAGTACGCTGACGCCTTGGATTCGGTGGCGGCAGAGGAACCCTCGGGCGATCGATCGGGAGCGATGCGGCAGCAGCGGGGCTTGGGCGGGGGCGGGAGGAGGGGGGATCCTGGGATTTTGACGAGGGCGGTGGACAAGGTGTTCCGCTTCGTCCGCCTCGCCGAGTTCGAGATCCTCTTCGTGCTATTCTTCCTCATCGCCTTCATCCTCTTCAAGGACCTCGTAAGCAACCCCACCGAAATCCCCCCTCTTTCTTCCCAGCACGTTCCAGATTCACATGCAGTGAGATTCAGTAGGGGTAGCTCAAGCCCAATTCGCACGGCACATTTGGTCAATTTGGTACTGCTTGGTCTTGATTCGTGAAGTGAACAATGTATGCTCTGTGTGAAGTGCATATCTTCGTGGTCATTTGGGAAATGGTTGTTATGAACCCATTTGAGACCATAGAAGATGTGGTAGCTTAGTGACTGCAAATACTCTCTAGCCATAAAAGTTATAAATTTTTTGTTGTGTAGATTGAAGGACATGTAGGGTGGCGCCGTTATCTTCATAGATTTTTGTACAATATGACATTATACTTTTCTCTGAGTTCAACTACTATTTTCATATGAGACATAATGTTCATAGTATGCATTCCTGTGATTTGTCTGTCTAGATAATTTGTCTGAAAGATGTAGCTATTAACCATGGCTCAATGTCAAATCATGTCCTTATGCGATTTAGTTACCTTATTAATATCAGTGAATACTGTCTAATTTTACAGCTTGTTTAAACCGATAATCTAGAATTATATTTTACACCAGTTACTGAACATAATTCCTTACAGATGTCACGGCCCCAATACAACTCAATCTTTGTCAAGAAGCCTGATCTGGATGACGCGTGGCCTTAGAGGGTTATGAATCATGTAATGTTCATAACTATACATTGTTGAGTTGTATTGCCTGAAGTAGATGTGTTTCTTTGAATCTCCTTAGGATTGCTGTTTTTCTTGTCAGGAACCTTCTTATGACTACTTACATTATTCTCAGTTGTGATTATGAGTATATTTAGTTAGTCGTCTCCTATACCTAAAGAGATGTTTCTCAAGCCATCCCCTCCACCACTTTCATGCTTATTATTTGGCATGGACGCTTACTGTTTATTACAAGTGTGCTGGAGCATTGCTACTGCCATACTGGGTTTGTTCTTAGAATGGGTGAATATTGTTGGAGGACGAAAGTCTCTGTGTGATATATAACTTCAATCAAATGTACAAATGTGGTAACTTCAGATGATTGTATGTTACTCTCTCCGGTTGTGAAGTGTTGACGTTAGGACATGGAGTTTGTTCGATTTTCAACTAATTCCCTTGTCTGAACAACAACAATTTCCAACCGGGGAAGTACATATTATTGTCTGCTTCATTGATTTCCCCAATTCTAGAGAAAGACCACTATGAATGTTATGTAGTTCCAGTTTGTGAAAGTTTTGGGGCATGGTTTCTTATAATAACCTTGTGTTTCACTGGATTATCTATCATAGGTGTTGCAAGTCTGTAAATATGTGATTCATTTCGAAACGTTAAAAATTGTGTCGTGCTACAAGACTGTTCACCTTCCAAAATTTTTGCTGATGAGGTCGCTATGGCTTTGGTATTGCACAGAGTCACCCATACAAAGCGAATATATCCTTGGTTAGTGTCACTGTGTTAGTAGTAGTATCTTTCCCCCACTTGTTTATTTGGAAATGAGCTATTGCCTATTGGTATTGCACACATGCCTGTGGATCATCGCCTAGGCCAAGAAAAATAGCAAACAATTGGATCTGAAAAAGTCTGTAATGTCAGTTAACTGATAGTACTATGAGACAATCAGTTTAGAGCTTTACGCCGGAAACAGTCTCGACTCTCAAGCGATTTTCCTTCGAAGTCGCAGTCATTTTCGAGTAAACGTCACGCCCGTTCATCGCACATTCAGATGTGTGTGGACGACGGGTCAAACGTCGTTGCGTGAGATCAGACCTAACGGAAACGTGAAAACGACGAGCAGAAGATCGTGTAGAGTAGGAAGTTAGGCGAAGTTGGCTGAATCCAACTCAAAGCTGCAGCAAGGAAACAAGGTTTAAACCCACTAGTATCAAGAGAAATATCAAATGTTTCCTTCGCAAAAAAATAAAATCAAATGTTTTATTCTTGATATATCAAATGTTTTATTTAAGAGAATTGCTATGCGTACGACTAGAACTGTAGACTCGTGTACTACCATCTATTTAATCTGGCCCTAAAAGCGTTAAATAAGATGGTCTTACAAAAACAGCACCATGGATTTTTTTTATAAAAAAAATGATTCCGAAGATATGCTTGTGCAGGCTGCAAAAATGGTGGTGGGTCCACAGCTCATAGGGTGAGTTGGCAGTCGGCAGTCGGTACTCGGCTCGGCCCCGGCGCGTCGGCGGCGGATCGCGAGCGCGGATGGCACGGAACGGAAACGCGGAACCAGCAGGGGAGCAGCCAAGCGGGTCAGCCGCCGGTTGCCTTATTTAACTCCTCGGCCACCCCGCGGCGCTCGCGGGTCGCCCGGCTGCCCCCCGCTCCCTCCCACCTCCGAGAGATCCCGCCGCGCCGACGCTGCCCGCCCAAACTGCACGGATCTCTTTACCCCGGCTCCAATGAACTGGCGCGTCCCCGCCCTTGCCCTCATCCTCCTCCTCGCCGTCTCCGTTCCCGCCTCCACCGCCGCCGACCAGGTCAGCATTTCGCACCAACCCACCCGTCCCGCTCTTCGCCTCTGTTCTGTTCCCGTGACATAGGCTCTTACATTTCGCGGGCTGTTTTCGTCTCGTCAGGTTGCCGATGGCGCCGCTGAGAACGGCACCGGTGCCGGCCGCCTTGACCGCCGGACGAAGGTGAGCTAACGGGCGGGGCCAAGCCTTGTGTTGTCTTTCAGTCTGTACACACGGGAGTGTTGGCTCTGGGAGCTGTGTTGGCCTGTTGGCCTGTCTCTCTGACCGCCCGTCCCTTCTGCTCTGCTTCTCAGATGTTCCTGCACACGGCACGCGCGAGCCGCGCCGGCGCTGCTGCGGCGGCCGTTGAGGGCGCGGAGCTGGGACTCTTTGACGCCTTCTTCGCCAGCTTGTCCATGATCGTCGTCAGCGAGGTGAGACTACAGTGACCCAACCTGCTCTGCTGGGGAGAAACCTGTACCCACGCGCAAGCGCATACACGTCTGTACAACAAGTGATCGGGCCCTGACTGCCTGTGTCCTTCTCGGTTGCAGATTGGCGACGAGACGTTCATCATCGCGGCGCTGATGGCCATGCGGCACCCCAAGTCGACGGTGCTCTCCGGCGCACTGTCGGCGCTGGTCGTTATGACAGTAGGTGAAACTGTGGCTTTTGCAGTTATCTGACGCTCCAGAATGGTTTCTGAGTTTAGCCTAACTAGCCTCTTGTGTTGCTTCTTCAGGTATTGTCAACTGGCCTAGGCAGAATCGTTCCGAATTTGATATCAAGGAAGCACACTAACAGCGCAGCAACTGGTATGGCTGATCTGAACCTTACTACCTTGCTGTGCAGTTATAACAAGCGCTAGTCTGAATTTAAAGGTCATGAAGATTGGTGAATGGTTATGAAAATCATCAGAAGAAATGAGTAGTATGTAGTATGTTGTGTCCCGAAAGCATCGCAAAACTGAAATCGAAGTTTAGACATAGATAGATACGCATATGCTCGAAAGCTAGTGTTTGCATATAAAAGAGAGGAAACAGAAGTTGTACTGCACTCAATTTGTCATGGTTCTGTAAATGAAGGGGAAAAACACAGAATTCAAGGTGCACAGTGCGCTCAAGCATTTTCTAGATCACTCCCTAATCCCATCATATTAATCATATGAGGGAGTGTTGAAATTTTAGTTACTCGAAATAAAATAGTGGTCGAAGGAGCAACGACACTTGATTTGCATGTTGGACAATCCAGCTTTACTTGAATCATATATTATGTCGCAAATTTCATTGCTGGTGCTTGTGAGCATCCAAAGTCTTCTTGTGCTCTGTACTTATTTGTACTCTTTTGCCTATAAAGTCTTATTATGCACTCAAAGATGTTGCAGCAATCTGGTGGTTACCTTAGTTCTGTAGCTGTGTAGCATGTGCTAGCACATTCTGATATCTATTTTGATGTTTTCTGTTTTAGTCCTATATGCATTCTTTGGGCTACGGCTGCTGTACATCGCTTGGAGATCAGATTCCAAGGCGTCACAGAAAAAGGAAATAGAAGAAGTATGTGCATTTTCTGTCATCAACCCTTGACCCTTTTTTTTTTCCAGTGTCATCTTTGCTTAGATACAGCTTAGCTCTTTTATGTTTGGGGTTTCTTGTTCATGGAATTCTCTATTCATACAACATTTGGATGATACCCTTTTTTTTCGAAATAATGTATATTGTACTTTACAAGAACGATAAAATTGAACAATTGAAGTAATGATTAATTACCGTACTCACTGCCAAGTAATCTAAACCCTTAAAGAACCAGTTGGGCGGAAAATGATTTCTACCCTGCCAGGTTATACCCACCTGTTGATCTACCGTTGATTAGCACCCTAACCTTCCTAATCTACCGTCAAATCCTGCCAAATCCGGGCCCACGGCGGAGGAGGGGACATTTTCAGCGTTACTCCCGTCAGATTCAGTGCAAAAAACCTGACATAGCGTTGTTTTTTTTCACCTACGATGATCTCCACCCGCCCGCATATCTCTGCCAGTGATTTACGCCTCCCTCTGTTTCTTTCCTTCCCTTCTGATTTTCTTCCCCCGCATCTGTGCGAGATCTCCACAATCAGTCTCCCACTCTCCCACGCGCCGCCCACCATCCCCTCCGCGCGTCCCCTGACTCTCGCACGTCCGCCGGCTCCCCTCGCCTGGATCCCTTCCACTCGTAGGTCCAGTTCCCGAGCGCCACCACCACAACCGCCGGGCCTCCTGCTGCCTCGCGTGGCGTCCCGCGCCCCGTCTTGCGATCTTTCGCGGTGGACGCGGTGATGGCAAGGGGAGCGGCTGCGCAGGTAGGGCAGCGATGGCAAGCAGCACTACGTCACCGTCACCGTCGGCGGCACCTCCCAAGAGCAGGTATTCTTTCTCCCTTGATCCCAGGTGTTCCTTCTTCGCTTTCGTCTCACTCATGTTTGCCGCAGATCATGTTTCGTCGCAGGTCCGTCCGGCGCCGCGTGGAAGGCGTACACGGTTGTAGGGGAAGGTGTGCGACAGATTTGGCCTGATCGATCACGGTTTCCTCGCTCGTGTATGGCCCTGGCGACAGGATTAACGACTCCGATGTCGCCAGCAGATCCAGCAGATGGTGCGGTCATCTACCAGGAGGCCGACGAGAGAAGTCCAGCGCGATCTCCGACTCCGCCCCTGAGTCTCAGCTTCCGTCCCCCCCCCCCCCCCCCCCCCCCCCCGGCTCCTTCCCCGAGTGTAGACGCATCCACAAGCTTTCCCGGTCCATTTATTCAATCTGTTCGTCTTTGACCGGTTGAGATCAGCAGCCCTCGACCACCAGATGTGACCATTTGTTCTGGTAATGTTCTGCTTTTTGTTTGTTCATCGATTTGTGATGGATGTTGATCCCGACGACCTTCTGTTGTTGAATTTCGAATGCATCAGGTGGCATGGTGTGCAAGATTCCCATTTGGGCACGTACTGCCATTGATTGATTTTCGAGGGCAAGGACCATCTGCTAGGAGCCTAGCATGCATCTTGGCCCTGCAAGCCTCCAGTCCGTACAATGATTCAGCTTGTGCATTGCAATACTCCCTATCTGTTTCGATGTCCCTCTGTTCAATGAGAAAAAAGAGGATTTTTTTTTTGTAAAATATGACTTTTTGGAAGCATGAAAATTTTTGTTATTAAATGGATCCTTTTTCTGTCGAAACTGATATGATATTTTGTCTACTGAAGCAGTTATGAACAACAAAGGACAAGGTAAGCTACATTTCATCTAGCTAGGGTGCTTCCCCAACATATCATGGAATAGGTATTGTGCTGCTTTGATTCGAGATGGAATATTGCTGGCACCAGGCAATTTGGTGGTCCTAAGTCCTAATGACTCTTCTGCAGGTTCACATGGATGGAATTGCTGCAAAAATTTAATTGGTGAACAGTTGAAATGATTTATTTGTAGAAATTTTGTTGGTGATCAATTTAAATTTACAGCTTTACTGAATTTCTATGTTTACTGGCACAAACGTTAAAAACTGAATGATTTTTGGTGCAGATTCAATGAATTTATGGAGTTCTTGCTTGCCCCTGTTTTGCAAATACAATCAGATTTTCTCCTACTTGTGTCACAAGAGCATCAGGAAACCACTTGACTTGTCTTTCCACAGATGGTCTGAATGGTTAGAATTCATCTTTATTATGTGCATATCCTGTATCTGCTAATATTTTAATATCTTTTGAGCTAATACCGTGCATAGTATCTGTAGTACTACTTTGAGATAATGTGTTGATTCAGCGCTGCCTTCCTATTCCTACCATGCACTTCTTTCCATCTAGCACCAGCTCTCACATGCTTTCTTTATGCAGAAAAAATATAGCTTATTACCATCACTGGTGCGAACATCGACTGCTAAACTCTACACACTGGACCTATTCTTTTGAGAAGATTGATAAGGTGTGCCCCCTTTCCTCATCTCATTGTTCCCATATTTTTGAAGGAAATGGCACATTAGGGAAGTGCTTGCAGGAAATGATTAGGAAAAAATAATGGTGCTACCTATGATTAGGAAATGGCACATCTAATTTTTTTTTTTTGCATCATAATGTATTTCAGATTCACCGTTAGTTGCACACTATGTATACCTTTCTTCACAATATTATTTATTTCAATTCTTTTTTGTAGGATAAAGAGGAGGTCAAGAATCTCCTACTTTTCTTTTAGCTTGCTTTGTTCTTTTACCAAATTGCTTTGTTGTGTGGCTTGTGATCGCCGTGGAAGACCCAAATTGTTCTGACAGAGAATTTGTTTGATTATGTGTTGATCTGTAAGCAGAGGAAATGCCACATAAAGCAGTTCATTCAGAAGCTACTGTGTAGAGTAGTTTGTGTTTATACTAATATTGTTGATCTTGTTCGTGCATTACAGAGCATCATGTCAATGGAGAGGATCTGGAACCTGAAGGCAAAAGCGTGACAACTGACAACCAGGCCTTTTGTTCGATCATTACAGAGTAAGTACTCAAAAACATTGAGTCCATTTATTTGGCATAGCTGTCAGTGGAATTGGTTGCATGTATGCTTAATTGTAGGAAATGTATCAGTTCATTCAGATTTCTCTATCTTGGAAAATTTCATGGATGAGTATGTAACTATTTTGACTGACAGGGTGAAAACTAGATGTTTGTGCAGATTTTTTATTCCATAAATAATCATTGCAGGTGATGGGTGTTCTCGTTGATTTTCGTTTCCTCACTGATTGATTTTCGTTTCCTCACTGATTTGTTTTGTTGTGAATTTCAATTGATGTGTTCGCACTTTTGCAGGATGAGGAGTGTCAATGGTTCATGGCCTCTCCTTCCGCCGTGGTGAAGCTTTCGATGTCCTACTCCGGCTATTTTGGGTGATGAGCCGCCGTGGATATTTGTGCAACGTTTGAGGTCCAGGAGTAACTCTAACATGAGAGGCGCGGCGAAGATGATGATGAGGCAGAAAAAATGCAAAGTCCTAAGATGACGCCCATGGCCCATGCATGAGCATTTCCTACATGCTGCAAGAGTAGTAGTTTGAATCAGTACCTCATCACTTCAAGCGTAGGAGTCCTAAAAGAGAGATGTTCAGGTGGACATTATAAGAAATGGCTTGCATTGATTGAGGTTTTAGCCTTATATGTAGCTGTTTTTTTTTTAGAAAATTTCTAAATATATATGAGTAAAACAGACTTTGGTGGGAGGGAAATTTAAACATTATGATGAAATGGTTTTGTTGATGAATCAGTGATTGAATGGTGATGTAATAAAGTCACGAATATATTTGGTTGCCACAAGTTGTCAAGGCATTCCTTTCATTTGTTGGTCCTTAGATGAGATTGTGCTTTCTCTTGAAATTACACGTACAATGTTTTCTTGATCACTAGATTTCATGTCATGTTTCATTCAACTAGATAAATGTGTATTTTGGTATAAATAAATAGTACCATAATTTCTCCCTTTATCTTCCATTAAAGATGCATTAAAAGTTCAATTTAAGCTACATAGATCTTGCCAAGTAGTGCATTTTTCTCGATCACGTGCGTGGCGCACGTGCATTTTTACTAGTGTGCCAGTAGTTAATGACTTGATGCAGCACTATTTTGTCATTCACGTTTTGCTTATCGCTTGGTTGCCTTTGCCATCAGCTCATATGTTCTCATGCATATACAGGTTGAGGAAAAGCTGGAAGCAGGTCAAGGGAAGTCAACATTTAGACGCATCTTCTCGAGGTTCTGTACTCCCATTTTCTTGGAGGTATATGTCACTCCTCTATCATCTACGCTATCGAGTTTCTCAGAAAGATATATTTACTGAAACCTGCATGTTTCTGTAGTCAGTGCTTCCTTTCTTACTCAAACCTGCATGTTTTCTGTAAATACTAGTTAACATACAACCGCTGATGCTGCAGTAGTGCCCTGTGTATAACTGGTTTTGTGTATGCCTTATTTTGATTTCAGTCGTTCGTGCTGACGTTCTTGGCGGAGTGGGGTGATCGAAGTCAGATAGCTACTATTGCGGTACGGCTCGGTTCTAGTTGTGATTTAATTTTCTGCTCTTCCTTGTTCATTCAGATTCATAACTGACTTCTATCATTTTCCCAATGCAGCATGGCAACGCACAAAAATGCAATAGGTGTTGCTACTGGAGCAACATTGGGGCACACCATCTGCACATCGTTCGCGGTGGTGGGAGGGAGCATGCTGGCGTCCAAGATATCTCAGGGCACGGTAGCAACCATCGGCGCCTCCTCTTCCTTGGGTTTTCTCTGTCGTCGTATTTCTACCCACCATTGTAACGGCACCCTGCATTCCTGCTGCTAGTTCCTATTCGTTCGTTGTTCACTTCAGCCACTCCCTAACGTGCCACCACCATCGTCAGATCATCCATCGATCCTTGCCATAGGATTTTTTTTTTGTTGTTGTACGGCTACACACGGATGTGTGAAGTAGGGATACAAACTATTGCTAATGTTACACTATACTTCACTATCTGAAGAAAGGAGTATCAGGATTGCATTTCCCGTGCCATAACTGGCAGAATTTCCGCTACACTAGCCTGTAATTCTGAGTATCTGTTCCTGCGTTCAAGAACCTCTACCTGATCGCGGCACACTCAGGCAAGTGAGATCGATCGATTCCCCTGGATGACTGGGTCTATCTCTCGAGTACAGACACATCACGTTAACCAGTTTTGTATGCACACCATGCATCCTTGTTAGTAAAAACAGACTACAGACCCGTCAAAAAAAAAAAAACAGACTACAGTAACAGTTCTTTTTTCCTTTCCCTTCGTACAATGGGCAAATAAAATCGGTTGCCTGGCTAGTAGTTGAACCACCATTTCCACCGTCCGATGATCTTGCCGACGTAGTCGTGGTCGTGGCTCTTGTACCAGCACCCCGCCGGGAACAGCCCCATCACGTGCCTGCACTCCCTGAGCACCACGTCTCCGACCAGCGTCTTCTCCCTCCGCTGCCTCGTCGCCGGCAACGACGCTGCCGGCGCCGGAGACGGCGCCCCCACCGCCCCCGGCTCCACCGCGCCACGGTCGCGCCGTGCGGCCCGGTGACCCGGAACATGTGGCCGTCCTGGAACAGTAGCGGCACCCGCCGTTGTTCGACGCGGCAGTGCGGCGCGTAGGCGGCGCTGCTGTTGAAGACGACGACGTCTGGAGGAAGTTGCCCCATGTAGCCCACTTGCAGTAGATGACGTAGGGGTCGGCCTGCGGCTGGAAGAAGGCCTGCCGCGGCTTGGTACGGGTCCAGGATGAAGTAGTGGAAGTACTCCCAGTTGCCGGAGAAGTCGGCGCGGCAGCTCAGGATCATCTGCCCGCCGGTCATCGTGCTCAGCATCGACAGCGAGTGGTTCTGACCCGGCGGCACCGGCGCCGACCCCGGGCCCGACCCCGGGGCCGCCGCGTGCGGGGACAGCATGCCCACGATGATCACCACGGAGGGGATCGCCACGAACACGAACGGGATCGAGATGATCGTCAGCCGGCGGAGCAGCTCCTTCTTCTTCTGCTCCATTGGTTATTTAGGGTATGTTCTTGCACCGCCTCACGTCTCCTCTCCTCCTTCGAGACCGGAATAATTGCTCTGCATAGTAAAACGGTCATTCTTCACACTCGCGGAACAATTCTTATTTTTAGAGAAGAATGGCTTCTATTTGGGGCATCAGTGTCCTGAACAAAAATGACTGGCTCGAATTGACCATTTCATGTTTTAGTCCGATTGACGAAATGACGAATTAACAGCTTTATGATCAGCAAGACAATCTTAGAAATGCATACATGCTCTTTGCTCCAATGACTTTGGATATCAATGGAGATAGCTGGAATGATTAATACACATAATCTACCCAATTGCAACCATGGAAACATCAACCATAAGGTAGATACAGAAAGATGCAATACAAAATGGATACAGTTAAGAACAAGAGGAGAGGGAAAAAAAATGCGATGCATTACCTTTATCGCCTGATAGAATTTTGCAGGAATTTCAAAAGGGAACTACTCATCAGTTCCGCAAGAATCAGGAAAAAGACAATGGCATCCTGAAATGGGGCCTGAATTAATCGAAGCAATGGACGTGCTAGATAATAACACGCCTCCTCAGCTATACTTGATCGCTCTCACAATGTACCCCTTGAGCGTAGGCAGAGGGACAGGGGCGCCGAGGAAAATTGGAGGCGAATAATGGGAAGAAGAAGAGATTGGAATGGTCTCGGGGAGGAAGAAGGCCTTATATATCCATGGGCTGTAACCCCACTGGTTTGGCGGTGCTGCTAAATGCAGAGATGGGCCTACCCAAGCTAAGCCCGTGTTGCAAAATGCGGCTTGGCCCATCTTAGTAAGCAAGGCCGGAACCGTGTACCGGGCAAGATAAAAAGGGCAAGGCGCATCATCGCGTCGCACGGCCGCGCCGCTTCTCAACGAACTCTTCAATCAGCCCAGGAACAGCAGGGCCGCCGCCCGTCCCTGACCCCAAATTGGCGGAACTCGCGCGAAACCTTCTGCTTCCTTGCCGCCCTCCTCTCCCCAAACCTCAACCCCCTCCTCGGCCGCGTCGCAGCCTGCTCGATTCCGAGCTGTCTAGCCGTCTTCCGGTAAGTTCCCCCGGCCATTTCTTCCAGTTCTTGAATCCGCGGCGGTGTTCTTGATCCTCGCCGCAGTGTTCGTCGATTTCGCGTCTTGCTGATGGGTTCTTCTTCTCTGGTTCCCCCGCCTTTGAGTTTTTTTGGTCCAATCCATGGTTGGAAAGGTTCCT